>MU179318.1:416117-505506 GCA_016767475.1 Suillus weaverae
GGTGTGCTCTAGGCCTCTCCAGGTATGAGTCACTTGCACTCTCATGTCGGTTGCTGAAGCCCGAGGTCGACAAGGGGAACACCTGCGCCATGTCACATACGAGAAGTACGATTTTCACAGGTTCAATTTTCTACCTCTCAGGAGTTCATTCTTACTATCTGGACATCATGCGTGCAGCAACAGCAGTTGTGGCCTGACACTTGCATGCCAAACCTCTTTATCCTTCTGCACAGCACGTTAAATGCGCACGAACATCCAGCGCAATGACTTCTCGCCGACCCGAGCGAGCGAGCGAATCGAAAATCACACGGAAGGAGTCGAAGAACGATGGATTGTTATGTCCCGTTGAAAGCAAATGCTAGGTGATAACCATATCGTACTCATGATTACTCTTTGACATCTTACAGGGAGCCTACAAAGTCAAAGCTTAGCAGACCAGCGCGTGAACAGAACGCCTCATTTCGAATGACATGAATGCAGGATAGAGTTTCACCTATGTACAACATCGACTGGTATGCACTCTTACTTAATCGAGATCTCCCTCCTGAAGCCCTCATCTGTCGCCATCTCACTGCTCTAGATCCCGCCGGTGGTGATTTCAATGGATACTTCCGTCGTGATACATTTTCTGAATGCCAAGCCGTCAAACTCATCATACACTGTAGTAGATATACCTACTTGAGCATATGTTGAGTTTGACGACTAGTTAGGGTCCAGTATACTGGTTTGATGTGAATGTCACCGCATCGGTATCGTTGATGACCGTGTTGCCAAACGCATTCGTCATTGATGGAGGATTGGGGCCACAGCTCACGAGAATGTCCTACAAGCTTCTGGTGTTTCAGGATGGACAGTTACTAGCATCTGAGTTGAGACTCGGAAGTGCAGCGCAAACTTGAACAAACGGAACCCATACGAGGATAGTGTCGATTCATCCTGCTTTCTCGGGCTTTAACTAGGGCGGGCCACAGGCTGACTGTATTTAAGCGCTAGTGCTGCACCATCTGCCTCAGTGGATTTGTGGATAGGACAGCACTGCCCATATGTAAGTACAATGGTGGCCTATTTATCCGTACTCGCATCCCCGATTCTGACAGTGATCCCTGAAGAACTAGCACTTTGTTACGACGATGTAATGAAACTACAAATGTGGAATAAATTGGGTCCAAGCCACCGTATCATATGCATCAAGAGGCAATGATCGTAAGCTGAGCATTATAAGTACAATTAGTGTAACGCGCGCAGCAACATATATGAGAGAGATGATCAGTGCAGCACACACGATAATGTATTGACCTACACGCGAGTTCTTCCATCCTATCCAATATTCAATATAAAGAAAAAGAAGTGCCGGTGCACTTGCTATCCCAAGGGAAGCCGCACGCCATAACATGTGTTCTGTGGGTCTCTGAAACAAGTAATTCCAGCCCAGACAATGTACCGCTCCGAACACCATCCCACTGAAACACCCAATGAGACGTACGCTTGTAGCATGGTAGGAAATACTGTAGCCACCCAGAGATGGAACACGACGAAAACGTGCAGCACGGGGGGAAATGGATGCCCCAATGCCCATAAGACTTGTAAAGGGATAAATGAGACGATCAAGACAGCCTACCCCAAGGCTATGAAATTTTTCCGTGCTAGAATGCAGGCGAATCAGAGCAGTTTCAGGTAAAAATATAGGCGACATACTCGTAGGTCAATTGGCCTGGCTGATTTTGTGCCTTCCAGTGAACAATATAAGGACATCCAACGTCCTTAGGCTTCTTCCACCACAAGCCATATGCAAAGCAGGTCAGAATAACTATAGCCAAGGTGTCGATTTCAAGCAATGTTATGGGGAGGTTCTGGACGTAACGGGCAACGAGCTGGATGACGAACCAGGCCAGCTGAAGAAGAGCGATGCTTTTGGATAGTCCATCACCCTTACTTCGATCTTTTATCTCTGCCTCAGAGATGACAGGCATATCCACGGTCTCCACATTAACAAAGTGTCGAAGTTCGTCAGAAGTAAGAGTGGCTCGTGGCTTGCCATTGACGTAGAGCATGAATCCACCCATCCATACGAAGAACCCATGGGTTACACTCCATCCTACGAAGGCATCAGTTGCAGGTTAGTCCTGCCTGACCGAAGAGTCCGAGCATGTAACTGACCTTTAAACTCAGCAGGTCTGGGAGTGCTTGGATGTCGACTTGCTTCTGCACTCTCTGCCAGTGATATGATATCTCGATCACTACCAGGGGGTACATAGACTGTTCTCCGTCCTATGAAGGCATCAGTTGCAGTTGCATGTTAGGCTTGCCTGACCGAAGAGTCCAAGTATGTAGCTGACCTGGAAATTCTATAAGTCTGGGAGTGCTTGATCTTCTACTTGCTTCTGTGATCTCTGATATATCTCGATCATCACCAGAGGGCACATAGACCGTTCTCCGTCCTATAAAGGCATCAGTTGTAGTTGCATGTTAGGCTCGCCTGACCGAAGAGTCCAAGTATGTAACTGACCTGGAAACTCTACAAGTCTGGGAGTGCTTGATCTTCTACTCGCTTCTGTGATCTCTGATATATCTCGATCATCACTAGAGGGCATATAGATCGTTCTCCGTCCTATGAAGGCATCAGTTGCAGTTGCATGTTAGTCTTGCCTGACCGAAGAGTTCATGACTGACTTTGAAACTCTGCAGGTCTGGGAGCGCTTGATCTTCTACTTGCTTCTGTGATCTCTGGTATATATCGATCATCACCAGAGGGCACATAGACTGTTCTCTGTCCTATAAAGGCATCAGTTGCAGTTGCATGTTAGTCTTGCCTGATCGAAGAGTTCAAGTATGTAACTGACCTGGAAACTCTACAAGTCTGGGAGTGCTTGATCTTCCACTTGCTTCTGTGATCTCTGATATAGATCGATCATCACCAGAGGGCACATAGACCGTTCTCCGTCCTATGAAGGCATCAGTCGCAGTTGCAATGTTAGTCTTGCCTGACCGAAGAGTCCATGTAACTGACCTGGAAACTCTGCAAGTCTGGGAGTGCTTGATCTTCCACTTGCTTCTGTGATCTCTGATATAGATCGATCATCGCCAGAGAACCCACGAGTTGTTCTCCATCCTACGAAGGTATCAGTTGCATGTGAGTCCTGCCTGACTGAAGAGTTCAAGCATATGACTGACCTTGAAACTCTGCAGGTCTGGGAGTGCTTGATCTTCCACTTGCTTCCGAGATGTCGCTAAGCGATGTCACTACGCTCTCTGATATATCTCGATCGTCATCAGAGGGTACATAGACCATTCTCCATCCTACGAAGGCATCAATTGCATGTTAGTCCTGCCTGACCGAAGAGTCCGAGCATGTAACTGACCTGGAAACTCTACAAGTCTGGGAGTGCTTGATCTTCTACTAATGTCACTAAGTGATATCGATATGACCTCTGGTATATCTCGAACACCACGGTAGTTTTGGGGACGTAACGACACCGCACGTCGTCGTGTACCAAATCCACGATTGAAGTCCTTTGCAGCTTGACAGGCGCTGAAAAACTGCCGTGTAGCCCAGGTGATCATGAGTTCCGGGGCAATCAACGCCACGACCATGATGAACAGACGACGAGAAGTAACGGCAAGCACGCCCTCGTCCATGCCCGGAATATTCGTATGGATGGCAGACCATGTGCACGCAAATAAAGTCAAGCCGCAGCTCAAGAGAATGTTCCACAAGGTTCTGGTGTTATGGGATGGACAATTGCTGGCAACAAGTGTGTGGATACAAGTATCGTTAAGACTCGGAGGTGAAGCGCAAGCAAACGGAACACAGAAGAGGACAGCGCAGAGTAGGAGGGTCATGGTAAAATTGAGGGTAGAGCGTTTGTCTATTCTGCTCTCTTTGGAAGGTGGCAATGTGTATCAACTCATGCATGAAGCGCTGACGCTCATACACACGTGCATGCCTCAAGGCCACCACAATCACTGACGGCACAGGGAAGCTAGATGATATATAATGTCATGATAAACGACCAATGCTGTAAGTCTGACAATGAGACATGAGACATACATTCATTTGCGGCACTGCTTGGATAGTATCATCATTCCCTGTGCGTCTATGCGTTTCTGTCAATCTTCGTGACCAGAAAGAAATCAAACATAGCCTACGTATTTGATCCATATAAATAGTCGAGAGGGAGGTTGGAGTGCCTGCAGTCTGAGCGCACTGGCATATAGCCTGGTACGAGAGGTCAAAGCTGAGTCGTGGAAGCCGTGGCTTTGAAGCGCTTATTATCCAAGTCAGAAGTGCCCCGTGCCTACCAAACTGCCAAGAATGCGTTTCATCCGAACTGGCTGTCGCCGACAAGAGAAAAGCGGCTAGTATAATTCTAAGAATCTAATTAAATCTTGCCCATGTCAAGTTTGAGTCTGACGCGTCGGATTACACGCGCGCCTAAATGCCCCCGAATTATGCATTGGATTTCCTCGTCAGTGCTCCCATGGTAGGTGTTGGTGAGTTTCGTCGTTTTGTTTGGTGAACCAGTGGCCAGCACTGTCCCGTCAGGAGAAAAGTCAGCTTGAAGCAAGGTGATCAACCAGAGTGGAGCTTTAATGGGTTGGGCACGTGAGCGATTCGCCATGCCAGACAATGACCTCTCCGCCTCTAAGTATCACCGCTTGCTATCAATTGACCGTCTTGTGATACTGCCCATATGTCTCAACTATGCCCTTCCATTTTCTTTCACAAAATCCCTGTCTTCAAGTCCCACAGACGAAGCGTCTTGTCGTCCAAGCCCGTAATCATCCGTCGTTTATCGGGGAAAACTGCGACCTCCCTCGCTGAAGCATTTCTCTACGTGACATCAGGTCGGGTTGAACAATGAAGGAAGAGAAGGAACTTACGCGTTTGCCCTTCGCATACGGAACCTCGACAACTGCAGAACTATCCCCTTGTAACTCGGTGCCTTCATCACTCTGTCCGCGCCGTTTCAAAAGGTTTCGAGCCCAGTCCAGAGGGGAGGACGGTGATGTATCATGGGGATCGGAGGGGCTGCGATGGAACAAGCGGCTAATAAATGTGCTGCCTGGCGGCCGGGGACGACTTCATGCAGAGGACTAAGAACGGGGAGGTCAGCAAATCAAACTTTAAGTTATAGTGATGACGTACGTGAGCTGGTGGGACTCCATCGAAGAAACCTTGGGGTACCCGATAAGCAAGCGGACGTTGCTGGATCGGACGTCGTGTAGCATTAGCCTAGAATGTATATGTTGAGTACAAGAGATCTTTCTATGAATGTGCCACATACACGGATTGCCGACTTGTTGGCATGGCAGAGCGCGTTCAGTTGTGAGAATGAAATAAATGAGACATACCTGTCAACTCACCTTTGAATCCGAGTGGGTGGCCCGGGAAAGAAGGTTGTCGAGTCCAACTTCTTTAAGAATCGCAGCAACATCCCATATGTACGCGTTTTTGTTGTTGCAGCCAGTTGCTATAGTAGCTTTCCATCCGGAGAAAACGACACGCAGTGCACTGGCTTTGCGTGCTGGAGGGGTCAATTGATAGGCTTGCCATCGTCAAGGTTCCATAATCGCGCTGTCGTGTCCCACGATGCGCTGGCGAGGATGCGGTCATTTGGTGATATAGCAATGGCGAAGAGTCCACCGTGGGTGTGCCCCTTCAGAACCACGGTTTACTCCCACTTGGTTGTATCCCATGTCCTGATCGAGTCATCGTATGACCCGGAGATAAGTGTTTTTCCGTCCTTGGTCCAGGCCAGGCAACGCACTTCTTCTGTGTGTCCTTTGAAGACAAGCTTGCCTGTCTTTGCGTCCCAGATTTTGACTGAGCACTCGGGTTCTCCAGTCGAGGGTCCATCACGTCCACCAGTCGCAATCAAGGTCATGTCAGGTGAGTACACGACTGCCCACACAGCATCGTGCCCAGTCTCGATCAGCTCGAGGATTGTCTCTCCGTCCTCCACGACCCATTGCCTTGCAGTCCCATCCTCAGATCCGCTTAACACTCTCCGACCATTTCGACTCCAGCAGACAGACACCACTTCCTGTGTGTGACCCGTCCATTTAGCGATGACCTTGCATGTGTCGATGTCCCACAATATCACTGCGCCATTCTGACTCCCGCTAACCACTTTCTTCCCGTCCGGAGACAACGCTATAGTCCACAGTTGACTTTCTCCGTCCCGCCAGTCTTGTCCTATCTGTTTCCCGCTCTTCAAGTTCCATACTCGGAGCGAGCCATCCAACGAACAAGTGATGATCCGCTGGCTGTCGGGCAGGTGTATGACGCCCCAGGCCTCTTCAGTGTGTCCTTCAAATTTCTGGCGGGGTTTTATTCCTGATGTTTCTTTTATTTGAGTGCTGGGTGAAGCCATGCTTCAAGAATTCCTACTACCGTGCAGCGTTGTCTCAGCTTTCATCCATTAAACTCCAAAATCAACACTTACGAGGATGACACCGACGACGAGCAGACAGCGGGGCACAATGGGCGTTTTAGTCAAGTCAGAGTTGATTTCACTCCTTTCGGTACGTTTTCATCCTCGTGTTCGCTTCGCAGCTTATGAAGCAAACTCACTAGGGCATCATTTGAAGTTGACTTGGGTATGTTTTGAAGCACTTGCCCGACTCCGAGCGTGGGTATACCCCTCAATCTCCAAGTTTATGTGGGGACAACTCAGTCAGGTTCTAACCATGGCCGCTTTCGCGTATGTTCACGCTGGATCAACGTGTCGCCGAATGAGCGCGGATATTGTGTTTCATTATCGTCGATGACGGCTTCCCAAGCGCATTCGTCCCTAGTGGAAGATATGACTTCTTCATATCTTCCCTGCCCGTGAGCCTCCGAGTTTCCTTTCGAATCGCCGTGGCTGCAGGGTCATACTGGCGGACTTTGCCAAAGGTAAGTAGATTGGTGTGATGTTCACATGTGTTCATAAACTCTCCAGGACTGCTCTTTTTGTGTACATGTCACTCCTCGGTTACATGCGAGTACATGACTAGATTTGTCGTAGTCACATTTCAATGGAAACGTTCGTGTTCACTGAAAATCATTTCGCGAGGCTATCGCTAGAGAACATATCGTGTTGTTCGTGTGCTATCGAAGTCAAATGGTAGCTTGAACTTGCTCAAGCCATACTCGCACTTCCGATTTTAATAGCGATCCATCAGGAACTGTTACGAAACTACAAATGTGGAATGAACCTGGTCCAGGCTACTGTATCATATACGCCAGTAGGTAGTGATCGTAAGCTCAGTATCATAAGCACAATTAGCGTAACACGTGCAGCGATATATATCAAAGAGGCGATGAGTCCAAGAGGAAATCCGAATATTTTCAAAGTCTTCCAGTGTCGCATGTATGACAGGGTATCAAGCGAAATAACTACTGGTGCACATATTACCCCAAGGGAAGTTGTGCGCCATAATATGTCCTCTGTGTGCCTGTGAAAAAAGTAATTCCAACCGAGGCAATGTATCCCTCCAAACACTATCCCACTGAAACATCCAGTGATAAGTACGATCAGACCAGTATCACTGGCAGGCCTATCCCAAACACTACTGTAGCCACCTAGAGATGGAACACGACGAGAACGTGCAGCACGGGGGGAAATTTTTACTATAATACCCATAAGACTGAGAAAGGGATACGTGAGATAGAGCTTAATCCGCCGAGAGTGGGAGGAACCGTAACTGTTAGAGGGATCAGCAGGAAGAATGTTTGCATTGCTAGAATGCAGACGAATCAGAATAATTTCAGGCAACGATGTAGACAACGTACTCATAGGTTAACCGGTCTGGCAGAGTTGCAGATGCTTTCAGATGAACAATATAAGGACATCCTACACCCTTAGGCTTCTTCCACCATAAACCATAAGAAATGCAGGTCAGAGCAGCTACAGCCAGAGTGTCGATTTCAAGCAGAGTTATCGGAAGGTTATGGATGTAACGGGCAATGAGCTGGGTGTCAAACCACGCCAACTGGAGAATAGCGATGCCTTTCGATAGTCCATCACCCTTACTTCGATCTTCTATCTCTGCCTCCGAGATCACAGGCATGTCCACGGATCTCTGACGAACATAGTATTGAAGTTCATCAGGAGTAAGAGTGGCTCGCGGCTTGCCATCGACGTAGAGCATAAATCCACCCATCCATGCGAAGAACCCATGGGTTATTGTCCATCCTATGAAGGGATTGGTTACATGTTAGTCCTGCCTGACCGAAGAGTCCAAGCATATAAATGACCTTTGAATTCTGCATGTCTAGGAGCGCCTGAACTTGCACTTGCTTCTGAAATGTCACTAACCAACGTAACTGTCCTCTCTGATGTATCTCGATCATCGCCGTGGGTCTTGGCACGATCTGCGCAAAACTTATCATTAAAGGCCTTTGCAGCCTCACGAGCGCTGAGAAACTGCCGTGTGGCCCATGTGATCATGAGTTCTGGGGCAATCAACGCTATAACCATGATACATAGACGACGAGAGGTAATGGCAAGTTTGCCCTCGTCCATACCCGGGATGTTCGGATGGATGGCAGTCCATGTGCATGCAAACAAAGTTAAGCCACAGCTCAAGAGGATATTCCACAAGGTTCTGGTGTTGCAGGATGGACAGTTGCTAGCATCGAGTGTATGGGTGCTGGTATCGTTGAGACTCGGGAGTGATGCGAAAACAAATGGAACGCATAAGAGGACAACGCAGATCAGGTGGGTCATCACGATGGTGAAATTGAGGACATGATGTCTGTTCATCCTGCTCTCTCAGGCTTTAAGGACAGGGCACTGGGTTCAAGCGCTAATGCTGTACCACCAATAGGAAATTGTAGACGGGACTGCGCTGCCCTGTGCCGGGCGCTCCCCAAAGGCGATTCATAAAGTGGCGAAGGCCGCACCTGGGCCGTAGTTGGGATGATCAAGTAGGTCCATGTGAGTGACAACTTCCACTTTGTGAGCCTTGAAAGCTTGAAGCTTGAAGGATGCAATGCATTCGGATTATAAATTTCGATGCTGTCGATGGCAAGAAGTTCTCCAGACGGCGAATATGCAGCAGTATTACGACATTACTAGAACGCGATCAATACAATTTGTTGGGAATCGGGATGACTCAGCAAATGCACCTTGCGTCTAACCACAATGTGGCCAGTGAAAGTGCAGCGACAGTTCGACATCGCTCAAGCCGCAGGAAATGATGCCCTCGAGAACGTATTGCATGCACCTTACAACAAGCCCTTGAACACGCCGTTCCCAGTTGACACGGACTTCACAGTCATCCCCAACTTCCAAGAGATCAACTCAACTAGGGGCGCGGAGTACCTCGTGACTTTCGAAAAAATCGGCCTGTCTTTGTGCTGGAGCTCAAACGGGAGAAGGATTTTTTGGTGGTCCAAACGCACGGCTGACGATGATCAGCTGCATGGACGCCTGAGTGACCTTATTGGTAACGCCTTGCTCCCTCTTTTTAGTATATCCAATTATTTGTTATAGATGCTTGTCCTCTATAACCCGTCTTGCACAGTGTCAGTGCTTTCGGGACTAAGCTCTGCTTCTACTCCATTACGAAGGCAGGATTGATCTCGCCAGAACACATTCTCGCCTCCACGCAGTACGTGACCGACACCGCACCGGTTGGCCGCTGGAACTACGATATCCTTACGGCTGAAGGAGAAGCTGAATTGCGTCGCATTGTTCAGGTCATTACCACTGAGTGCGCCCAACTTCCACAGTAGGGTAAGCAGGCAACTGTTTTCAAATACAGACACGTTTTCTAATAGCTCCGCAGATGTTCTCGTGTCGTTCATAGTTGAAATAGGGAGTACGTCAGAGGTGGAGGTCGAAGGCAGGATATTAGGACATAGGGATAACCATCAGTGAACCTCTCCTCGGTATTGTAGCCATGGCTATTTTAATCAACATTTTGTTATTGCACTGTAATACTATAGATACATGAATATGTATTTTTTCACGACGAACTAGATATGAATCGTAGCGGCGGGCGAGCTGCCAGTCCCCGACTGTGCTTGCCCGATTAAATCCGTTGTTGTATCGGCCACAGCGCGTGCATGCGGACCTAACCCCAACCAACTTACAAAAAGGCCCTATAAATCCCCCCTCAGAGTCGTAACCTTGACTTTCAAGTTCTGTTTCGTATAGGCAGCTCGATAGCTGTTAGATCCTGGATATTCACACACAGGAAATAATCACTTCCTTTCTCATACTGCTGTCCTCTCGCCCGCAAAAGACTGGTCACCGCGTGATTGTATTGGTCAAACTACTGAACAACGGTAATGAATGAGGAAGGTAAGCTAGCGCACAGCTGAAGCCACGTCTCGGCAGTCGTGAGCATATCGAATGAATCATAGGCATGCAATTCGCCTTCCTCGGTCATCGTGCTTCTGCCTTGCTCTGATTCCAGTTCCTGGTCAAATCTGTTATCCCATCGACGGCGTCTATCCAATTCGAGCACTTTCAAGCACTGCACAACCAACTTCCAAATCTGGGGATCCATCCAGTCCCGCTTGAAATGCACAAAACGATCCAGAAACGTTCTTTTCTTGTCGCCACATGACACAGGGCCTACAGTTGCCCAATCATCGAGGAGGCGAGATGACGCGGCCAGCAGAACTCCATTCTTGTAGCGAAGACAAACCCACACGAGAACCCACACGAATGACTCCAGATCATGACGATACAAGTGTGCGACTTCGCCTTGTTGACCCTCAGGGGTGAGGAGATCAAGCGCCATGAACGGCACTGTGCCCGTGCGCTCATTGCCCGTAGGACCCGCGTTGATCTTTAACGACGATAGATCGTAGTCGTTTAAGACCCCGATCCAGCGGCCGTCTTTCTTGTAGCACATCAGGTTGCCAGGGCTGACATCCAAATGATAGACTCTTCCCTTCCAGAGAGCAATGTGGCCTGAGCACGCTATTTCAGCGGAGACTCTCATAAAATGCGAGGAGCCACATACATAAGATACATTGACGCCAAACGTCGAACAATTCTATGCCATAGAGCGCCGTGATGGGGTCGAGCTTGCGGAACACGAGAATGTAGAGTACGCGGCTACCCTTCTTTGCTTCTGGAATCCCAAGCGCTTCTCGTACTGCGCGGGTCGGATTGGGGAACCTGCAGTACCAAAGCAGCTGAGGAACATGGCCCTCGACGTCCGATTCCTTTGCGGCGATCTCGTCAACCTTTTTCAAGATTTCCGGCTCGCTAATGCGGTCCTCTTCTGCCCAAAAGATTTTGGCCACCATCCTATCTTTCTTGATATCTGGAAATTCCGTGGAGAGCTTTTCGCTAGTGACGGGGAACACGTTGGTTGCGCGTCCTTGTAACCCGTAGTGAGTCACTCTCTCTTTGGAGCTGGTGTGAATCACGAGATCCACGCCACCAAGGTCGGTTTTGTGCACGCCCTCCTTCACAACTACGCCATTAAGTGTGGTTTTGTGCACGCCCTGCTCCACAACTTCATCGAATTCCGTGTTCCGACCCCAGTCGCTAAGGTTGAAACGTTGTAATGCGTATAACAGCACCATGAATCGGGGGAGATCCTTCATGAAGTTGATGCCCGAGCTTTGAATAATCCCCTGTCGATCATAATACCAGACCCAGACGATGTTATCTGTACAAGCAAACGTAAGAACGCAAGCATTGGATAAACGAAACAAAACGCACCGACGATGATCAGATTGAGGAGATGAGTGACTGCAATATTTGCTGCAAACATTTCAGCAGCGTAGAATCCTGTCTGGACAGTCACATCTGGGCGGTCCGCGTCCGTAGTCTTGGTTCGCTTGGCGGCGGATTCCTCATCATCCTCAGCCTTGCGCTTGGAGCTCCCGTTCGTGTTCTTGACCACATCGTCACGGTTCGAACGGCTCGGGCCTGAGCTGATTTAGTCTGAGCTCTGAATCTCGAATACATCGCTTACGTAGAAGGTCGGGTGCAGGTTGTTCGGCTTGGGTCTGCGAAGCTGACACTCCAGTTGCGGGACTGGCAGACGCTTCCCGCACGGGCACCTTGCGATATTCTGGAACGGTAGGTGCATACTGTGTCACTTCATACAAAGACGAGGGCCCCTTCAGGCTTTTGGAGGTTCTCTTGAATTCGATCGAAGCAAGTACATCTTTCCAAAGGATTTGCCCCCCTTTCGGTTTTTTCGCTGCATTCTGGACCCTGTGGTCCCAGGGTGGGTTTGTTACATCTGGGAACGCCTCCTTCGAGCTTTTCGAAGGAAGGATGAAGACGTCGGGCATCCGTTTTGATTTCTCAGTCTGGTGCTTTTGGACTATAGGCATATCATTGACCTGACAGATCATTTCCAGGTCGCTCGAAGCAGCACGCATTCCCTCAACGGGGATCTCTTCAAGACAAGCAAGCGCAGTATTGGTCGCCTTGATGAAAGATGCATATGACTTGGTTTCAATCATCGGCAACGAGCTTGCGATTGTTATGAGCGGGACATTCCCCCAAACAGCGAAAGAGGACTCACTAATCCCTAAGGCTTTGCGCGATGTCAGAAGAATGAAATATCTCGCCGGGCCCTCTTTCCTTAGTGGAAAATTTCCCATTGCAAACCTTTAGAACGGCTTCAAGACACTTGTCCAGTAGATCGGGCTGTGGAGTCTTTGGATTATTACAAGCACGCTGCAGGAGGTCTCCTAGCATCACGTCGACATTGCATGTCTTAGTTTTCTCGATGTCGCGCTCGATCCATGGGCGGATTTGATTAATCCTTGCATTAACGTTAGGTGGCAATCAAACCTGACAGGAAAAAACTCACTTGGCGCCGATCAGACCAATGTGGTTACTAGCAGCAGAAGCTCCAAGGCTGAGTGGGGTAGATTTGAGGTTAGAAGCATGAGATGATGGATTAGCGCGTGGCGGAGTAGATGTCAAGTTTGGCTGGTCGGGTTGTGCTTCGCCAGGGGACATGGTAGTTAAAGTTGACTCGAGTAACGCAACTGGGTGTTGATGCTCACAGGCGGTGAAGTGGAAAAGATGGTTGTTGTTAGAAAAGAACGAACTGGTTCCCTTTTATCTGGTCAGCCAATGTGGCGAACGGTGGTCGCGGAGTATGATTGCATTGTGGACTTGTGGTAGTATTGATGTGGCGGTTAGGTTCATCCTTACGCGTACGCGCTCACGTGACCCTTACTATCCCAATCAGGATTCAGCACTGAAGTACTGAAGTACTACTGAAGCTTGAAGGATGCAACGCATTCCCTCGTGCCTGGATTATAAATTTCGATGTTGTCGATGCGCAAGAAGTTCTCCAGACGCGCGGCTCATCGTTTTGTCTGGTGAACCAGTTCCCAGCACTGTCCCATCGGGAGAAAAGTCCAGCGAGGTGATCAAATCGGAGTGAGCTTCAATGGGTTGGGTGAGGGTGAGCGATTCGCCAGTTTCTCCGTGCTAGACAATGACCTCTCCGCCTCTATCACCGCTTGCTATCAATTGACCATCTTGTCATAACGCTAATCTCAACACCTCTCCGTTATGCCCTTTAACAAAACACCTGTCTTCAAGTCCCACAGACGAAGCGTCTTGTCGCCCGAGCCCGTAATCATCCCTCATTTATCGGGGAAAACCGCGACTACCCTTACACGTTCTTCATGGCCTTTGAACTCTCGCAGGGGTGTTGTGATTGGAATGAGCTTCAACATTTTACTGGAGGCTGATGGCGTTGCACACTGCGCAATGCGTGGCCGAGGTGGACTTTGGAGGGATTGCGGGTCTTTTGCTCTGAGCTGCAGAGGTGCCTGTATATTGCAGCTTAAAATATGCGTCACCCCATTAACCTGTCTCACGTTTCAATAGACGCCCAGGATACGAAGCTGTTTGCCTCTACGCCTCCATCGCTGTTACGGCAAGAATGCACCCTATCGTCATACCTGCCGTCCTCGACAGTATACCCTCCCAGCGCCTCGGTGTATGCATGCATCCGACTCTTGTCTCCAAGACTTCTAGAATGTATCCCATCGCATCCAATCGAGCAGTTGGTGCTTCCCAGCACTCGAATCTGACCATTATCCTGAATGACCGCATGAATATTGTTGCTTTTCGTGTCGAGCGTCTACTTCAGCACTCACCATGTCACTCCTTCTAACGCATGCATGTAGCTTACTGCAACATCACCCCTTCATCGCGTCGACTCCCAAGACCTGCTTGTGCACCGGATGCAGCCGAAGTCCTCTCTTCTGGCGTTTCAAACTCGTCACCAATTATGTGGCGAAGGAGTGCTTTGGTTCCAGCGCTCTGCTCGTCATTCAAATCTCTACTTTGAGCTTCGCCCACTCCCGGCCTAACTGGTTTCAGTTCTCTCATTCGCTAATCTCCTCCCGAGTCCATTATCATTGGAATCCTATACTATATAAGTACCAGTGCAACATGGTCGCTAACCTCGGCGAGCCCTCACCGCAGATTCTACTGAGTCCTGCTTTCAAAGGACTATTGCGGAATGCCATCTACCATGGAATCAATAGTCCCTATACCTAGACCGCCGAGAGACCAAGTGAGGTTTACACCCGTTCTTTTACCAAAGCTCTCAGCTTGATTATCATGTGCCAGGCGCTGCGTAATCGATCTTGATCGACTCATAATTATTCTCGAATCTCATGTACTATCTCCTCCGTGAATGAGAGTTAGTGCATGCTAATGAAGATGAAACGATGGATGGTCTGACTTGAGAGCGACGGGGTTTGCCCCAAAGCCTCTTAGCGCCCGCATACACATATCTGTCTACGGCTCTGTTCTAGCAATATTGTGATGAGCCTACTTGCAGCCCAGTCCTTGGGGCGTTCAGTATGGGATGCTGCCTCGCTAACGTCATCTGGACTGTTCGACAGCGACTCAAACTTCAACGTCGACGGTCGCCCCCATGTTTTCAGTCTGCTACATGTAGCTTGCAGGGCAAATTCCTATGGACTTCAACTTTTGGACATGTAGCGTGAAGGAGCATCTGATCCCGTTCTACTTTGACGGTCTGTGCAATGGTTCCGCAATAGGTAGCATGTTTTTGACTGATTACATTGCAGGGAGAAACTGTAGTATCACGGATCGTGCCATGATAAGCAATTTAATTGGTACTTGTGTTCCAATATCTAGTTCTATTCCTGAGCTTATGTCCGTGTTCTCAGGTTATTTGTCGCAACTGCGACTGAAATCATGCTGGAGACTCGCTTCTGTTGCTGTTTAGATGGAGGAACGTGCTCGCTGCACGGCTCCTGAGATGAAGGATACTGATTGCTTGAGTGTGCAGGGAAAAGCAGTTGCGATTGGGGAGCTTGGTGTGGAGGGAAGACACTGAACTGCGCATATTAGGACATATCTGGAGCTGGCGTAGTCATAGGAAGAGATTCCAATGAGGTGACGTGGATATCAACGATGATAAACACACCTGAGGCTGAGCTTCATAAGAAGCTCTGAAAGCCAACATAGCCTCCCCCCTACGTTGTTTTCAACACGTTGCATTCCGAGTCTGCGGGAACACCTTCACATTACCTCGTGTCGCGAGCCTATTCTACAGCGGGATGTCGTCTCGATGCGCGTGTCTGGAGCGTCATATGTGATGTGTGAAAACTACAAATGTGGAATAAACTGGGTCCAAACTACTGTATCGTATACACCGAGAGGCAGTGATCGGAAACTGAGCATCATAAGTACAATTAGCGCAACGCGTGAAAATATATATATCAAGGAGCTGACTGTAGCAACTGTGACAATGAAATATCTGTATTTGCTCACATTACGGCCCAGCGACATGCCATACTCAAGATCAAGAAAAAGAAGTACCGGCGCACATGCTATCCCAAGAGAAGATGCACGCCACAACATGTGTTGTGTGTATGTCTGAAACAAGTAATTCCAGCCCAGACAATGTATCCCTCCAAACACAATCCCACTGGAACATCCAATGAGAATTACGGTCCTAGCATGGTACTTACCATAGCCGCCTAGAGATGGAACACGGCGAGAACTGGCAGCACGGTGAGAAATCAAGGCCTCGAGGCCCATAAGACTGATAAAGGGATAGATGAGACCGCGAAGACGGCCGCCCCGAAGGCGACCAAGATCTGCCTTGCTAGAATGCAGGCAAATCAGAGCAGTTTAGGGCGAAAATATAGACAACGTACTTGTAGGTCAATCGGTTTAGCTGATTTGCTGTTCCCTTCCAATGAACAATACAAGGACATCCCACATCCTTGGGCTTCTTCCACCACAAGCCATACGAAATGCAGGTCAGAGCAGCTATAGCCAGGGTGTCGATTTCGAGCAGGGTTATCGGAAGGTTCTGAACATAACGGGCGAAAAGTTGGACGACAAACCACGCCAGCTGAAGAATGGAGATGCCCTTCGATAACCCATCACCCTTACTTCGATCTTCTACCTCTACCTGCGAGATGACAGGCATGTCCACGGATCCCTCATCAACAAAGTGCAGAAGGTTATCGGGTGTAAGAGTGGCTCGTGGCTCGTCATTGACGCACAACATGAATCCGCCCATCCACACGAAGAAACCATGGGTTATTGTCCATCCTACGAAGGTATCGGTTGGATGTTAGTCCTGCCTAACCGAAGAGTCTGAGCATTTAACTAACCTTTAAACTCTGTCACAGGTCTGGATCCACCCATCCACGGGAAGAGGGCCATTGTCATTCCTATCAAGTTGTAAGTTAGTTCCTGCCTGATAGATGAGTCTGGGCATTAACAAACTTCTGAACTTTGTGTGTTTTTGAGCGCGCGGACTTCCACCTCCTTCTGGAATATCACTATGCAATGTAGCTGTCATCCCTGATATATCTCGACGGTCGCCGTAGACTTTGGTAGGTTGTGTATCAAGGTAATCATTGAAGTCCTTTGCAGCTGCACGAGCGCTAAAGAACTGTCGCGTAGCCCAGGTGATCATGAGTTCTGGGGCAATCAACGCCATGGCCATAATGAACAGACGACGAGAGATAATGGCAACCTTGCCCTCGTTCATACCCGGAATGTTCGGATGGACGGCAGTCCATGTACACGCAAACAAAGTCCAGCCACAGCTCAAGAGAATGTCCCATAAGGCTCTCGTGTTATTGCTCGATGCAGAGCCGCTGTCGAGTATATAGATACAGGTATCGTTGATATTCTGAAGTGAAGCGCAAACAAAGGGAATGCAGAAGAGGATAGCGTACAGTGAGAGGATCATGGTAAAGTTGAGGGCAAAGCGTCTGTCTATTCTGCTCTCTTTTGAAGGTGTGGTCATGCATGTATGATAAGCCAGATTCGAGCGCTGACGCCCATGCCTCGAGGCCACCACAATCACTGACGGCACACGGAGATCTAGATATCTAGATATATGCTGTCGTGGTACACGACCAATGCCGTAAGTCTGACAATGAGACGTGAGACACACATTCATATGGAAAGTATCATTGTTCTCTGTGTGTCTATGCGTTTCTGTCAATCTTCGTGACCAGAAAGAAATCAGACGTAGCCTACGTATTTGATCCATATAAATAGTCGAGAGGGAATACTAGAGCTTCGAAACACTAGTGTATGGTGAATATGGAAGGTGCAAATGAGGTGTTGTAACTGTTATCGTTCAAAGGATCCGAGAAGACGCTAGCGCCACTCAAAGAACACCAGGGTCGCGCTCAGGCTGGACCGTAGCTGAAACTTTAAAATCTTGACCGAGAGAGTCTTCATGGACAGAAGAAGAAAGCAGCCCGCTACTGGTCTGTAGCGTGCTCTGAGGCTGGAGCGCTTGCAGCTTGAGGGCACTGGCATAGTGGGCTGCCACAGCCTGGAAGCTGTAGTAGCTTCAAAGCGCTTAAAATCCAAGTCAGAAGCATCCTGTGCCTAACGAACCGCCAAGAATGTGTTTCATGGAAATCCAAGTTGGCCCGTGACTGAGAAATTGACTAAACGAGATGGAGGAATCAGAAGAAAGAAAAGGCTTCGCCCAGTCCGTATACGCGGTGCAGCGCAGCTTAGTCAGCAATTTGTTCTGTTCTTCAAGTTACAAGACTCTGTCCAAGTCGTCCACGTTCACGTACATGAGCGCTGGACACTGTGGGTAGTAGTCTGGAAATCAGAGGTCGAGCGCGAGCGAGAAAACTAGAAGGACAAGTACAATCTCAGTCTCTTGAAAGGAACTCTTTATTGACGGTGCGTCTACCTAGAAGGACAAGTACACTACTAACAGTTAGACTTGATAGATACAGGTGACAGTTCGTACTTACATCTCAGTCTCTTGAAAGGAACTGAGATGTTTGGGCCGTTCAAGGGGCCCTTTTAAGGTGAGTCTCTCTACACTATAATCACATGGAACTCGAATGAAAACTTCCTAGTTTCGGCGCCGATGTCACTTTCTTCCGCTCCGCTCCTTCTGCCTTGCGCTCGCATACCTAGTTCTCCCGTGCCTCTCCTTCGGATCCCTCGGTGTTCGTCAACTCGGACGATTCGGACTCGGACTCCAACAAGTAGACCCAATGAAATTCATAGCATAAGGCGCTGAAAATTCACGCTATCATACACTGAACTGATCCTGTAGACTATATAGTACATCATTCCACGACTCTGCAAGTCCGGGAGTTCTGCCATACATTCTGCCCGAGAAGTTCTGCCCACAACACTACGGTGACCTAGACTAGGACTCATCTCATAGTACTAACCTCACTCTACAAACAACGCCGCATAAACCACGCAATAAGCCGTCACACCGTACGGTCTCAGGCTGCAGGTAACATGTCCGACATGGGAATGGACATGGAGGCATCTAAATCGCGCAGGTTATTGTCGATATACCAGAGATAGAGGTGCATCCGCGTGGCGAGGATTGCAAGGATAAAGACCTCCAAACTGTATACGCGTGTTTGAGGGTATTGTTAGTGCGAATTCACGACAGAAGATGAAGTGCATACTCTTCGAGGAAGGAGTGGTATGCAGACTGGGTGTGCGAAATATCAATGATGATCACATCATATTGAAGGGTATCAGCAGGTTTACACACATTGGGAAATGCCAATGGCACAAGGATGTTCAAGGCCGAGAAAACTTTCCGAACAATGATTATCAACGATGAACACAGAAACATATGTAACTCACGCAGACCGCATGCATAGTAGAATATATTGTGCTTCACCAGGGCAGCGTGAAGAGGGTATCTGGTTGACCGCCAGTCCTGTGTGGCACGTATGAGTGTGAGGGAGACCAGTCCTGGAGAGCGTCAGTCAGCGCGGGTCTATAATGTATGGTTCCCGGAGACATGTACCCAGTTGAAACACAAATAAGAGAACAAACGGCAGGTACAGTTTGACACTGCCCGAGGTCCGGTAGCCTCCCGTGATGCCTGGGATGCCTGGGATCGCACTACTCGTAGCTATGAGAGTGGAGTGAGTATATGCGTATACTAGTGGGGAAGGTGAGGGCACAAACAATATTGAGAGGTGGCAATAGCGCTAAACCAAATGCCGATGAATGATACGATGGTGGCCTGACTGAGTCAGCTATCACGAGCTTGGGTGTGGTGAGGGCACGAGACTCACAAAAAGGGTCGACAGCATGGCTACGAGTACGATTCTATCGTTGCTCCAGAGCACATATGTTCTGAGCGCAAAAAAGCCTGGATGAATCGGATCAGGGGTGCGTTTGTGTCGCGAGGAATGAGAGATACATTCAGAGCAAGTGAGTGATATCACTGCAAAACCTGTGGGTGGAAAGAGCAACGCTCAGTAAGAACGTGCATGTAACATGTACCACACACGTACATGAGTAAATAATGATGGATATCTTGCACGCCTAGCCAGGTCATGCAGTAAGCGTTGTCATCAGTAGAAGTCTGCTATACGTTCACATACCTTGGGGTTCTCATTCGGAGTCAAGGTCACTGAAGCACAACATGTCAACTCGGTATCGGGGGATGTGCTGGGAATGAACGCACGACATATGTCCGAGACGATGAGGAAAAAGGGGACATATCGTGCAATGATATAGAGGCATTTTACCTTGGTGAAGCGCGACTGAAGCAAGAATGTCCACTTGGAACAGTATATCTTTAATATCTAAAGCGAGGTATACCACGGGACAAGCACATTACTTACCTCATCGTGAAGTGAACAAATATAATCATAGGTCTGGAGCAACTGGTTTGACGGTGGACAGGACTATATCGGAACAAGCGCACCCAGAATGTAATCAGCGCCGCTGAGTCGTCATGTTAGAGCCAGGAAGAAAATTTTTACATAGCACGCACTGCATATGTACTAGTGGCCACCCATGGTATGTCAGTTATTGTCTTGCCATCGCATTAAGGAAGCGACAAACCGCTAAGTACTGCAGAGTCCTGGCTACTTCGATATCGTCAGCCGAATACTCCATCCACATTCGTTCGAGAAGTAACTTAGAAAGATGGGTGTTGCGCCCACAGCATGCACCTTGTTATCTCTTATGAATGACCCAGAGCTGGCCAGGAACTCGTGAACGTGGGGGCGCCAATAATACTGTGTTCAAAGGCACGAGCGCAAAACACACCTATATATGGTTAAGTGAATCAGCCCAGCCTCTTACGTCCCTTCAAAGGTCCAGAGATGGAGATAAGAGCAAAATCTGACATGAAAACGCGCAGTGAGTTGCATATCCTGGAGGGTAAGGGTCGCTTGAACTCAGACATATTCATCCACCACTGATGTTGTCTCGTCGCTAGCGCTCGCCGCTGATCTGCCTGAGTAAGCATTTTACGCAAATATTGCAGAGTGTAGAGTGCAGACTTGGAGATAAGCGCACGGTGCGCGCAAACTGACAGGGGAGTGCAGCTCAGGTGAAGCACGCATATAGGAGTCACACGAATTGCTTCGGCGGGATCAACGCCCCGTCCTTACATATGTTAGAAAGTGGATCAGCCAGGACTCAGTGTCACTTACATTAATTCGTGGAGCGCCAGCCCTTGAAACACGTAGCCACCTTGGAGAGACCCAATTCCACTTTTAGACCTCTATGACAAATTGCATAGGTTCATACCAGAAACGTCCAGGGAAGAACTCAGTCTTAGTTCGAAAAACTGGAAGAAAACATTAGGGCAAGCCGGAGAAGGTTATTGAGGCACTCGGAGAATAAAAGATGACCGATGGAACGTGCACGACGAGAAATGAATGCGCATGTCAAAAGATACGTACAACGGACGTATCCTGATAAGCTGCCAACTTCCACTGCTCCCCCAGTCTGCTGTCGGAGGCATCTCTTACTAGAGCGCATTGGAGCCTCCGGACTCTGAGGACATATCATTTTTGGCGATACTCCATGCACTCTGGCCCTGGGGGAAACGGTGAACTGTTTCCTCGGTCCCGTGACAATATTTACAGCGACGGTTGTCGGTCTTGTGTATGCGGTGAAGGTGCTTATTGGTGGGAGAGCAACACTAGATTTCAGGGCGAGAACGTTGCGAGCGGCTGGGCATTGGCAGAGATACGGGCTATCAAGATATTGGCATAGATCTCCCAGCCATGGAATTGTCTGCTGCCCTGATATAGCTTGTTTCCAGTGGATCATGATGATGATGCGCGGCGTATTTGACCTGGTCATGTTTGGAGGTCCAGCGAAGTCGTCAGGGTCTACACAGCCTTCCGCATGCCCGAGTATGCTTTGAAATTTGACACCATGATAGCACTCACAGTTATCATTGCTCTTTGACTCACTCGAGGCCTTGAGGCCTTGAGGCCTCGAGGGTTCACAAGTTGTAGCATACGCTGGGGGGCATGCACTTTTCAGTAAGTATGACGGCTGTGAGCTTGGATTAAACTCTCGTGCGTACCGCACTGGTGGATAAACCTAACTTCGCGTGAAGAAAAGTTGACGGTCTCTAGTATACGTACTACGTACACGTTGTACACAGGATTGCTACAGGAACAAAGATTTGAATAGTCGGAGTTCGCCGAGCATATCAACGTCGCGCATGGTTAGAAATGATTAGAATTATGAAAATGCTTCCCATGGGACAGAACCAAGGCTTGCTGTGTGTACTGGGGTACCTGTGCAGTGCTGCCTAGGCTACCCCTTGTTTGCAGATGTTGAAAAACACCTTCTCGACGTATTTCCACAACCAAGTAATTTGTAGTTTTCCTGATGTCATATCCGAAAGCCTTAGCTTCTCGTATCTGTCACACCTATGCATATGCAACCACTTGATTTTTAACATAGGTTAATAACAACGGGTTGACTTATCGTCCGTACCCTAGTAGTATACACCACCGCACCTTACATTTTCCTCCTTGCCCAATGCCTCCCAATGCCCGCTGCAGTGCAGCTTAGTCAGCATGCAAGTTACAGGGTCGGTTTTTTTGTGTTCACGTACATGCTGGATTGATGCGTCTCTATATCAGTTTAAACAGTTCACTGCATATGGTGCAGGATTTCGATGTACTTGGATTGCCTCTTGGCTGGCTTGTTACCTGCGGCTGAGGTTCAAATCTACATAGCTCGTGGGACAACACCAGAATAGATTGAGTTTTCTATCGCACTCAAACAATTTTGGAATCATCCTGTCTACAAGAATTCCAGGCCAACCCCTGGTGCAGCTAACCTTCTTACTGTGTAGCAAACATCTGGCAACTCCTAACGATACCAAATCAAACATACCAATCGTCTTCCAAAAGGTCTTCACAGCTATGTTCGATCTAGTAAAATATGAATACACAGGACATACAAAGCAGCTTGCAACTCACCCAGGATGCAAGGATGCCAGTTATCATGTCCGATGCCTTGTCAGGAATGACCTTGTCCATATCGACACCAGTCTCATAGGGAGCGACTGAATACGAACGATCTGAAATCCTATACGAAGCTCCATTGCCATTTGGATTGACACTAAGCACAAGAAAGAGCCATTCATAACTATTTGTCAATGTACCCCGTATATGAGTTTTCCTGCCCAATGTAAAATCGGGAAATGAAGATGGGAACCGCACTTCAGCTTTGTCGCAGCTGCATAGAGTTGAGTTAGAACCTGGGGGACGTGATCATAAAGCTTCACATGCACATCCCGATCCTTCGCTTCGACAACAAAAAATCCCAACACCGACTCGATCTCTTGCACAAGATCCCGGATCCCAGGCTGGTTCAAGAAGATTCCTGTATGTCACAAGAAATGAGAACAGGACAAGTAGATATAACACAACTCACGGGCGGTCTGGACATCTTTTGTAACAACAACAGTATAGTCAATGAAGCCGACTAGTATGACTTCAGACCCCGAGACCGTCGGTACAGAGACTGGAAAGACGTTATATTCGACGTTAAGCACCATTTGTTTTGTAGGCGGCAGCATCGCCGATGCGCGATAGAGGAAGGCGTCGACCCCATAAGAAATGTTGATTAGTACGCACAGGTCTCGCGACAAGACGAAGGAGCATGTCCAAGAGCTTGTGCATATTCCTAGAGGACATGAAATGATCTGCGCCGGCCAATCTCGCAGCGTCGACGCGTTGAGCCACGTCATCTTTGAGAGAAAGCCGTGGTCCCCGGGTAATCTGGACGTCACTCACGAGTGCCGAACTGGCGGACGAGAACGCGTGGCTCTGGCCCTAGTTGGAGATCACTTATAGCTAACAAGCAACCAAGGACATGCTTTTTTCGTACTTTTTATCTTGGAGCTCATCCACTCAAGAACGCCATCCAGCTGCACGAGTGCAT
The DNA here is from genome assembly GCA_016767475.1 of Suillus weaverae. NCBI lineage: Eukaryota > Fungi > Basidiomycota > Agaricomycetes > Boletales > Suillaceae > Suillus > Suillus weaverae. The sequence continues at coordinate 439,784 of MU179318.1, forward strand.
CGTTATCTATCTCCATGTCTAGCTCGACGCTCTCGAGATTGCTGTCGTCGGGTTCGATAAGATCTTCAGTCTTGATCTTGTCCCTAAACTTCTGAAGGACGTGGAAGGCTGAGGTGAGCTCTATTCTGCTGCAACCGGAGCGAGTTTTACGCTTATTGGATCGCTCGGTAGACATAAGTAGTTTGAGTAGAGGTTGAAGGCGTCTCTGAAATGGCCGGTCTTGGTACAGGTCACCGGCAATGTTCTGGGTCTTCGTGGTAGAGAGGTATTTACGAGCGGGAACTTGACACAGTTTTTATTCTTGCGCAATAGGAGGTGAGCATTAATGGCAGATTACATTCGGCATATTCCGTACTGTACTCATTCTATTCTAAAGTCAGATAGTCCGAATCTCCGCTACTCTTTGCACGGATCATGTCGTAAGTATGTGTACTGATTGCTCAGTCTTACCTGCTATAACAACACTTCTGACGGAGTTTGAAGATACCAGCACCCCCCGAGCATGGTTGATCATCACACCCGCCTCTCCCACCAGTCACATCCCGCCTCCACCAGGCACCCCACCTGGGTTGCGCCTTACTATAGTTGGTTCACACACACTTCACTAACTATTATTAGGCTTACTAATCCTCGACACCAGCTTTAAATCCTGCCCCAATTCCTCCCAAGTACTTCAAACCACTAAGGTTACAATACTAACTGTCTCGCACTTAAGAAACCCAGTCACTATTAATTCACTCAACAGAAATTAACAAACACGCTACATAAGATCTTTCGCACAGACATCGCGATGTCGGTTCTTCTTATGACTTTTCGACCCCTGATCTTTTGAGCTTCTGTGAGTGATATTTGAAGATTGGGTGCTGTACTTATACTTCTGTGTTCTTTCAACCTTGTCCGTACTCACTGCGCAGGATTCGGAACTTTGATCAGTAGGTGCTCGAATTCTGAGCAAGTTTGGATCTAGGAACTCCCATATACGACGCTCTGCTTACATCGAACTACACCTGGCGGATGCTCGCTGTTACAGTCTATTACAGTTATACATGTGTGTATATCTACAAATATCTCTCGGGGGCCAAGTCGTGACATTCTCATGAAAGATCATTACATGCATATGTGGCAGAATTCGAGCCGATCAAGTGAAAAACAGTCGGAATCGGGATTCACTCTGTATGGCGCCACTATCTCCATTCCATTCGTGTTTGACTACAGGATGCTAGGGAAACTTCACAGACGACAGAACCTCCTTTTTAGCGGGAAAACAATAATATTTGATGCTACACGATAGACTCAGCAGCCGACTACTAGTAACTCGTGCGTCAGTACCATGAACCACGCTGTACCGATGTGAAAGCAAGAATATGACTCGGACTCACTAGGCACAAAAAGGCGACCTTCCGTGCCGGTGAGTCGTGTGGTTAAATACAGGATACAAACCACTGAAACTCACGTAGTGCTTCCTAGAGTAGGTGCTTTATGGACGGTCTTTCGCCTACACGATGGGACATTTATTGGTTCCACCGTCAATAGCAGAGTTTGATGATGCCAAAGCAGTAATGACAGTGAGGACAATTGCAAAGGAGAAACGCATTGTGTGTGAGGATGTGATATAGGATCAAATAAATTTGAAGGGTTAGTAGGAAGAGATCTTGCTTTGATATGCTGAATAACGTTCTTCATGGTTATGGGCATGCGTTTTAGGAAGAACCTATCCACCGTTGATCCACTGGAACCCCCTTCATAGCATCGCGTCAAGCGAATGTCCAAGCTTTGAAGGTATCCTGAAATTCTTACGTGGATGTGCCGCATTCAAATAGATGATATCTGCAATGCCAGCAGATTGCCACGAAGGTCTGTTGGCAATTTGGTGTCAATTGAAAATCCCTCCGACAACGAAATTCTACGAGTCGAACCCTGGCAGTGGTACATTCAAAATCTCAATGTCGCTGCAATCGTTTTCTGTAAACCATGACCCATCATCATTCAGTTAGGCCTGCAGCACCTGCAATTTGAAGAGCGCTGTTCTTACGCATGTACAGCGCACAGCTCTGTGTTCCATTGATTGACAATAATATGGATCATCTTAGCTGTGAGTGTACATAGCGGGTGCCAAAATCAAAACACGTCAACACCATTAGTATGTAAGTTCAAGCACTCCACACCAGACAGTAGATCTCTGGGGATTCCAGTGTGCTTTTCATATCAAAATTGACACAGAATTTCACCGCTTTGAAGAGGGCTATCAAACATGGTTGAAGACCCTTTGATTCAGCGATATCGACCCTGACTCTCTCGACCTATGGATGGTGAGGACGGTGGAGCCTGCTTATGGCATCCGAAGGCGATTGGGGAGGGTGGGGCCAACCTATGAGCTTGATTTCTCTTTCTGGGGCTAGCGGGTGGGGCTCTGTTTACACCAACACCAAAAAGTACGCAAACACTTCATTCACTCCACATATCTACTTCAACTCCATATTGCCTCTACCCATTTCTTAATCAGCAGCGTCCTACGTATTGTTCGATCAACAACCACACCAATGCGACAGGGGACACTTGACTCACCAGTATGTCGCGATAAGTGCAGATTTTGTGACCGTGCACCTGATATCACAAGGTGCAAAATGGAGTTATCAGGTGAAAATTCGACGCAAAGCAAACTAATCCTACTGTCTGGCAGATCAAATCTAAGATTGCACAGCAGTCGCTTGTTGTTTCGCAACTCTGGGACGTTTGTTGACATGCATCGACAGACATGATAGATGCTGCCAAAGCGACAATAGTGGCAAGAAAGGAGAAACGCATTGTGTAGTGGTATGAACTGCTGAGATGCTCGAATAGTCTCTTTGAGATGGGGTGGACGGTAGGAAGATGGCATGTTTTTATACTGTCGCGACGGTTGATGTTCATTGTTGTAGACTTGCCAGAATGGGCTTGCTTTGTGTGTGATCCTGGGCGACGGAACCGGTTCCCTCCCTTCGTTTCGTGATACTCTGAGTTGGTGGCTCCTGATAGGACACTCACGCTAAGTTGTTTTTCCTACTCACACACATTTCGAGCAAAGGAAATAAGTACAGAAATTGGCACAAAGGATCTCTGCGACAAATCTCAGTGTACGATGGATCTCGGTGCACATCTAGTGTTGCCGTGGTTCCGGCTACCGGTTTTAGCCGTGGCTAGGGCTGAATAGCTGAGCAACGTAGATGCGAGACTCGAGGATTTGTGCTTGGACGAGCAATGAGACTAGAAGCAGTCCTCAGCAGGCAAGAGTGAAATAAAACATGAGTGACGGAGGCACGATAGACATACTAAGTAGTCATGCTGCATAAGGACATTGGCATTGGCATATGTTTTTTTTCCGCCATAAACCATAAGCACTGTTACTCTCAGGCTGAAGATCGAGCCTGAGGGCAATGGAATCATTGATTGAGCTTTTGCGCAAGCCGTGACTTATCATTCCGTGAACTCAGGGGTGTTTGAACGCCACCGGCGATGTCCGGCTTACTTGGTTCTCTTCTCCCGCTGGTTCCATACTGTAGGACTGTCGACGCCCTTGATTGACTTCTAACCTGCTTTTATTGATGTCCATGCTGGATCGACGCGTCTTTGAATCGCCTTATACGGTTCGTGCTGCATACGGTCTATCATATCGATGTCCTCGGATTATCTGCCCGATTTGCAGTTAGGATTTCTATTTGGCTGACTTGTCCTCTGCGGCTTCGCTTCTGATGCGATTGTCTGATGATTGTCGAATAGAACGCATGCTGTGGGGTTCGGCCATCTAGGATGTTCAATCTTCCTCTAGTCTATCCTGAAAATTTAATATGTCCTCAATTCGTAGCACGATTTCGTCGGACAGGGCGTATCGCTTTTAGTTATTCAGACGACGTGAACCGGACGGGTCCTGTTTGACGTGCGGCAAAGCATCGCGTGGACGTATTTTGCTTTTCCCTTAGGTTCTCTACTTTGCACTAGCTCTAGGACTTCTCCGTGCTAGCACAATCGCTGACCCTGGTTTGATCCGCCGATGACACCAAACCCTACTTTTGCAACGCTGCGGGCGCTGCATGCGCTCATGGGCGACGCGCTCGACGACATACATCGCATTTTTTCAAGTTCCTCTACTCCCCATTCCTCACAATGTTCATCACCGGCATTTCCAGATTCTCCAGAGCCAGTGTCGGTGCCCGCTACCCCCATGTCGTCTACATTCAGCACGCAGGCCTCTTCCTATGGGACCCCACTCTCACCCTCCTCCATCCTTCACTACGACTATCCTTCGCCATCTCTTCCATATGCATCGTCATCACCAGCGGAGAAACTCGCTGCTTGCCCAGCGGCAAGCGCTGCAGCCACAAGAATCATTGCTGCTGCTGGCCAGATTACGAGCATCGTACAGAAGCCATTTCTGTTCATGTCCGATGCAAGCATGGTGGTAAGTGTTTTTTCTCATTTGAATTCGACCACTTTTGTCATCCATTCATTTCTTGTATCGTCGTGTATCACGTAGTTTCTGACACTTTCCTGCCTTTAGTACACCCTTCCGGCATGCTTGCGTCTCATCGAGCATTTACACATCGTCGAGATTCTGCGTGATGCGGAGGACGAACGTCAGCGTCTTCTTGCCGAACTCCGTATCATCGCGGAGCTCCAGTCCCAGACCGAGCCCATCATGGCTGACCAAGGTGCCTTAGGTAACGGATCAAGTGACCCAAATCATAACTCTGTCAAGGGCCTTGCATCACGCCCAAGCTTTACTCGGGGTATGTGCCTCATTTTCTTCGGCCGCGGGGTGTACTGATCGCCGTCTGTCACTCCTGTGATCTCCGTTTATGCGCCTTCGTCTCTTCTGCCCCCTTGTTTTCATATCCCCGTTCCTTTCTCGCTCCTGTCATGTTTATCACGTGATAAAATTGACCAGACGCCCCGACAAAGGCGGAGGAAAAGGCACTCAAGCTAGAGGGTGTACATGTCAAGGACATCTCTCGCATCATCACAGAACGCACGGGCGGCCTTCGCTGTGTCGATTCTGTTCGCTTAGGTGGGCCTATTCTCCGCTTGTTCTATTTTCAGTTTCGTTTTGCTATTTAGATCTTCTGAGCTTCTGGGTTCTTTAAGGTCGTTACCCTAACTTTACGCTGTTCCTTTATTTTCCTTCTGTTGAAGAGAATCGGCTAACGACTCCTCGGCCTTAGCCCACCCTTTACGCTTACTTTCAACGCATCACATTCTGCGTGAAACAGCTCCAGACACTTTCGCACTAACACGTGTCGCGAGTCTCCTCGACAGCGGAAAGAGCGTGGTAGACGTCTTCACAAAGTACGTCGTCGACTTCTATTCTGTTCCCTCACCCATGCCACGACCTTACATCCGTCAACAGTCCCGAGAAAAAATATGAAGACACTTCGGGCATCGCTGCTTTCGTCGGATTGTGGTGCGTTTAATTTGCATTTCTGGACCAGTAGATTTTTAAAGTGGATATGTTCAGCACTGACGAGTTGTTCAAGTCGGCTGCGTACCTCACAGAGGCGTTTACAGGCGTTCAACTTCCTTTAGCTCCTCCAGGGGGTGCTCCCACAAGGCCTGTAGACGGCAATGAAGCGCATATATCTGCTCTCAGTACCCAAAATACAGGGGACGATGCGCATATATCCGGTTTTCCTGTTAATAATGCGCCTATATGCAGCCCTCTAGCGCAGCCTCAGCCTTTACGCTCCCAATCATTCACTAGCGTACATTCAGAGCATCCAACAACTACTTCGTCTACGCAGACATATCGCCATCTCTTAGAAGCTGCGACGGTTACTCATGCGCCGAGTCCAGTGGCAGAATCAACCATGTCTCCTCGTTTATGGGATGCAACCATGCCTGCGCCCATCGCTGGACCACCTTTGGACCTCGGCTCCGGTTTTCTGTCTCCCCAACGCGATACAACTCCCCACACAGAAGCCTCATCTATAAGACCAGCTCTCAAACACCCCCCGGCAGCCCCGCACCCTTCACCGCTGCACAACACGATCTACAGCAAAAGCGACGTTCCAAACACCCCCTCTGCGCTCCTTGTCAAATGCGCGTCTGCAGTGTCGACGCTTACCCTTGCTTCTACGAATTCGGCTCTTGTATCCGAGGGGAGGCCACCAAGTAGTAACGTGTGCTTGTGTGCTGAATCAGATAGAAGGAGCGCTGGGTCGGGACTTGATCCTGAGCCCCTTCCAGCATTCAATCTCGCGTTCAATACGCCTGTGCCATTTTTCGAGTGGTTAGAGGACGGGGGATTGGATACCCTTGGTGGGAACGGCGGTGGTGCAGGATGTTTTCCAACAGGGGTTGTTGGGAATATCGTGTCAGCTGAAGATGAGGGTGCACAGACTCACGCTGGACATGTGAGGAACACGAGCACGCTGTCCGCGCAGAGCGGTCGTGAGCCGGGGAAGTCTTTCCGCCTTGAGCGGTTCTCGCAGGCGATGATTGGGACGAGTGGGTGGGAGTCGCCTGGAGCTATTCTAACTGGTACGTCTTTGTTCCTTTTGCTTGTACGTCTGTGTTGTTGCATAAATCTGACACTTGCAACTCCAGCTTTCGACTGGCTTTCCCTCCCACGAGGTTCGACGATAGTAGACGTTGGAGGGGGAATCGGAAGCACGACGATGATTCTTGCACGAGCGTTCGGAGGCAATCCTGAACGTCGGGGAAGCGTGAGCAGCGACGAAGCTGAAGACACTGTGGAAAACAACAGCTTCATCCCTCAACGGTCTTGCAACGAATTGACTCCGCGTAAATCCCGGAAGGACCTCAAGTCCTTTGCCTCACGAGGTGATCTTAAGTCACATACCTCTCGCGCCGATCTCAAGTCTACCAATCTCAAATCTGCACGTTCTCATGCCGATCTAAGGCTCCAGTCTTCTCAAGGCGAGCTCAGTGCGCGACAGTCAATTGTCCCTTCTTGTGAGGACCACGACATGCAGTTCCGCTTCATTGTCCAGGACCGTCCGGTTGTCGTCGGACTTGGACTTGACGCATGGCGTGCGCAGTGTCCAGAGCTGCTGGAGAGTGGACAGGTGACGTTTTATGGTGAGCACTCCCCCAGATGCTTGACGTGCCCTTCTCACGATGCATTTGAAAGATCACGATTTCTTCCTCCCACAACCTCCGCTTCCCTCATCAGACGTCAATCAGCATCCCGCAGTTTACATACTCCGTGTTGTCCTACATGACTGGCCTGACGCCCGTGCACGTCATGTGCTGCTCAACTTGCGGCTTGCAAGTAGCCCAGAGACGAGGCTTATCATTGCGGACCACGTCCTCCCATTAGCATGCGTTGACAAGGGCGTCCGTAGCGCAAAGCACGAACATCAGAAATCCGAAGGTGAAAAGTGGACACTCGACACTGTTCTAGCGCACCTCGAGGGCGCGCATGGCACACTAGCGCCTGCGCCCCTGCTTCCGAACTTGGGCAAAGCAAGTGCGACCCCCTTTTCCATGGACATCGTGGTACGCGCGACGATAGATTATTGTCTGCATGGGCTTACTGACGGGCTGCGTAGATGCACATAACTTTCAATGGCAAGGAGCGCACGCTACGGGAACTTTGTGCGCTGGCTCTGTCGTCTGGCTGGCGCATTGCACGCGTGACATACTCAAAAGGTTCCCATTTCGGGCATCTTGTTTGCGAGCCTGTAGACATACCTGAGGATGCATTCAACATCCTCCCTGGACGGCCAATCTCGGATCCTGCGATAGATTTGTCGTTTGAATGTGCTGAGCCCTCGGAGGACGACGAACATGAGGGCCCGCAGACCGCCCAGGAGATGTATGCGAACAAGCTGCCGTCGTCGCTCGGGTCGAGGCCTATCTCGACGGCCATCTTACCACTTTTGCCCTCTCCTATCCTTGAGCGCTCGTCATCGCGTTGTGGAACGCCGACGTTTGGATCTCGCGTGTTCCTTCCACGTCCGGACGAGATCCCCTCTGGCAAGTCCAAATCCTACAGCCTTGGTAGACGATGGCTCAAGGCAAGAGGCCTTGGAGTACGTAGCGTAGTCGAGAAGCAAAAGCGGCGTGAAGAAGGCGCTCGAAAAGCTGATGAACACGATGACCAAAGCAGTCAATACGGATCTCCACAGCACTCGCGCGTCTGGTGGAAAAGGGCACCACCCGCTTCCCCAGTAGCAGAAGAGCGAGCTGGTGATGTGTCGATACCTCGCAGCCCACTTCGCCTTCGCAGGGGTACGATAACAACTCCAGAGCTTTCGCCACCGTTGCCGTTGCAGAGCCCGCGCATTCCGACACAATATAATTTTCCAGCGCATCGTACGACGCCAAGTATGCAGTCCAACTTCCAAAGTGACGGAAGTTCAAGTGCCCCGCGGTCAAGGAGGCCGAGTGTAGCGAGTCTCACTCGCAAGCTCAACTTCTCCCCTTTTGCGCGGAGACCGAGCATAGTAGACGGTGCAGCACAAAGGAGCAGAGACACGAGCGCGAGCCCGCAGTCAGCAACGTTTGATATCCCATATGTCCAGTCTGCAAACCAGGAGAAGAAGCTTAGGCATCAACCGAGCTCACCGATGATGCAGAAGCACCACCCTGATGGCGATTGCGGACACAGCATCAGACACCATCCTAGTGCACCTCACTTGAAGGGTCGGTCTACTCGCGCTGAAGAGCCCCCGCCCTTGCCTACGACTCCAAAAATCATACGGGATGATGGATCCTCCAGCACTCCTCGCAAGTCCAGCCTCCTGAGCTCCCCGATCTTCAACGGGAGCAGGTCTAGTCTGTCCACGACGACCTCGCGTCAACGAAGTCGCTCGATTTTGTCAAGTACTCCTGCTTTGATACGCGCACCCAGCACGCCTGCGGATCCAAAAAGCCCAAAATCAAAACGTCAGCCAAGTACACCGAAACTTCCACGGAGGCTCAGCATACCTATGCTCCGCCGCAAGCGCAGTCAAAGTCTGACTGCTGAGAGAGATACTTAGACCGGTGGCAGAGGTGTCGTCCCGAAGATATGCCTGGTAACTTAACTTTCGTTCATACTTCCTTTCTTGCTATCTCGTTGAATGCTGTGTTGCACATATTACAGCGACTGCCTCTCTTTTCGTGCATTTATGTAGACGTCCTCGTTGCATCACAAGGCCTGATGTTTTACATCATACTTATACTGTTCTATACTTTTCATGGAGTAAATAATTTCGAGATCTCACTGTAGTACTCAAGTAGCACTCATATGTGATTGGGTTTCGACCGATACCTGGAGATAAGCGGGCCCGTGGTGACGTCCTCCATTGTAATAAGCAAGGTAATAAGCGTAGAAATTGCATACTGGACTGGATGTGTTTTCTTGAGAACAATTCAAAGCTCTAGCATACAGGCTACTCTATTGCATAATCCATAATTGGAAGTCCCTCGTCCTTCGAGCCTTGGAAAGATGTCGGGAAGTGCATATATGTGGAAATCCAAGTGAGAGAGTAAATTCGGTCAGTACTATTACTTGCAGGCGTAATCGAACGTTGTTCCACAACGACAAACCATATGATTACAGCCAGCGATCTTCTCTATCAAATGGGAGCATCCTGGGCATCTTGCCCAGCCTGATGCTTGAGCGATGTCAAGAACTTGTTGCGTTGCTGCGTCAATAACGCAGTTGTGATTCCCAACCCCTTCGTACTTGGTACGGCATTTTCCACACGTACGGGTGGAACAACTTGGGGCTGGGCAATCGTACACTTTTCGTGACGACTTTTGGTGGAGTGCACCAAGAAAGCGATTGCAGGATGGCGACGAGCAATACACCCGATGCATCGTTTTCTTTTCGCGGCCCTTGAGCCGGAAGTCTGCAATTAAAGCTTGACTGACGTAGCGTCGTACTTTTGTGAAGGGTATGTTTCTGTGACAGCATCGTGGTGGATACAGGGAGTCATCACGAACTGATGACTGGAAGAGGTGGGTGATGCAAGCAAGGTCGAAAACATGCCCGCATGGAACTGGGATTGCGGCTCCATCTATAGGATCTCTGCATATGATACAGATGGGTCTGACACCTGTCAGTTACATAGTCTATCCTCGTTCGTCTCAGATAGACTCACGGTTCCTTCGAGGCAGCATCAACCTTCTTGATCGATTGTTTTGGCATGTTATTTCAAGCGTTGGAAGCTACTCGAATTCCCAAAGGATGTTTAGTAGCCAGAGGAGACTATGCCCCCCCTTCTTCTCTGTAGCTGAAAAGGATCGACAAAGCTGTCACGGTAGGAGAGAGAGCAACAAGAAGGAATGCTCAGCATTTTATGCCTCGTTGCCTCCGCATGCACTCGATCACCCCTAAATGATCGCGAATAACGAAACAAAGATAAGGATCATGGTCTCAAGCGCTCGATATCAGGAGTGCGAAAACACGTTCGTAGTACACATTGATCCTCGAAAACAGGAGCTTACGTGGTGGTGCTGAGCCTGGAACGCAGTACTTAATAGGCAAGTGACTTATGTAAACAGGTACTGGTTGGCTCATGGCATAGCCCAGCATTAATATTGCTCCATCTCAATCCTGCCAAATGACATACAGATCACAGGTCCTATTACCAGCTCGATCTAGGTGTGAGGCCAGCAGTCGCCGCGTTTTGTTTGTTTTACCGTCTCGCAGAAATGTTGACACCACGAATGTCCCCCATGAACGTAGCCCTCTGCGTAGACCTCATGGATAAAATCAGTGATGGCTTTCTCCAATGGTTAACGCTTCAAGACAGACCTATTTCTGAACAGTCGATATGAGCTGGTTCGTTGCACGAAGGGTCCATCGACATCCTCAATATCAATGTCAAAGGCTTCCATAACTACCATGTACCAGCTGCCGGGTACACACTTGCAGGCGATAAGCTCGGGTCCGTGTCCTTTGCAGGCGCAGAACTGGTGTACTTCGGGTGAGTACCTTTTCCTTTGAGTCGCGCCGTTGATGATTTCCCCGTAGAAAATTGGTTTATATCTAAGGCGCCTCTTACCATAATTTATGAGTGTCTGTCGAACCGGTATACTCCGTGGTTGGAGTTAGCGATGCCAATATTTGCAGGCCTAGTTCGAAGCACCCCGGTGAAAACAAATCAACTTATCGAAGATGACGATATGGAGTGACAGGGAGCGACAGGTCGGAGCTGCATCATCTTTTCCTGAGAAATATTGTTCAAGTTGTGCGTGGTAATAGCACCGCCGTCTCCAATCTCATCCCTCACCACCGCTATTACCGATACGAACTTTCCGATCATCGTATAATACGCTAAGTACTACATCAACTCCATGGGAGTCAACGACATCACTGAATGTATGCATCCAGTCGAAGCTCGTCATATTCATTGGACCTAACTTCTTTCCGAGTCACTCACATACATTGTGAATAGTACTAATATGACCGAGATAGGTTCTGCCTAAACGTCATCCTACAGACTACTCCAAATTACCAACTTGACTGAACACCGCCCCCCGTGGCTAACAGAAGCGCCCAGGCTCGAAGTGCCGAACAACGAAGGGAAGAGGCAGCGTCACACAAGTTTATCGACAGCAGGAGCCGGGTGTACACTTCTGTTTTTCGAGCTCTACCACGAGATGACCGGAGGCGATAGGTTCTGGCTAAACTCTCGTCATGCAGTATCGTCTGTCAGGTATGACCATTCTGTCAAATAAATTCCTGTCCACAACCGATGGTGGTTACACTTCAACTTCTCAATATGCCGGACGGATTTTTGATGTCCGATTCGTGTTTGGTTTTAGTGTTATCAGTTCTTCGATGTAACCCTAGTTATATTCTACCATTCGTCGCGGTCCGGAGGAGGTCCTAAGTCGCGAGTACACCCTTAGCACCAATTTTCATGGTCTTTCATACCCGTGCAAGTGCGGCAAGAACACCTAGAAAGTGGCGTTGTAAACAAGTCAATTGCCGACATCACGAAACTTTCCTGATCTTGAAACTTTCCGCTACTGGTTTGCAGATCAAAATCTACTTTGATTTATGTAATCGAGGACTTCCCACTTTTGCTTGATGTCGCATTGTAATACTTCAACCAATCATTTAATCAAGGGCCTTGAAGTGGACATAAATATTCATCTCCATCATGACGATTTTGACGAGTCATATCAGTTGGTGATGAGCATTGACTTGCGGTTTTGCGATTGCCGCCAGCGTCGTGGTGGTGGTATATGATTGGGAAGAGCAGGACAGCAGCTGTACCTCTGGAAAACCTTGGGGAGTTATACTGCTGAGGACCTTCAAGTTGCCGCAGTGCAGTTCTGAACCCTTCAAACTGGTTCTCTCAAACCGGACCACGGTTCGGTCCAACAATGGTCTGGTTCGAATAAGAGAGTCCAGCAGGAGAGACTGACAGGATTTGTGGACCCTTGCGAACCTGTTCGAACCGCAACCGAACCATTGTCAGATCCCACAACAAATATATGTAAGTTACGAGTAACGAGCCTCTAGGTTTGAGATTGGGTACTGTAAGTTGTAATATGGGATACCAATGCACTGGGACCCGGCAATTGGTAATTAGCGACTGGTTTGGATAAGTGAAGCCCAAGCCAGAGCGTCGCGAGGCAGGCCACGTTCTTCCATCCGCCGCAGGCACCTATCTCCTAGGATAAGGGTCTGTTAGCCAGAGCAAGAGGAACACTAAAACGACGGGGATAGCACCGGTTTCGAACTTGCAAAAGTTCTGGTCAGGGAACTACTGCTACCCCAACCGTACTGACCTTCTTATTCTGTTTAGGATTATAGTACTGAGCTGATATACCCAGTGGGAGTAAAGGTTCCGAAGCACGACTGCAACCGCGTGCGATGACCGGCCAGCTGCATTCAGTAACCGTGATCCACCGGGAGGGTAGTTTACGCTTTGGGGAGAGCTACATAGTGGGAGGATAGGAAGCTTCGGATCCCAGGTCCGGTAGCCTTTAGCACACTGGGACCACCGAGGGACCCTTTCGGCCGTTTCTAAATCCGATTGGGAATATGGCGTTTCCGTGCAGACGATGCTGGACGGTTATGTAACAAAAATTCCTGCGAAAAGTGAGACTCACGAAATGACCATCCATGACGAATAGACCACAACCGATAGTATAGGAAAATCAAAGTGGAACTAAACGTCCATGGCAACTGCAATAGGATAAAAGCCATCTCAAATCGAGCACCTCGGCAGGTCAGGTCATCAAACCACCTCGCACAAACAATGCGTTTCTTCTTCCTCGCCGTTATTATAGCATTGTCAGCATCTATATCTGTTAGTGCATGCAAGCAATTGCTCCAAAGTTGCACCACGGACAGTGACTGCTGTAGTGCAACCATGACCTGCCTAAAAAGTGTGAGGAACAGTTTGCTTTGCATTCAGTTTTCACTTGATGACGCACCTTTTGTGCTTCGTAATACAAGACGAGCGGTAATAAAGTCTGCTATGATCTTCCCAGCAAGAGAGCAGACTAATTTGCACATAGCGACACGCTGTTAGTCCTGTTTCCGCTTTCGTATTGGTGTTGTTGTTCATCAAACAAGACATAGGACGTTGCTGAGAAATGGACGGAGATATGGAGCTGAAGTAGCACATGACATGTTAAGTGAATGACGTGTTTGCGTACTTTTTGGTCTTTGTATAAACAAAACTGCAGGGGTCAGCCATAAATCAAATGCGTGTCAGCTGATTTATCAGATTAACTGTCCACTTTTTCACCATCTACGACTCGCTCACTTGACAAACCACGCAGTCGTCATCAGCGGGTTGGATTGTGCTACAGAGTGTTACAGAACGCTCTGTAGCACTCTGTAATGAATTACGTTTCCCTGATGCATACTGTTTTGTGTATCAGTCTCGGTTAACTGTCGAGTTGGTCCTTGGAGCTCGACAAGATCTGGAATACGAATCATCAGCTTCTCTGGCTTAATCTAGATCTTTCAAGATATGAAATCATATCAGCACCAACCATCAACATGCCAGAACTTGGTCGATCCCTCACCATCCGTAAGTTGAAATCATCGAATAAAGGTGTCCTCTGCTCCTTGATAGCCCTCTTTAAAACGACAAGTCTCCGTGCTCGTAATTTCGACATGAAAGACACGCTGACGGTCATTCCAACAAATGAAGCGGAGTGTGTCGTACATGATGTCGCAAATTTGACTTACGTACTAATGGTGTTCGTGCTATGCGCTTTGCATAGCTCACAGCTAAGATGTTTCAAGCTCAAGGAGCATCTAAGTGCGAGCTAAACATAGCGTAGGAGCTGTACTGTTCGAACTGCAGGTGCTGCCGGCCCAACTAGTTGATAGTGTTACGGGCTACAAGACCATAGATGGACGCCTCAGTAGTGGGCATTCCTAGCGGGCATCTCTTCCAACCAAGTCCACTTGTTGGGGAGTGTAAGCCTAGGCGTGTATGAGGATGGCATGATAATTGGTGAAATTGGCCCGCGGTCTTCGATCTAAAAACTATTTGCGCTGTGAAACAAATGATTGTCAAGGTATTAAAACACCAGCTTGAGCACAACACAGGAATATTAGATTACCAAAAGGTCGTGCAGGTCGTGCTAGGCACTTTGAGGCGCGCAACTCGACCGACTCCAGTGACCAGTTCTAACAGTTGAACGCATTACAGGCGGCTGGAACTTCTGGAAGACGATCCTGCCCTGCATATCACCGCTATCTCAATAGCAACGTCCCTGTAAGCCCGTTTGTACCTGTAACATGCGTTAGCCTGTACTACTCCTGTACTTCATCCGGAAGTCCGAATGGACCAGCATGTGAGGAACGTTTGGGGGACTGAATGGTGGATGCATCGATGAGAGCCGATGTCGTTCCCACATTAGGTAGTGAGCGTGAGAAATTGAACATCGTATTATCGCACAGCACACACCACGTCGTCCGACTCTTTCGATTGATCTTCTTCCTGACTTGTACATATTCGCTGATGGACCCTCTCCAATGAAAGAACTGACTGCACTCGACCCAAAGTTCAAACGAGCGGTTTATTGATAAGTCAAACATCTATGGACTCGAATATACAACTTTCTCCTTGTGGATTCACTTCACGGCTCGGTTTCTTCCTATTTTGATCAAAGCTTGCCCAGGTGATACCCTGGTAGGAGGGTCTTCGAGAAGTCAACGCCACGACTAAACCACGCCAACGGAGCGCTGAGAAACACGGTTTGATCCGACGACTTGAAAAACCGGAACTTGTGTAACGCGTATGTACTATGCTCCACCTGCAGCATGTGGCATGTACTTTTCATCTTTGATTCATGAGGCGGAGGCGAGGAACACGCAGAAGGGGCAAACATCCAATCAATCGAGAATTCATAATGAAATGACGCACAATGGTAAGCCATCTTACATTTTATCCATTGTTCTGATTCAGTCTATGCAACAAGGCTATAAAAAGACTGTTGCGATGCGTCTTCTTATGTTCCTCGCCAGTGGTCTGTGATACAGAAAGCTCTATTGTCTGTGCACAACAATCAGGGCAGTCACCTGTCTTGATCTATTCCACGAAATCCTTATTTTAACTCTCGCCGGGCGAGTTTGTTTATCGTAAACTTTTCTTTTTCTTTCTCTTCCCGACTTTCCTTGCATCTCTTCTATTTTCCCGACACCCCTTTACGCCTCGCTCATCTATGATGCTTCGAAGAGTTGCCCAACTCCTCCCTGCCCTCGCCATCTCCACTCTCGTCTCAGCTCACGGTTTCGTACAGCAGGTGACAATCGATGGCACCGTCTACAAGGGCAATAACTTGAATGTGGGAACCCCTGTCCCTTCTATCATCCGTCTTGTCAGCACAAACAGTCCCGTCAAGGGTTCTAGCAACCCGGCCCTCAACTGCGGGCAAGATGCTCAGTTCGCTTCTCTGGTCGGAAATGCGAACCCTGGCTCCCAGCTCGAGATTCTATGGGTCGGCGGAACAGACGGTACATCTAACGTACGTGACTTCATACAATGCCATAAATTGACAAGTGACCATCAATCTGCAGTGGCCGCATAACACAGGCCCGTTGATGCACTACATGGCCAAGTGCGACGGTTCTTGCTCAACATATAACTCGACGAACGCCGAGTGGTTCAAGATCTCTGAACTCGGTCTCGAGGCAGACGGAAATACCTGGTATCAGGCAAACTTGAGTCAGTACTGTTCATACTTTGCTTTACTTGCACTCATGTATTCCGCAGATTCTCGAGCTCCCGCGAACGTGACGATCCCGAGCGCTCTCGCACCCGGAAATTACTTGCTTCGCGCGGAGATTATCTCCCTCCAACTTGCGATGTCACCAGGAGGCGCTGAGTTTTACCCTGCGTGCATTCAACTTCAAATTGGTGGTTCTCAGACTCAGGGCCCGACGTCGAGCGAGGAGTGCTTATTCCCTGGTTGTTACTCTGATAATGATCCTGGTATCCTAACACCAAACGTGAGCCATCTTCTCGTTTAATTTTTGTTCGAACACATCACTGATCACCGCACAGATCTACAACCCGCCCATTCAGTACACGTTCCCCGGCCCTCCTGTCGCAAGTTTCGTGAACACCGGCTCCAGCTCTGCTGCTCCTTCCCCTACATCCACCGGCTCTGCATCAGGTTCCTCAGCAGGGACTACATCAACCTTCGCCAACGGCCCTTCTTCCACTATTATCGCGTCATCCACCCCAAGTCCGACAGCGACAGGGCAGTGCATGCTTAGCAGCCGTTCCACCAACCAGGATGTTGTCAAGCGAGACAGCAGGAACAAGCGGATGCACAAGCGGAGACTCGTTCGCGCGCACTAAATGCGAATATTAACTGGCGAGGGTGGGCTTGACGTCCCCCTCCCTCATGATTATCATATAACAAGGCTTGAAGCCTCGTGGCACTGCGTGCCGCATCACGACACCATTGATTCGGTTATCCACGTACACGATCTTTTTTAACTCACTCGCTCACATTCACTCTCATTTCGGCTCCTTTGGAGCAAGCCACTTTCTGTTGCATGCTCGGTCTGCTTTGTGGATGCCTTGTCTATTTGTATTTTAGGTGCCCGTCTGGAATGGGTCTTGTCCATGCGTAGCCATGGTTAACACAACATACACATTATTACTAGTATAGCTGCATCGGATGTACATAATGTTTGATGCAATGCAACTGATTATAACACAGTGGTTGATGCATCGATGTGTGTGCCACCTGTTCGCTGGCGACTCGCAAACACTCGCAGGAGGTGTCTTCCAGACATTTTTAACAAACTCCAACAAACCCAAAGGAGTCCAAACAAGCGCTTCGGAAGTTCCGTAGAAATATTATCTCACGTATCTTTCAACTTGTGCAGGTCTTAGTCAAGACCTTCCTGCCTCGTGCATAAGTTAATTACATCTCATCCATGTTGACGCGTTCAGGCAAACCTTGATGATACTCGTCAGGCATAATTACGGTCCCGCCGGCTTCGCTACGACGCCAATAGCAAGGATGAAAATGTGCCACAGCATCTCCAGATCGTGCTCCATGGTGAACTTGGTGAAGCGCGCCTTGGAGATAGTTATTGGCGCTCGTGCCGTACCTTTGAGTCTTAGGTACTTCCATTTTGCGGCAGCAATAGGACTCACATGCCTTTGACCTCGTCAGTTACTAAGTCTTCATTGTTCGGGATATCCTCACAACCTCAAATCGATAGAGCTACCTTGTCCTTGCTCAGTGACTAATTCATAACACCGCCACGGTCTTTTCTGCCACGATGTCTTTGTCCGTTCGTTTCTTAGTCGCATCATGATCTGAAAATATTTAAGCGACGAGCAGAACGGTGGTTTCGACACTACGAACACATTCTTCAGCTAAGTACTCTCAGGCTCCTACTAGGATCGTGCTTGTTGTCGATGGACTTGCCCAAAGCAGAGTTACTGTCTCTTCCTAAAGAACTTCTATTTTATATTATAAGCTTCCTGCCCTGGCGAGACATTCTACGTTGTACATCCGTAAGCTACTATTAAATCACTAATCGGTGTTGATTGTCCCAGATGGACTCTGATACTGATGATCGTCTGGCAGCTATGTAAGGCCCTTCGCCGGGCATACGTGTCATCTTCCGAGCTTCAGTACATCACTGAACTGGGTGGCCAACAACTACTGCCTGTCTTCAATGATCACATTTCTTTTTCAGAGCGCCTACAATTCCTGAAGGATAAAGCCTACGCATGGTTCAAGTTTGACATTCACTCTGTCGAAACAATCTCTATACCAATACAATTCCGTACACGAACAAAAGTGTCCGTTGTCAATGGACATGCCTGCTTCTGGAAACCAATCATACACTCGGGCAAGCTTCCGATACTACCCAAGCCCTTACAACAAACTTTCGAGCGCGATTTCTCTCCAGATTCGCTTTGCTCAGTTCCCAAACAGAAACAAAGCGACTTTGATGTTTTGAATGTTTTCATGGACCCAGTGCAAAACCTACTTGCCATCGTCTATGTCAGTCATTAGGAATGGTGACCTGGTGTCTGATAAGGAGTACTATATTGACCTTCTAGCCTTGGATGGAGATGGCGCCCACCCTCAAGCTGCTGGACGGACTCTGTTTCTCTCTGACTTGCCAGGGCGCGAGAACTTTATTACAAAGAGTACGAAAATTGAGGGTTTGGGGAGGCATATCGCGTTGCGACTGTTTGACGATCAGCTTCGCAGCCCTTCATCACGGTCCAGATGGTGGTTGCAGATTTGGGACTGGCAACACTCTACGATGTCCAATGTGAGCCTTCGTCAGAACTATTGGAATACTTGACAGTTGATACTGGATTTAGAGCATCCTCAGCGGCCCAATACTAGATCCAGATTTTGACGAGATCGACATTTGCTTCCTCGGAAACGATAGATTTTTGATTGTCAACGACAATTTAAAGCTCTATTCAATCGAGGATATCTCTCAGGCACCGCGATTGCTGGCTTGCTTCTTGTTGCCTGTATCATTGGTGAACCTACGATGCCTCACTCCAACGGATGATATTGCACGTAGCTCACACCCCCAGAAACAAGCCCCACAAGTAACGTGGATCTCGGATCCTAAACATCGACTACTCTCCCTTATCACGTGGTATTCAGATCTCTACTTCGTCATTTCCACTAGGATTTTCTTCGAGCCCGACTTCGTTGACTCGGAAGAAGCAGTAACAATACCATGGATATCTTGGGGTCCTTCAAATGCTCGTGCTTTTCCGCATCAGTTTTCATGCAGACTTGGCGTTAGTGGGAGTCGAGCTTTGTGTGCATTCGCTGCAGCCGGCGCGAAAGTAAATAACAACTTGATTGCGACAGAGTACAGGTTACATCTCATGGACTTCAGTCCATTAGCTGTTAAGCGCCACCACCAGCAAGGCCTAGGAAGAATAGTGAATGAGCCATCTATAGTGGAAGACATCGAGACGAGGGAATATATCACGACATCCATGCCCTATGTCGAGGTCGTTTCTGACAGAACGTTCAGTTATGGCGAGATCATCGAGATATGGTTCGATAGAGACAAACTTTATTTGCTGAAGAACCATTCTGACATGGTAGGATCATCTCATCTTCCAATGAAGTGCGACGTACTCATTGTTTATCCAGGATAAAATGGATCAGTTTGAAGTCATCGAGTTTTAAGAGTAAATACCGTATGATACAGTGACTAGCAGATCGTTGACCTTCCAAGTTGCTTAGGGTGCCTAAACAACTTAACTTATGACACCTCTCAGCAAAATTACCACTTGCATTTCCTTGCTCCCCACAGTGGCAGCACCGCGAATTCGAAATGCCCCGCTCTTGAACAATGTGCCTGCAAGGTTAGTTACGGCTTCAACTACTCGGCTTAAAGCTCTCGTAGAATGTTGCCTTCTGCAGTCAACATCGGAGATGCACGATCAATTGATCTAGCAAATCAAGTCCAGGCTGGCACGCGTCCTGACTTAATTCAGAGTATGGAGGATGTAAGATTTGAACAGATGCATACGATGAGAGATGGAATTTGAGATACGAATTCTCTAGATGATCGAGTTCGTTATCGCCAATACCAAGTCTCACCACGGCACTAGATGCACAGAGCGCGATCCCATCATGAGTGCAAGACAACATAAGCGTACCGCACATGAAAAACAGAGCTAGGTCGGGCGCATCATCCAACATGGAGAGCATGATTGTGGAGGCCTCGAATGCATCATCATAGCGCTGTGCTCCACGAAGCGCCGCGAACTTCAGTTCGTACCCGATATAAGACAAAGGATTGAGCTCAATGACCTACGAACACCATCATAAATGTTAAAGCAACGACGGATATTGTCCACACCTTTTCCGCGTCCGGAAGGGCCTCCGCATAGAGCTTTTGGCCCAACTTCACCTTCCTGTGGTGCGCCAAGTATAAGGAATCCGTCCCGAGTGTTGTGGAAAGTGTGTTTTTGATGGACCAGAGTTGAAGATTCACATCAAAGTTTGCTCTCGCGAGCAGATCTCCGCTGGGAGCAATGGTGACGCAGCAAACACGTGCGGTGTGCTTGAGTGGTTGTCCTATCTGTGACCAGTGCAAGGTTGACCGATCTTGTCCCATTCGACGACTCCCAAAACTTAATTTTGTCCGATGTAGAGACAAGGGTGAGCGTCAATCCTAAGAAGAAGCTCGGCATTATCATTGCGCCAATTTCCAAACCCGAATGGTAGTAAGGAATGATCCGGATGCTAATTCTAGCGCATGCAGGCTAGACACAACACCGTACTCCAACGTTGGAGTGTTGAGAACAGCGCCAGCCTCCGCATCCCATATAATAACTGTTTTATCACCTGACCAGCTTGTGAGTCTCTTTCCATCAGGGAGCACCGAGGACACCCAGCCTGTATGCTTCACCAGCGGTTCGAATACCATCTGCTTGCTATTGACATCCCAGATGACGATGGCTCCGTCTCCTCTACTATATTCAATTCGCCTATCGTCTGGCGATACAGCGACTGAATTCACTGTATCCTCTGAATGGCCCTCCCACCAATGCTCTTTTCTCCACGTCCCAGATTCGCAGGGTTTTATCCATTGAAGCAGTGACGACCCAAATAGCGTCTTTGGAGAACGCGACTGCCGCCACTGAGCTCGTGTGCACTCACATCGTTTGTGCTGGCGTCATCTGGGTTGTCTGCGCTGATTGTGCCCTCTCCGCCGGCGTTGTGCACCTTCTCACAGTAAGATATGCTTTTTTTTCTCCGTCAAGCAATCCTGACATATCGCTCAACAGGGAGATAGACGGTCAGTAGCGTGAAGTTGACGAGGAGCGTACTCTGTGGTTACCGTAGTCGTCGATCCTATGCATCGTGAGTAGAATTGGATTTCTGCCCATTTATAACCCAATTCATGTAGGCGCTTATCCGTTCTGGTTCCGTACTAGCCACGCTGCCACTGCGCATCACATCATCAAGTACTGCCCCTCTGCAACCATATATTAATTCCTTTGAAGCATTCTGTTCACAGCAAATCCCTGATCATCCCCTATATTCTCACGAAGAATTATAATGGAAGAAATACTTGCCGTATACCCCGAGATTTGAGTTCCTATCGAGTGGAGCCACTCTTTCCGTCAGGTAGGGGCTCTGCGAGACGCAATCAATATCACGAGTTCATTCTAGGCACATCTCATGATGGACATCTGGAACTACATGGGACAGTCAACAATGCTGTGGATAAGAGCGATGGCATAAGGCTATCATGTTTCGAGCATCATAGCATGTCAAAAGCTGTCTTTGTAAATACAATCGCATACTTTTCTAGCACTGATGCGAAGAACTCGCCTCCATGATCTTTCTTTCACTGGTTCCGGTGCTGAAAATTGGGTATGACCAGTTTTTTGTAATAGTCGCGATCTGGATCCTGCTGATACCACCCATCTGACCTGGTGATCGGGGCTCGTTACGTTGCTTTGACATGAATGATTTAGCATGCTACAATCATTCTAATACCCGGCCACCAGGACACTTCCTCGTTGGGCGCTGAGCTTGGGAGCCTGCTTCAACAGTCTCGCGGAAATTGTACATTTCTTATCATGTTAGATATCGTATTATAGACGAGCACATACAGAATAATTAGGCAATAACTAGCATCTCTACGTAGGGCACATCCAAAGATGATAATAAATGAGATTTTTACACACGTTAAGCACTCGTGACTGCCGGCGCGGTGCAGTACTGCGTTCAGCGAAAGGACTAAAAGTACAGCTTTCCACCCCCAACAAGAAACTCCGCAACTTTGCATCCAGAAACAAAATCCAACATTAGCCTACCAATGATGAGAGGAAATCGCAGACTGTATGTTGACCCTAGTGGTAAGGACAGGGAGGCTGAGGGCATCGTCCTGGGTGGGAGTAGAGAAAATACCAGTGTCGATAGTCTTATGCAGGTTCAGCATCAGCCGAGAGATGAGAGTAACGGACATGCTGGAGGTCACCTTTAGGATCGGTCCGTGTTTATCGCATTAACCACTCACCAGCCAGTAAATGTGGAAAGGCTGCCTCTGAGCCAAACCTTGCCAATCGTCAGGAAACAATCAAGGCTAAATATAAGGTGCGGGGTTTGTATGCTCACTGAACCAAACTGATTCAAGCTGTCAGTGTTTTGTGATACCTTCAGCATACACTCGGCGACTCACGTAGTACGTCAGGATGTTCGGTATATTAGACAGTGTCATCGCTCTAGAGGAATGCTAATCAGAATTCCTCGACTCACGATATTGCTGACAACCTCACCCGAAAAACATCGCACCTGCGTTCGGTTGATTCAGTGTTTATAATACAGATGCAACAAAAGGTTTACCATCGCAAAATATGACATCAATGATATTTCTCCTGGTGACCAGAGTTAGCCGCAGCAAACTGCTGTTTTGGCATATCCTGTACACTGTCAGGATGAAGATGAATAAATCGAAGATGAATAAGGCCACATATGCCAGCCCGATTCCTGCAATTGGTCAAGGTCACATCATCAAGTTGCATGCAGACGTGGCTTAGAATTCACTGACGGGCGGCTCTACAACGACTTGAGTTAGACCAAGCGCACAGAACAGGGATGAGGGCGACATACACAGCTTTTGAAAATGTTTCATTGCAGCCGACTCCTGGCTCAATCTCCACATCGCCTGAAAAATGACCAAATGTTCCTGCCTAGAAGCGATCAGTAGACTCCAGGGTCTAAATACTATGCGAAAACGCACACAAGCTAGTATCGTAAGAGCAATGATGACGATTGCCACACAGGCAAGAAAGCGCTTGCTACGGCCGTAGAGAGCATAAGTGCGAATGATCATTATGACTGGAATTTTTAATATGTAATTTTCTCGCAATTAAACTTCTACTCACTGCAAACAATCGTTGCTTGGAGGAAAATGGCCAGTTGTCTGTATAGCGCATATTTCGAACAGCTAGATCTTTGTTGAGCAAACATCACATATTCAAGAACCAGAGCGAAACAAACCTCTACAGAAATAAGGTGTGAGCATGCCAGTTAAGTACATGCATAATGAAATAGTAGAACCTCATCTGAAACAGGCACAAAATCCATAACTAAGCCGCAGATATTGCTGAGGAGAGCGAGATAGCGATTGAGCAGAAACAATATCGCAGACAGTGCTTTCGGACGATGCCAAATAAAAGCGATTTCTTCTGGTATGGTCGCTATATGGTCGTATATCAGTATACCTAGATTCAGAATATCGTGTTATCGTCCTGAGACCAAGATAAAACTAAGCTCTAGTACTGTTTCCCGCTAGAACAGTGTACATGCAGAACAACCTATATATAAATATCAATATTCAGTCGCCGCGTCAGAATACATGGTCGATCTATGCGTGAATCACTCACATTTGCTGCACTTCCGAATCAGTCATATACATCATGACAAGGCGGTATTCAACCGAAGATTAAGCTTGCATGGACATTGAGAATGTGTGGCGATCTGTTATAACACACATACCAGCTGCATTTATGTAGAGGTCTTTCCCACAACCATCAATCAAGCTCAAGTGCTATGTATGCAAGCATGCAAGTCAAACACTGCCCGGAAACTGGTGAGTGGACGACTCCGAATTGGAAACAAAGTCCTAGACTTAATATGTATAGTTGCTGTAGAAAAAAAAGGTCCATCACCGATCAGTCGCCCATGGGGCTGTGCCACTACAGGGACCTCCATGAGGTTCCTTGCTAGACTTGAATTGTCACAGCGAGTTATTGCGGGATGAGCTAGATAGACTCGTATCCGATAAAGTCTTGTATCTGCCAGCCCGAGACGTACCAGTCGCTGGTCAGTAGGTACCGGTCAGTAGATGGTGGTCATTTGTATATAAGGAAACTTAAGAGAGAGAATACGGTATGTCGGAGTCAAGTCGGAGTCGAGATAACTTACTGTAGCATATGGTCCAACACAGCCAGTCACGGTAGATCTATCATCTAACACACTCAGGCTGTGTTAGACCTGGCAGCTTTCTTTCGAATATGTAACTTTAATCTTCCTTGACGACGGTGATGCATGGTTTGTCATCTCTCTCCAGCTCGCTGTCCACCTTATTTTCTCATTTTCACTGTCGCGCAAAACCCTGTCGGTGCATTTGCTCCGACAGTCAATGTGAATTGTCCAGAGACATCCAACTCGCTCGACGCTCGTGCAAACCCGAGCGGTCTGCCAGCTAACCTACCAGCCTGCGTTACTGGCCTCGATCAGGTGGGCTTTGTTATGGGTACATGCTCCAGTTCTCCGATGTATGTCACGTTATTATCCGGAAATTCCTCCAGTCTTGACCTGACTTACTGTTGCAGGCAATCTTGGCTGTTACCGACGGGGACTTCAGGTTCAATACTCGTGATGGAGATGAGGACGACATGAATATTAGTTTTCGATCAGTTATTATCGCACATGTCGTCGTCCAATGTTATGGATGCGGCCAATTGATGTCTGAATGTCTGTATTGCCATTTCGACACACAACACAAACCCAACAGTATCTCCAACCATTTCAATGCGCCATTTCTGCGACTTTTCAAGATTCGTATTCAGACTGGCTCTCGTCTTTACATCAGCCGGTGCCGCCCAAACCTCGGACTGCCATTTCCACAGGCGTCGGCATGCGCCTGACGTTCTTTGGCTGTTATCTCACTTCTACCTAAGATCGGATGTTCATCGACATATGATATAAGAGTACAAGTAATCACTAATTTCCAGGTGCAGCTTCTCTGCTGATTCACTTTATGGTATCCTCGAGCCCCCTTAGATGGTGTGAGACCTGCTAGTGCGGAGACATGAATCTATCACCGGTGTTAACGTGACTGCACGACCTACTCATGCAAAGCGCTGAGGATTTCCTCCCTCCCCTTGTCGACCCAGGCCACCGGTATTTTGTCCGAATTGTCCTTCGAATATTGCCCAACTTGAAGGAAATTGTTCTCTTTCGAGAATGCCCATAACGCTGGATTTGGGACTGGCGTCGCTGTAATAGCATGAAGCTCCTTCCCTGGATGGGCGAAGTGAGAAGAATACACCCCCGGACAGAAATAAGACCTACGTATGATTTTCTCCACTAAATATTCCATGTTCTACGTTCTTGGGTGAGCAAATACATCCTCAGATACCAAAAAATAGATATACCAAGTCATTCTTGTCATAGCCTATCAAATAGATGGCAGTAAGATCGTATCGGTCATTCGGAACAAAACAACTTGCCAAACGGATCTAAGACGAAGCATTAAATGGATGAGCGCAACATCTTAGCTTCAGAACTTACTTTCAATTTCCTCCCCGGCAACAAGAAAGCCATAGAAAACACAACTCTTGGTAGTTAAATGAGACAAGACGACATAAGAAAGTGTGATGCGCCTTACAGCAATCACATTCGCTGGAATGGTGAACCATTCAAGTGTGGACCATAGCTGGAAGGGCTGTCACATATAACGACGATATCAACTAGCTGTAGGTGGGGAAAGACTCCTGCATACCAAAGCTGCACAGTAAAGCAATGTGACCGTCCATAGGTGCGAGGAGTAACTGAGTAAATAGTTAGGAACCACAGAGGTCATAGGCGTCTAGCGATCACGCACGAAAACGGAATCGGAGTGGCAAGGATCCTTTCTAGCCCAGTCAGGGCATCCACGAGCTGATTAAGCGTCGCGTGAAGCACACCTGTGAGGAGAATTATCAGTGACATGGAAAATGAGTCCAGTAAAACATACCTAAAGTTGAGACATCCACGGTTTTGCGGGTTTGCAGTGCGGAAATGTAAGATGTCTTTGGGGCTCAAAAATTAGGCCTTTTTAATTTCCGTGCATGGTGAGATATACGTACCAAGTACAAAGATATCTCTAAAGGGACGTTATTTTTGCTGGGGCGGAGATTTTGTGGTGCGTCATCTGCTCCAGGCTTACAGAAATGTTTCTTTAGGATTCTCCATACCCAAAAGAAGATCGGAAATGGAAAAGCTGCTCGCCAGCAGTGCCTAGGAGGTAATTCAGCGGGTAGAAGAGACTCTGGATCATAATAAGGCGGTGCGATGGTTTTGACGCTGGTGTCTGTCCAAAATCTTCGATTATCAAGTCTTGACAAAGACCCAGGCACTGTCACTTCGTGAGTTGGACCAACGGTTGCGCGCCCAGAGAATTCCGATATGTCGTGACTCGGGTCATGTGTATGCCTACGGCGTAACCTCCGAATTTCGTCATTTTTAGAAGGGACGATGGCGGGAAACGAGTAGTGAAGTGAAGAGAGGAAGGGAACGAGCGGGTACAGATCTTTATAGTGAATCCCCTCTTCCCCCCGCAGGTAGTGCTTGACGGCGATAGCATATGCCTCAAGTAAATTCACTACCGTCTTCTTCTCAATCAGGGTCATAGCGTATTCCTTGTGGGTCTTCGCTGGGTCCTGGTCGGTTATTTCATCAGCAGTTGGATGATGATGATCCTTTGAGGGAGCTGAAAAACTGTTATCTGTGACGTTTGAGCGACCGCTGCGAAGCAGAAAAGAGCTCGTGCACCTGGGACATGAAACCACACTGTCCGAGCCAAGATGCGGCAGTTTAACACGATATGAGACCAGAGTTTTGCACCCTCATTATAACGCTCGAAACTGGACGATGTCCGAAAAGATATTATGAAACCGAGGACGGTACCGAACCTGTGATGAAAATCAGTCAAAAACGGTTCGAATGGGACTGAGTACTGAGGGTCCCCTACACGGTGATAAGAGTCGGCTGAATCGACAATTTTCCGTGCGTGTAATAGTTAAGCACGCATATTGAGGACGACCAGATACCAGTGATAATCAATGCAGGCCAGCATCTACTTACGGCGGTACTCGAAAGCGTGTCCAAGAAGATCGAAAGTGTTTTCAACCATGTGAGGGGTTTGTCGACGACCATTGTGGGCTCGAATGAGCCCGGGGTAGTCCTATCATCAATCTTGGACATTGGTGAACGAGGCGTGGAGAGATAGTCGGAGACTCGGAGGGCCCAGGTTTAAAAGCCTCGCAAAAGTCCTTGGCAAAGAAAGACGCGCGTTTCTTCCACGTGTGTGTGATGAGGGTGTAATTAAAATTTAAAATCATAACTGACAGCACCCATGCTTACTCGCTTGCCAGTGCACATTCAAGTTGGTCAGAAGATGAGGATACATCATATGATACCGCGACAGCTTCGCAGCTTCGGGTGCCGAAGATGTACGCGTTTGATGTGATAGTGATATGGCATAATTATGACGATGCCTCGTGCCATCGCACATGATGTTGAGCGTTAAACGTTCGAACGTTAACGTTGATTAATGATCTGCGCCCTCGCGAAAACGCGATTGTCGGGGCGTAACTTCAGGTCTATAGAGAAGCGGGAGTACTTAAGCCCCCCGAGTAAAGGGTTATGTCCGATGACCGACATCAGACATAGCGTCTTCGACCCCAAAGGACAATAAATTTGAATTTACTAAAAAAAAACTTCAGGTCTCCTTGAGTTTGTTTGGAGTTGTTGAAAATGGAAGGTGATGACGTAAGGATCGTTCCTTATGATCATCGCGAATCGTTCCCCAAGGATCAAACATTCACTAGCACTTGTCGTTAACATGTCCTTGACGTCCGCAAAACTATTTGCATCGCTTGCTCGAGTACCACTTCAATCGAGTGAGATTCTAGGATTGTTTTACAGCTGTCCATGCATGTAGGTCCCATCCCAAGCCGCCGTAACTGAACATCGAGCAATTCCCCATTTCTCACCTCTCCCGGAGTGGATACATAGCCATTAACACCAGGAGCACAGACACAATAACCCGGTCCGTACGTTGACAGCCATTCTAGATTTAGCACATCAAATTTCCATGTCACTCACGTCAAATCTCACCGCCACTTTATCATCACGCTGCATCCCTGCTGCATATCGGGGAGCACGCTGGGAGCGAGTGCATGCGTGCGAGGAAGGACGAAGTTGAGTCTGGCTGGATACGCATCACCCTCGAAACTTGCATTTACGTCCTATAGCTAAAGTCAATTCCTTACCTCCTTATCGCCCTTATCGTGGCATGCGCCTACTCATTTCATGTCCAAGTACAAGTTTTACGTTTATTGATGATCTAGACTGGTACCTCAGGGGCAGATGTAGTTCAATCAAGTCGAGTATGTCAATTTCCAATTTCCATTTGTCATTTGTCCTCCGGGGGTCTCAGGATACACAACACAGATATCAAGATTATGCCGTAGCCAGGTATTGGGTGCTTATGTCGTCTTGGGATGGGGACATCACATGGGACCTCAGCACTTGAAAAGTGCCATCACCCGGGTTCCAAATTTGTCGTCTAAATACAATCTGGTCTGTTCTCGATGTTCTCCCTCTTGGCCTGACATTATCATTCGGTTTCCCAACGCTGATGGTTATTAGCGAGCTTATCATGACGCTCGTCTCTCATGTGACCAGTTAAACTGTTCTCGAATTGATTGGTGCCATACTTGTTTAAAACACCGCAAAGAAGCGGACAACTTTCATCACATCAACATGTTGCTTTGTGTTCGAATATCGGAGTTGTTCGAAGGGGCACATCTAAAAAAAACTGAGCGCTTGGGTTGTCCGAGTCGGCGTATGGTGGCCCATGGTACCGAGCAATGCTCAAGTATGTTCCAAGAAAAACCCATCAGACGGCACACTCGCCTCTCCGACTTCCAGCGCCAATCGCTGCTACATCGTGTGGGTCACGTCCAGAACTTCCTCTGGCTATCATATGATCATAATTTTTACGAAGGAGCTTGTTGTGGGGTCTTGGCCGTGACCCGCTATCCCCGAGCTGGTTTATGAATGGACATATGCGGCTTTTCAAAATTTTGTGGAAGTTTAGATTAATTGGAATATCAAGCCAACCTAATTTCTCCTGAGCATCATGCGTACCATTCTTTGCGCCATTCCTTGCGCCAGATGGTTTTAATAGTGCCGGAGTTGCCTCTCATCCCCTTCGCATATGGCAATCTCTTGTCAGTTGTCGTCAGATTGATAAGTGTGAAATTGACACCACAAAGTCCATGAGCACCGCTCGTCTAGCTAGGGCGACTGTTAGATACGACGATATCATCTGTGCGCATATTTGCATGGACAATACCAAAAGATGCGAGGGTGCTCGCAGCCTTTACGAGCTCCTGGATGCTGAACTGGGGACTGAATGGGGGTGTTGGATGGTTATAACTTACTACGATGTTCTCCCCTGGAATGCATTCCACGGACAGCACCCTGGGAGATATGGCGCGACCTTCACCATGGCCTGAAGCGATCCAACCCAAACCATAGAGCCGGCCCGGGGGATGGTAGAAAAGGTGTCTAAGACGTCTGTAAACTTCAACTTCGTATGCGAGATCTCATACTTGCGGTGATAGATTTGCCGTCCAAAAACTCTCTCCCCCATTAAGGGATAGTACTATAGTCGTCACCCGGTGCGAGTGCACGACAGTCAGCTGCAGCTTTTTTGTTGGCAGCAGACTGGGGATGGGACATGAGAATGGGAATGGGTGTGCGCACTCGTAGTTGAAACGAGGATCACGTATTTTGGTTAATACAGAATTGGGGAGGCCAACAGAGGCATCATTGATTTCAATAGGTAAGACCTGCCAGTGGCATTTTGTGAAAGGGTATTAGTAAATGCCCTGCAGATGAGAGCAGGCTGAGCAGCACACACGAATAGGGATTTCTTGTCATTGAAAAGAGATACCTGCAGCTGTAGGCGACCTTCTACACATAAGGCTCTTCTGCCATCGTTGCGAACAGACCTTTTAAGTAAGATGTTTTCAAATTGGCTATTCAATCTGCTCCTCCATTGGACCTCCAAGCTCAAGTCCGAAGCTTAGTAATAATCCTTGATCAATTAAAGCGCGGTTAAGTTTTTAAGCTCTGCCGAATGGCTTCCACTCTTGCTCAGTATAAGTCAAATCACCCACTCGTGTCTAGTCGAGCCTATCTTACCTTGTCAAGAGAATGGGCCACGAAATGAATCCCAGTGCAGGGTTTTTGTCTATTACTGAAGAAATCCGGCTTTACATTCTGAGCTATCTTTCTGGCCAAGATATTCTTCGTTGTACATCCGTAAGCATTTATGCATATGATTGATGTTGATGTTGTCTTTGCCCTGCATGAACTTTTGTGCTAAAAAGCCTCTTGCAGGTATGCAAGGCCATTCACCAGATGTACATGTCCTCCTGCGAGCTTCAGTATATCGTTGAACTCAGTGGCCAACGGTTACTCCCTGCCCAATACGGACAACGTCAATATTCCTGTTTCTAAGCGCCTGCAACTCTTGAGGGACAAAGCTTACGCATGGTTCAAAGTCGACGCCCACTCTTTCTAAACAGTCTCTCTACCAAAGAACATGCACTGACGAGAAGTTCGTCGTAGATGGGCATATCTAAGTACTTGTGGGATAAAGAAGAGGACGTGGCCACAATCATTCCAATTTTACCAAAGCCCTCACAAAAAAAGGTCAAGCGCGACTGGTCTCCAGGAATGCTGTCTTCAGTTCCCGACTCAGACAACCTCGATGTGTTCATAGACCCAGCACAAAACCTAATCGCCACCGCGTATGCCGTCACTGGTGATACACTCCAGTCGAACGAAGAGACACTCTATATCGACCTTAAAGTCCTGGATAGTGATAGTGTTCACCCTCATGCTGCTGGACAGATATTGCTTCTGTCGATGCTGCCCGTATCCAAGGACAGATGCCTTGTTACAGAAAATGCGAAGCTCAAGGGATTTGGGAGGCATATCGCTTTGCGGTGCTCCATCGTGCTCGAAAAGTTGTGGCAGCTGCATATCTGGGATTGGCAACACTCAACGACATCCAATGTGAGTCTCGGTCGGAAATATTTAAAATACTTGACAGCTAATTCTCAATCTAGAGCGTCCTCAGCGGCACGAGTTTCTCACCAAACCCAATTGATTTTTGTTTTCTTGCGAACAATAGGTTACTCGTTGTTGCCGACGATTTGAAGCTCTATTCAATCGAGGATATGCCCCAGACGCCACAATTGCTGGCGCGCTTCCTGATGCCCGTCTCATTTCCGAACGTCCGGTGCTTCCTGCCCATGGACCATATCGAGCATAGCTCGCCGCAGACACAAGCCCAACAAATGATGTACACTTCAGACCCCCAAAACCGCTTGCTATGCATTACCACAGAAGCGACTCAGGTCTACATCATTTCCACGAGGATTTTCTTCAATCTTGACGGAATGGCAGCAACAACGCAAATACCATGGGAACGCTGGGGCCCTTCGAATACTCGTATTTTCGTTCACTCGGGTGAATGCAAAGTTCATGTTAGCGGGAATCGAGTCTTGCAGGCATTCTCAACTGGCACGTCAGCATGGGGTCCCGTGAAGTATATATTACACATGATGGACTTCAGTCCTCTAGCTGTGACGAACAGGCGGGGCCTAGGACGAGTGGTGAAAGAGCCATCTACAATAGACATCATTGATGGCTGGAAGGACGGGCTTACGAAGAGCTTGACAACGTCCCTGCCTTACGTCGAGGTCATACTGGACAGAAAGATTGGTTCTGCTGAGTCAGAGTTAGCGGACGTGTGGGTCGATAAGGATAGAATTTATTTGCTCAACAGAAAGTGGGATCACGAAGTGGTAGGTTCTGCACATTATGCGATAGAGTATAACGAGTTTGAAGTCGTTGATGATGTTTAGTTACATCTATGTAGTTGCACTGTCGTACGACATACCTTTGGATCCATCATGGGCCTTGGCACCAATCCTCAGGGTGCGCCTTTCAGACCCGGTTTTCTTGAGGATAACTGGCTTCTAAGATCTACCTCTCGGATCCTGCGAACACGAAGAAATGTGCCCTATATAATGCCAATCTGTGGTCTACCCTCCTGCGAGCTCTGACATCAGTCTTGAAGCTCCCGAGTCCTGGTCCCTCCATGATGCTCTCTGCGCAACCGCCCCAGCTATTTCGCATTCGACGGAATCTGACAACACTGGCACAATAAATTAGTTGAAGTATTTGCACTGGGCGTATATAAGACACGGACACGAGTCCATATTCCTCCTGGTCATAATGGTCTTTGAGGTGGCGCACGATGTCGACATTATTCATGTTGAACTTGAAATAAAACTGAGCCGGTTCTTGTATTTCCCTGGCAGGAGCTGTGCTCGCTCAACAATCAGAAACTGGCAGTGATCCAGGTTTAACACTCACGACATGGCTTATGCCTATGCTGGCTGGTGCGCCGAGGCCCGAGAACGATCAGTCATAATGTCTGGAGCACGATCCTGCACTCGTCAACTTGAATGTTCAAGTTGCTTTGAATTCTGTCACAGATTGCGCTGTCAGGTACGATCAGCATTCCCCGAGTTATTATCTGTAACCATCGGAGGACTCACAATTTGACGAGCAATATATTTTCTAACAAACACGCTTAGCGAAGCTGATCACTCTCGCTTTCCATAGCATTCTGCCTCGTCACAACCGCATCACGGGTGCATCACGATCGAGGCAGGCGCGTCAAAATGGCTACAAAAATGCTCGCTAATTTCTCGTCATGCAGTATCACCCGCCAGGCATAACTATTTGCCAAACATTATAAAAGCAAGGCCATCTTCCTACCGCCACCAGCATCCACCCACCTCACATAGATCATTCGAGCATACCACCTCAAACAAACAATGCGTTTCTTCTTCCTCACCTTTATTGTTGCGTTGACAGCATCTATAATGTCTGTCACAGCAAGGCGACCAACCTGTAGCCAAAAGGACGAGAGTTGCCAGAAGGATAGTGACTGCTGCGACAAAAGAATGACCTGCACTGCTGATATGTGCGTGCTTGCCGACCAGGGCATGGTCCCACACTGAGGGCACGTAGCGACACACAAGTGAGTGCTTCCGCTTTCGCATTGGTGCTGTTGTTGATGGAACAATACGTAGAACGCTGCTGATTGAGAAATTAATAGAAGCGATATTGGGTGGAAGGAGACTTACATGATATGAATGTATGAGGAATTTGTGTACCGTTTCATCTTGGGGTAAACAGAGCATCATGGGTCAGAACGGCCAGCCATAAATCAAATGCGTGTTAGGTAAAAGACGCACAGTTTAATCAGATCAAAAGTTCACCGTCTTTGATTCGTCCAGTCGATGGTGTCAAGGCATGCAGTCGTTCATACTATTTTCTGTGTCAGTCTCGTTGAACGGTCTAGTTGGGGCTCGACAAGACAGTCAAGACCTGTGAAATCATCAACACCTCTGGCTCTGGGTCGATATAGACCTTTTAATTTATGGAATCAGATCAGCACCAACCATCAACGTGCCAGATCTTGGACCATCGACGATCGCTCAGCGTCCAAAAAGAGTCTGGGTCAATATCGCGACAGTCGCTGTACTGGCAATTTCAATATGAAAGAGGTGTTGACGTAGCTATATGCGCTAACACTGGACAGCTCACAGCTAAGATGAGCATCTGACGTCCAAGTTGAACATCATGATAGCGTAGAAGCTTAAAGTATACGGTACTGTTCGAACTGCAGGTGCTGCAGGCGTGGTGTTGTGGGTTACGAGCATCGTTCATGTTAAGCATGGGCGATTCGATTCCTTCAAACGAAGTTGCTTGTTGGGGTATGTATGTATGGGGAAAATGGCCCGAGAATTTGAACGGTTCGTAGTGGCTGTTCTTGAATCTAAAAAGCAGACAGCACGAGGAGAATCCAGGAGAGAGGAAAATGGGTAGATACCAGCTAGTGTCGCCAAGATACCTACTTGCTGTATGAATATCTGATCATATCAGGCAAATGATCGAAACTGTGGGGATTGAGCGCGTCGCAGGTTGTGCAGTAACACGTTTAGGCAGCCTCTTCTGAGGTGCGCGATTCAAGCCGACTCCACCAATCCTAGCGGGTATTTTAACAAGGTCGCTGGAAAAATGCAACAAGGCCACGGTCTGAGCGATTTGTCATTTATTCTTGGATCTAAACACCAGACAGCATAAGTGGAGGACCGGAGAGAAAGTAAGGGATAAATACCAACTTAGTTCGACGGGAGTCTGAATTACCGTCTTGAGCTCGACACAAGAATGTTTGATGACTGGCCACCGCAATACACTCGCTCGCGTAAAAATAAAATGGATCCGGAATTGAGTGGAGCTATTAGAATGTAAGCGGTTGGTTGGGTGCAATGGCTTTGACGTGGCATTCTGCCTCGTCACAGCCGCGTCACGGGTGCATCACGACCGAGGCAGGCGCGTCAAAATGGCTAGACCCACGAAAATTGACGAAATGCTCGGAAGGGATAGGTTCTGCCTAATTTCCGTCATGCAGTATCATCCGCCAGGCATAACTATTTTACCAAACATTATAAAAGCAAGCCATCTTTCTACTGTCACCAGCGTCCACCCCACCTCACATAAATCATTCGAGCACCTCAGCAGATCATACCACCTCAAACAAACAATGCGTTTCTTCTCCCTCACCTTTATTGTTGCGTTGACAGCGTCTATAATGTCTGTCACAGCAAGGCGACCAACCTGTAGCCAACAGGACGGGAATTGCGAGAAGGATAGTGACTGCTGCGACAAAAGAATGACTTGCACTGCTAATATGTGCGTGCTTGCCAACCAGGACGTCCCACCCTGAGGGCACGTAGCGATACACAAGTGAGTGTTTCCGTTTTCGCACTGGTGCTGTTGTTGATCGAACAATACGTAGAACGCTGCTGATTGAGAAATTAATAGAGGTGATATTGGGTGGAAGGAGCACATGATATGAATGTATGAGGAATCTGTGTACCGTTTCATCTTGGGGTAAACAGAGCACCATGGGTCAGAACGGCCAGCCATAAATCAAATGACGACAGCGCTGTGTACAGTGTAAACGTGGGTACCGTGCGAGGTCGTGGCGCGCGTCGATGTTACAATCCTTTCGGAGAAGTTCAGAACGAAGGCCCAGTAGAATTACGTAAACTCCCGATCGCGTAGAGTTAACGTGTCATTGCAGCCGACGATTGGACATCGATTTGGCGCCTTGCCTTATAACTCTAGTGCTAAGCATTCACTGTTCGACAAGTCTTCTACGGCAACCATGTCAGACCCAGTTGCTTCCAAGTCTGGCTTCCTATGCATGTACATGAAGAACCATCCTGATACACTGGTTGCATATGTCAAATATTTCGGGAAAGTCGAGGGCAACGTGCTCACTGCTGAGATGTCTAGCATTGACTCCAAGGCAGGCCTAGAGAAATGAATTTTCTATGCTAGCTAGCGTTGACAAATCTACTAGGGTATGACACTTGTGTATAAGCTCAAGTCCGGACAATCGAATACGACCCGGGTATCATTTGACCCGCCGCTTTCGGGGTATGAGGAAGTCAAACCCCGGCTTCTGAGTATGAAGGCAGAGGCTCAGGAGAGTCTTGGTATGGTGCGTTTTGACAACCTTTGCTTTTAGTCAGTCTTGTCTCTGACAATTATGTATACATGTACTATAGCTCAAAGCTCCCCAAATAACTACATTCCAGATTCCTCGTACGGCCGCCATCGCAGGGATCACTTTGTTTGCATGCTTTTATTTCCTTTCGCCACCATCGCCTGACACTACATTCCTCTCTATACCCGTCACCACTATGGATGCATTCTTCTCCCCAGCGCACGCGTTTAGAAGCGCCACTGGGCTTGGCCTTTCCTTCCGAACCGCTTGCGCAATACTCTGTGCCGTTCATGGGGCTGAAACACTGTATATCTGGTCACTTTGCAGGCACTATGTCAGGGGTGCTGTAGTGACGGTGAGCCTGTCTTGCGACTCTCTGAGCCTCGCGCCTTAACTTTGCATTCAGGCTGCTTATGTTGGCTGTACGATGATATTCGGATTCCCGATGTGGATAGACCTCAAAAAACGTGTTCAACAGAAACGCATTGAAAGCGTTATGAAGGTTGAGTAATCGACCTTCAATGCGCTTGCTTTCCGGGGTGATTGTTGGTGCTGGCTCATGTTCTTGTATGATAACATCAATGTACTTTAATGTTTCGGGCGTTCAGCTTGGGCCTGCAGTTGCGGCAATCTGAATATTTGTTCTTAGGATTCTCAATGGGCTTTCATCAACTCCGGCGCATCACACCAGAACGACCTTGCCTTGCGGGAAGAGCTGTTTTGCATCCGTCTGTCAAGGGACTACCAATGTCGTCTTGTCTAAGTAATTCATCCGCCCTGGTGCCATCCACCAGGAACGTAAACGTGAGCCCATAACAATCGATCCGGCGAGTCGTGTGCATATCTCAACTCAGTCTGGGGGACATGAGACTTGCTGTATGACCTGCATATGACGAGAAATAGATATTCTGCCTAACCTCTCTGGTACCATATCTCATCACAGCAGCGAACCATGCGTGATCTAGCCATGAATCCAGGTGCATACGCCAAATGATTGCACCACATATTTATCATGAACGATAAAGGATGTACTGAAGGAGGGTTTGTCAGAGTTGGGAAGAGAGAGTGTATGCTCGCGTATAAGAGCCAGACAAGTAATGAAAGTTACAAATGCGGAACAAATATTGTCCAGTCTACTGTATCGTACACACCAGGAGGCAGTGATCGAAAGCTCAGCATCATAAGTACAAATATGATAATGCGCGCAGAAATATATAAGAAAGAGGCAAAAATTGGAATGAAATATCTCCCCACAAAGGATCCATGGATTCCCTGACGCCTACGGGAGCCAAGCCCAGTCATAACATACATCGGTGCACATGCCATCACAATGGAAGCCACACGCCATAATATCAGCTCTGCATGTCTCTGAAACAAGAAATTCCAACCCAGACAATGTATCCCTCCAAGCAGCGCCCCACTGTAACTGCCAATCCCAAATGTCATCCTCTCACTGAACAATCCAAATGGCAGCATCGTGGTCCTTCTGGAGTATGAGATGGAATCTGTTTCCCGGTCCACTGGCGCTGCCGTAGGTTGACCTGCCATGTCGTCCCGTCTCATGATATCGGAAACTGTGGTGATATTACGGCTCACACGGTAGCCACCTAGAGAGGGGACTCGACGCGATTGGGCGGCATGACGGGACATGATCGTGCCCATGCCCATAGCACTCATGCAGGGATAGATAAGATAGAATAGATAATGAGAACAGCCTGCACGGCTGAATCTTGAATCCGGCTCACTAGAATGTTGGTGAATCAGGATAATTTCAGGCAAGCATGCTCACAAAAACCTACTCATAAGTTAAGGTTGACTTGCCTGGCGGCAATGCTTTTCCTTTCCAATGAACGACGTAAGGACGTCCCACATCCTTGGGCTTCGTCCACCACAAGAAAAAGGCACTGAATGTCAGAACAGCTATAGCTAGGGTGTCGATTTCCAGCAGCGTTATCGGAAGATTCTGGACACGACGAGCGGTGAGCTGGAGAACGAACCATACGAGCTGAAAAATGGCGAGGGCCTTGGAGAGTATGTCACCCTTGCTTCGGTCTTCGATGTCCGCCTTCTGGATGACAGGCATGTCTACAGATTCTTCACGAATAAACTGTAGGAGTTCATCAGGTGTAAGAGTGGCTCGCGGCTCGCGATCGATGTAGAGCATGAATCCACCCATCCACGCGAAGAACCCACGAGTCATTGTCCATTCTGCGAAGATATTGGTTGCATGTCCGGTACCGAAAGTCCAAGCATGTAACTGACCTTTAAACTCTGCGGGTCTGTAAGCGCTTGAACTTTCATTTGATTCCGGAAATGCAATACGCCACATAAGAAGTTCTATGTATGGATGGTGGTCGCGGGCTTCGGCAGGTCGTGCACCAAAGGCATCATTGAACTGCTTTTTAACTGCAAAAGCGCTGAGACACTGCAGCGAGGCCCAGGTGAGGATGAGTTCTGGGGCGATCAACACCATGATCATGATGAGGATGCGACGAAAGAAAATAGCGAGTCTCTTCTCGTCCATGCCCGGAATGTTTGGATGAATTGCGGTCCATGCGCATGCAAATAAAGTTACGCCACAACTCCAGATAATATTCCACAAAGTTCTGGTGTTATTGCTGGGTGGAGAGCCGCTGGCGTCGAGTGTAAGGATACTGGTGCCATTGAAACCCATCGTGAATGAAGCGCAGGTAGGAGGGGTCATGAAGTGTAACAGCAATACTTAGTCTGTTCAATCTACTCTCTTTTGAAGGGTGTGGCCGCGTGTATCAATTCGTGATAAGCCAGGGCCTAACCAGGGTCACAGAAAGATGTAGAAATAACGAACTGTGACGGAACAAATCAACCTTATTGTTGCCGCTGCCGTAGGTCACAGTGAAAATCTGTTGTCTCCTCGATGTGTCGTAGTCACGTTCCTATCAAACTTTGAAAGCCTTGGCCTGAGCCTGAGTCAGGCCCGAGTCAGGCCCAGGCCCTCCGAAAGGCCCTGGTCTGCGCCTCTTCCAGGCCGGAGCCTTTAAAGCCAGGGCCAAGCCAAGACTTGTAAATAAGTGTACAGTGATTTTAGCCAATTGCATTGTGAATTAAACCTGTCACAAGTATGGCAGTTAGCGCTGCGATAAGAAAGTTCCGAGTCCAACCCACCGTGGACACCGAAGTACGCAGAAAACGTGTCTATCAGGTCTAGACGCAACGAGCTTTGCGGGGCAGTGATTGCTATACAAATTAAAGCTAGATGTAGTGGTACAGGGCACAGTCACTGCACCAAGACCCCTGACATTCCTACGGAGGACCTGTGCCTGCGCGCCAGACCTCCCGGCTACAATGTTCAGCAGCGTGCAGAGGGTTAGCCAGATGTCCTGAGAAGATAAGAGGAGGAATCGTGTTAGCATAATCCGTACTTGTCATTACGGGGAGAAGGACATAGGAAATAGGAATTGAAGTCAAAGACATAGACATAGCCAAACCGGGCCCTATAGGTCTCGCTCATTCGTGTGTGGGATGGTGACCATGATAATTCCGGATTTGACTGAGCGAGATCACGCCAAAGCATAATCTAATCGTGACAGATTCAAGAACGGAGAGCGAAATCATTCCCAACGAAAATCGAGCTGATTCAGAATGAAGCTGCCGCCCAGTTCTTGAAGCGGTAGCGAAGAGTACGAGACGAGCGTGGCGTTAAGTGACACATGCACGAGCTGCAACACCAACGCCATTGTCATCATCACCAGCTATCCATGAGTCCAACCATTGCGACACATGCTCCGACGATGAACACAGGGTGATGAAAATATACGCAGCAGGAATCAGCATACGTACTTGCTCCATGTCCTCTTAAAGGCGAAAATAAACATCACTGGAAAGACGACATACGATGGCTCGCTTCAATAACAGAATATCTTTATTCTCCATCCTAACAATGTCATGCGAATGTGGACAGATCCTGTGCGACAGCGTATGGAACGAAGTCTGGGTGTGAGGTTTCACCCGAGGGCAGTTTCTCAAGAGGTGTCTGTAGTCTGTATTAATATGCTTTTCTAAACAGTCAAGGACAGAAGACACTCAGCTGTCTTGAAATAGATAGATCTGCAGGTTCAGAGGCTCTAATCATGAGGGCATATATAAATTTTCAGTCTCGGGATATGAGTCCAATTCAAAGGGGTTAGAAGCATTTACCAAGGCTGAGGATTGTATTTATCAGCTAGAAAAACAAAATCCAAAAAACGACTGAGCGAGACCATAGCCATCGATCCAGCGATGAGAGATAAATTATCAATGACATCCCCTCAATCCCATATCTCATCACGACACTGTATGCGCCATGCGTTTTCTCATGGATGCATGACAACAAGGATTAATCGTACCGTATATCAAGAACAGAAAGCTGGCCCACCCCTGAAAAAACTCGTTCCACAAATCAAGCACCTACCGATTGTTGAAGCGGTAGCATGGAGTGCGAGATGAGTATGGTGTTAGGGGTATTGAAGTAATGCAGACATCCAAAACACCGTCGTCGTCAGTCAGTCATCCGGTCAAGTCGTTATGCTATACGCTCTGACGATGAACACAGGGCGATAAAAATATATGGCAGAATTGATACGTACTTGTTCCAGTTTACCCTTGAAACACCAGTCACGAATAATTCTCACTGAAAACGCAAAAATCATTGATAGAAAGGCGAATTTGAGAAGAGATCTACAGTGGTTTGCTTCATGCTCCAACAATGTTACCGCGGGAATACGGACAAGTCATGCACGGCAGCGTGTGAGTGCCAAGCGAGGTCGTGGTCTCATGGAGTTATGAACGATTTTGCTAGATGGGCGCTAGGATCGCAGAGTAGGCTATTATAATTTGAGTTTTCAAGGATAGTTGAGGGATGAAAAAACCTTTCTCCAAAGACTAGATCTACAGGTTGGGATTCAGTGCCTCTGGGGGGAGGTGTAGAGCCCCAGACAATGATTGCAATGAAAGACATATCACAGTGACACGATGAGAAACGGAATTGGGGAGATTTGGGGTGAACCTGTTCCGTTTAGTGAGTCAGAATTCTTCGTGTTGGGTGGGTAGAGTGTCTGATTTTGCTCGTTTTTCCATCTACTCCATCACCTCTACCCTTTCGCGGGCCGAATCGCGGCTTGAGCCTGGGAGGTGGTTGCGCGGTGATGCGAAAGCGATCGTTGATGGGGTAGTAGGCGATATTCATAGCGCTTTCCAATCTAATGAGGGGTGTAAGATGTATAGTTAGCCAGCGTGTCAGCGATAGCAGGATGGAAGATACCAGAGATATGGTGATAGACATTGAAGACACCAGCTACGAGTCCATGTTGATAGGAAATCCCCGCGTCATCCCTGCGCCGAGGAACAAGAATCAAAACAATAACGACAGCAAAAGCAACGACGCAGCAAATTGTATGCTCGTTTGGTGATGGATGGTAATGAAAGTATGAAAATGTGAGCGATAGCAGAGTTACCACCGCAGAATTGCGCCGTTGTTGGTGCTGGTGGTGTACCTCGAGACTGCAAGGGGTTGCACCGTTGCGAAAAACATTTGAATGCCCCAAGAGTGTGGGCTATGACGAGGGAGGAGGTGTAGAGTTGTGTGAAAATGGACCAGATCTAGCTGGGTTTGACTTCGATTGCGCGGGATTCCTAGTCCAGTTCCGAAAGGAATGGTCAACACCTTCGGGAGGGCCTGTACAGTGGGCATTTGCGTTACCGTAGCGAAAAAATGTCAAAATGACCTGAAAAACACAGTTTTTGAGTGTGTCAAAAACCCCTCGAAGGTGGGGGTGAGTTAAAAATTCGTCGTTAACTCCGTGGGTGGTTTTTCACGGAGCCCTAACGCGCAGAGCTCAAGATATGATCGAGTCAGGACTTGGCAGTACTCAGCATCAGACGCGGTCAAAGTTCGAATGCTTAGCGCTTGCAAAACAGCAACACATAGTACTGCCTCGAGGCATGTAAATAATGGCCTGATGTGAGATCCTTATCCTCGCTTCAACTGTCATTCACAATGCGCAAAGGCAATTCTCGGAAGTCAATGGATTCGACTCAACAAACCCACACATCTAACGAAGCAACGGCTGGTGAAAGTTCGGTTCGTAGCTCATGAGGACTACTTTGTTCACTCCACTGACATTGACGAACCCTTCATCTATCGCCGACCCCGTGGCAGAGTCGGTCGGTTTCTGCAGAAGATCAAGGGGTCAAGGACGGTGCGAACAGGTTAACCTCGGTGAGCCCACGAGCATGCCTAATGAGTATCCTGGAATACGACTAAGATCGTTCGCATAAGCACTCAAAGGATTCTCGCAACCGCAACCCTGTTCCCCCGAATGTCGATCATGAACCTGCTTCATCAACCCCGAATATCGAGGTACGTTCTTAAACTTGCCCTTCAGTCTCTCCGCTCTCTCTAAATGCTGGTGCTCGTACAACATCAGAACTCCGCTGTTCCCAAAATCACAGACCTTCCACACAACTTCCGCTTCATCGTTACCTCTCGCCCGCTCGGTGACATCAATGACGAGTTTCACGGGGTTCAGCATATTCGACTGATGTCGATGGATGATATTCCACCGGCAGTCGCAGAGATCGACATCCGTGTTTACGTATCCAAGGAGCTGGAAGGGTTGGGTTTTCAGGACAGAGAGTTTGCAGTCCTCGCTGAGAAAGCTGATGGACTTTTCGAGTGGGCGCGTCTCGCCTGCGAATACATCAAAGAACCTCATCCTGGGATATTTCCTATCGATTGCTACGAAGCTGTAGTGTCACGTGATCCGGCTGAGAGAAGCATGCTGTTGCATGACATGTATCGCCTCATTTTAACAGATATCATACACAGGGATACATCTACCAATGCCCAGCATTCGCAGAAACTGTGTTCGACTGCGCTAGCGAGATTCCGCTTAATCATGGGACAAATACTAGGGACAGCTGAGCCCCTTCCTTTGGCTTCCCTGAACGACATTAGGGACCATTTTCCAAAGCAGGAGGACCATTTCGACGTGAAGCTTATGGTAAAATGTATGGGCTCCCTCCTTAGCGGAACCACCAACCCAGATTCCCCAATCCGACCCCTTCATGCATCCTTCCACGATTTCTTGACGGACGAATCATCTAGTGGAGAGTTCTTCATCGACCTGTCAAAGGCGCAACAAGACCTTGCATTCGCGTCACTTCGAGTGATGGAACACGGTCTTCGCTTCAATATCTGTGGTTTAAAGTCGTCGTATCTGCCCAATAGCGAAGTTCCTGGGCTGCGAGAACGAGTCCAAAAATGCATCCCCCCACATCTGTCATATTCCTCTCGATTTTGGACGTCGCACGTACGTGCAACAGCCTTCGACAAGGAGCTCGCGAAAGAAGTGAAATTGTTGTTTGACCGCGAGCGGGTGTTTTTCTGGCTCGAGTCACTCGCCTTGATCAATGCGCTCAGCGGTGCAGTTCCTGCCCTTTCACTCATTTCTCAGTGGCTGAAGGTGAGTACATTGCTACTGAATGCCAGATAAAGTGCTCACGCACAATCACAGGGCCATTCCGAATCCAAGGACATCTCATCGACTGCAATGGACGTACGGAGGTTCATTCAAGTCTCTGGTGGCATGGTTTTACACAGCACGCCACATCTGTATCTATCAGCACTCCCATTCTCGCCTGCCAACTCTCCGCTATTGAGACAGTTTTCTGCGCGGTTTCCGAATACTCTTCGTGTGGCATTCGGACGTGATATGAACTGGCCGGCTGTTCAGACCGTGCTGAGGGGGCACACTGGGGAAGTTAGATCGGTCTCGTTCTCGCCGGACGGCACTCGCATCGTCACTGGTTCTTTGTATTCCACTGTTCGGCTGTGGGACGCTGCGACGGGGCAGCCAGTCGGTGAGCCCTTGCGGGGGCACACTGATTTAGTTTCCTCGGTCTCGTTCTCGCCGG
Organism: Suillus weaverae; assembly: GCA_016767475.1. NCBI lineage: Eukaryota > Fungi > Basidiomycota > Agaricomycetes > Boletales > Suillaceae > Suillus > Suillus weaverae. Next base: position 483,606 of record MU179318.1, read on the forward strand.
ACGGCACTCGCATCGTCACTGGTTCGTACGGTAAGACTGTTCGGCTGTGGGGTGCAGTGATGAGGCGGCCGTCGCCACAGCGCACTGAGTCAGATCATTCAGCATTCTCAGATGAACATCCCATCATGTATCCCATCGAGACCGCCACTACCACAACACAGAACACTTGGAACAATCACACCATTTCCTTCTCGTCCAACTCCATCCATGCGCTGCGTAACACTTCTGAGTTAACGGAGGGAGCATCCCATGACGACCGCAGTCTGACCCCCTTTTTCCTGAATAGTGACAGTGGATGGGTGGTAGGGCCCAAACATCGGCTCTTGTTCTGGGTACCACTTGCTTCTCGACACCAATTTTATAACCCTTGGACTGTATTAGTGATACCCAGAGGATGTCCTGAGCTTGATTTGAGCCGCATGGCACATGGACAACACTGGCAAAAGTGCCGAGAGGAGTGAGTCCCTTCAAAGCCCTTTCTGTTCCTTGCACTTACTGAAATCAACACTTGCAGACCTTAGTACTGCGATGATCATATTCTAGCGATTGATTTTTGTGCAGATTTCAGATATAACTTGAGCTTGGATGTGACACGTACAGTGGAGCATACTTGTATTCTATATAGTCTATGCCCAGTATCCAGTCCGAGTTTAGGGTGGTCCGAGCGATCGACTTATTGAAGAGCTAACTCCGTGACTCATGATGATGGTGTTGATTTGTGAGAGCATGTCATGACGGACAAGGCATGCCGATTGCTCAGAGATGCGGTCGCGCGTGTGCTGTGGATCGCGCTGAAGCGCATAGCATTGGTGCTTCGTCATAGCGGACTGAGAAGCTGAACAGAAGGACATCATAGTTGCGGTCATCTGTGGTCATTCAAGTTCCCGTCAGTGCACCGAGTACATTCAAAGTGGGCTAAGAATCTGAGAAAACAGCCTGGCGGGACGATATACTATATAGTTCATTGTGTGTACTGTCCAGTACAACGTGCAATCATGATATCCACGACGAAGGCGATGAGAATGAGAGCTCCATGAAAATAATACGTGCAGGGATGATGGGACTCAACAAGAAGAGTCAAAGGACTGTAATTGAGTTCCTCAAGTCCGCATTGAACTCATGATAAAAAGACACAAGCAGAACTGTAACTCACGAAGCTATCAAGAGAGCGTCCGTATTGATACAGTTGCTCAGATAATCGTTGATCGCGTCATCACGTAGTCGTCGGGGAGCTCCAAGCACATTCGGTATGCTTGGAGGGCAAAGATGAACTTCTGCTTTGCGAGCCCAGATTATAGCTTCTGCGATACGGTCCGGAAATCCATGAGTGGGATGTCGTGATGCCAGTCTGAAGTTCTCTACAGCGAGCAACAAATCAGCGGACTTGCATTGAACTCTGTAACGAGAAAAATAGGCCTCCTGCAACAGCATGTAACTGAAATATCTACCCGGGTGCAGTGAAGCGAAGCCTCCAGCGATTCCTGGCAGAGTCGGATGGCCTCCTCAATATCTTCATTCTCTTCAGTTTGCGTGAAACGAGAACAGAGCGATGAGCTCAAATTGCAAAGATTTCCATGGTGCTCTGGATCGCCATACTGCCTTAAGTGAAGTGAATCCCGGTACAGACCAATGGCCTCGTTGAGATCCTCCGTGGCGTCCAATTTGTCGTATCTGGTTTGGAGCGCGAGGGGAAGGTTGTTAAACGTGGTAACACGAGATGGATTCCCAGGCAGGCACAACGTCAGTGCCTCGCGCTGAAGGCAAATAGCTCTAATGATGTCGTCAGCATCATCGCGTTGGTCCAAACGGGCGAGAAGGACGAGTCCTAGGTTGTCCAATGCGACGCCATAACATTTGTGCCCAACAGGGAGCAGGCGCAACACTTCTTTGTACAAAGAGATCGTCGAGGTCATTGAATTTCCCTTGGTAGATGAAGCGGGCTTGCAGTGAGAAGGCCAAGTTGTGCATGTAGTTCTCGCGTTCAGGATGTCCCTTGGGGCACAGAGAAACGGGTTCATGACTGTGTTGTACTATGCCCTCTGCTAGATCACCAACGGTGCCACACTCGCCAAAGCGTGCCTTAACTGCCTGTGCAAGCTTGTCGAGGGCTCTGGGACGGCCATGATGGCCCAGAGGACAGAGCTCGAGTACGACTCATCGAAGGCGGATGCCTTCATCGGATGCTTCTGTTGGAAGTTTGTTGCATTGGCGGATCACATGATCGACGCCATTTGCCCCCTGCCACGATACTACGAAGGTAAGTTCCCTCTGGACAGAGGGACAATAGCTTGCAGGACAGTTGCGCGGATTCATGGATATAGACGGCGGTGAAATTCTCCTTGCTGTAGCGCCAGATCAGCGCTTCGGTGAGGTGATAAAGATATAATAGATGATTAGGGTGGCAATGCGGACGCAATGCAAGGGCTTCGCGGAAGGGAGAAGTAACAGTGTCAACGTCTTCAAGATCATTTCGAATGCAGCCTTTGAGGCGGGCCCATGCGAGGTTGGTGAGAGCCGCTGCTCGGTCAGGATGGGCGACTGGACATTGGTCCAGGGCCAACTGAAAATGCTCTACAGCATCGTCCAGGTGAGAGACTCATGCTTGCGACGTATTTAGCTCCATGGACCGCATCCGTGTCTCTAGCAATATCAAGGATGAACTACAGCAGGTGCTACGTCAACAAAAACCAATAGTACAGAGGCTGATGTCACTCACATCAAGCAATGCGCTGTCCTGATCGTTGCAAGCATGTACGATGGTAACCTTCAGTGTGAGGGATGGGTGGGAAGAAGATATCTATGAGATTTCATAGTTAGTAGATGTGGATGAAAGAGAAGCAGGTTACTCACCGAAAGGCTCACCTCCGTGATCGAGTAGCTCGTCCCACCATTTACTACGTTTTCTCCATTGCCTAGCATTCGATCGAGCTCAAAGGATACCCTGATCTTTACTGATATTTGGGGTGACTTGTGTAATGATCTGCACACGGAAGATCAATCCTAAAACCACGTCCAAAAGTTTGAATGGACTTTACAGGATCGCGGTCTCGCCCCACGCTGCAGATTCGTCAGATGATAGGACTCTGGTGTTTGATTTCTGGGGTCGCCATTGAGAGATATGTAAATGATTGCGGGAATGCGCTCAGAAGGGACTTTGATCTTTTTGCCGCTGATGACTGTAAGTAGAATGAGATGAGTACAACAAATACTAAGGTGATGTGGAACGACCGACCTTCAAGTCTGATAGATTTTCCTTCCCAGCTACCGGTCATGATGGTGCGATTAAGTAAAACGACAAGGATCGAGGATGGGCTGGGTGGTGGACAGAATGAGTGGTACTGGAGAAGACGGGAGTGGTGGAGGATTCAGGTTATGCTTCACGTGTATTTCCATATCGTTGAAAGCTGTTCGGCAAGATAGACGCATGATTGCATTGGCTAAATGATCCCAATTAGCATTAGTGAGAGAACCTGTGTTAAAGTTATGGACAATCTCAGGGTCAGTACACAGCGAAAGTGGCACATCATGATTGAAGAGGACATGCAAGTCTCAGAGCGTCCTGTGGTGAAGCTTGAAGCTTCTGAAGGCCAAACATCGCCACTCACATTGAGACATGGTACTCATTTAGCACAGGGTTGAGGCCAAAGGTTAAATCCAGTGTATTTCATAGGGTAAACAATGCCATACGAGCTGATACCATGATCGAGGGTGTTGTTGCAACATTTAAAGGCAACGACTACATGAGGGGTCGATTGATGATCGATGACGGCGGGACGCACACAAACTCGGTATTTGAGGGAGCAATGTGGCAACAGGTTTCCCATAACATGTCTAATTGGCACCGAGAAGTACTGCCTGACTCTGCTGATGGTAGCAACCTTCAAAAGAGAGCAGAATCATAAACAGACGCTATGCCCTCAACTCCAACTTCACCATGACCCTCCTACTCTGTGCTGTCTTCTTCTGCGTTCCATTTGTTGTCGCTTCACTCCCGAGTCTCATTGATACCAGTACCCATACACTCGATGCTAGCAACTGTCCATCCTGCAACACCAGGACCTTATGGGACATTCTCTCCAGTTGTGGCTTAACTTTGTTTGCGTGCACATGGACTGCCATCCATCCGGACATTCCGGGTATAGATGAAGGGATAGTTTATTCTGCCTTTCGTCGTCTACTCCTCATGTTTATGGCTTTTCTGGCTCCTGAATTCGTGGTCGCTTGGGCCGCATGGCAGTTTTTACATGCCCGTCGAGCTGCAAAGAAATTCAATGATGCCTTTGGTGTGCAGCAAACCAAGTCCCGCGGCTGCTGTCGAGCCATACAGCAGAAGCTGGTAGCTATGTTACGTGGTGGAAGCAGAAGTTTAAGTGATGGTCAGTTACATACTCGGACTCTTCAGTCTGACAAAAACTAACATGAAACTGATACCTCGACAGGATGGACAACGACGCACGGGTTCTTTGCCTGGATGGGTGGATTCATGCTCTACGTCGATGGTGAGCCGCGGGCCACCCTTACACCCGATGAACTCCTGCAGTTTGTTCGTGATGGATCCGTGGAGACACCTGCCATCACAGAGGCAGAGATAAAAGATAGAAGTAAGGGCGATATACTATCCAAATGGGTCGCCATCATGCAGCTAGGGTGGTTCGTCATCCAGCTCATCGCCCGTTACATTCAGAAGCTCCCGGTAACACTGCTTGAAATCGACACCCTTGGTGTAGCTGCTCTGACCTGCATTTCCTATGGCTTGTGGTTGAATAAGCCGAAGAACGTACAACTTCCTTATATTGTTCATTAGAAGGACCCAACTGTTCCTCCACCACCTGACAGCTTAGGCAACGAGTATGTCATTGTCATCAATATTCCTGGTAGAACTTGTTCTGATTTTCCTGCATTCTATGTAGCCAAGGACGAAGTACATCATCAATCCTTCAGCTACTGTTAAACTACGAGACCCGACAGTCTGGTGGCCTGACTCTGGAAAAGATCGTAGTCATCATTGGATGCGTCAGTGGCATGGCGTTTGGAGTGATACATTGCTTGGGCTGGAATTTCTTGTTTCCGAGACATGCAGAGCTGGTATTGTGGCGTGTGGCTTCCATTGCGATACCATCCTCACTTTCAGGATTTCTATACATTTTTCAAATGTTTTCATGTCTTCCGGAAAGGCTGCGACGGGAGTTGGTCCACGGGCAGACATCGGAAAGACGGCCATCGTGGTTGATCAATATCAACAGACGGATATCGGAAAGACTGCCATCGTGGTTGATCAATATTAACAGATGGATATCGGAAAGACTGCCATTGTGGTTGATCAATATCAGCAGACTGATACTCGAGTTGGTTGGACTACGCAGACCCTTCCAGTTTATTTTGCCAGATAATCCAATTACAAGTAGCATCGTGTTCTATTACATTCCTGCGCGTCTTACAATAATTGTACTTATGATGCTAAGCTTACGATCACTTCCTCCTGGTGCATACGATACAGTAGCTTGGACCAAGTTTATTCCACATGTAAATTTGTAGTTTTATCACAATCGCTGTAACAGAGTGTGGTAACTTGCCCAAGTCTTTATCGATCGCTATTGAAATCGAAAGTGCGAGTACGACTCGGTCAAGTTCGAACCTGCTAATTAACAAGCCGCCGTTCCACTTACATACCACAGGAACCGCTCCTATTGAAAAGCTGCCACCTGAATGAATGAATAGTGAACAGTTCCACCGAAACGAGGATACGACAGCGTCTGGACACGCTCCGTGCGTACATGCCATCGAGGGATGGAAAAAGAGCAGCCCTGGAACAGTTTATGTTTATGAACGAACTCAATCTGGGACGTGAAAGCTGACACATGAGATATGGGATTGGGGAGACAAATGTCGTACATCGTCTTGATGCCATATCTGACCACTTCAAGTCAATAGAACTTGAAGCTGATCGTACCATATATCAAGAACCGAGAGCTGGATCGCTTGCAATTCTTAACGGCCAATGTTACAGCTATCGGTTCTTGAAGCGGTAGCAAAGAGTGGAAGACGAATCTGGAGTTGGGAAAGTCAGAGTGCATTACTACTTTCCAATGGCATTGTCATCGTCAGTCACCCAGAAAGTCCTTACATCATGCGCTCTGCCGATGAATACACGGCGATAGAAATTTGTGGCGGGATTGATGGCCGCTCGAAATGCCAAACTATCACTGGAGAGACGACAGAGAAGAGACATACAGTGATTTGCTTGAATGATATTTATTCTCCATCCAACGGTAGCCGCACGAATATGGGCAAATCCGTGTAAGTCCCGACGATGTGTGGATGCGAGGAATCTGTATGGTCCATTGAGTTTTTGAAGATGATCGGCAAACAGACGACAAACTTATGAAGGGCACCAACGCAAACTGATTGCCATGTGGATCCAAGTTTTAGAGAGAACCGAAAGCAATCTGGTCATGAATGCAAGACACACGCTAATCGTACCGCATATCAAGAACAGACAGCTCAAACATTTTGAGGGAAAAGATTCCCCAAATAGTTGAGCTATCGGTTCTCGAGGGGTAGCGAAGAATGCGAGACGAGTCTGGCGTTCGGGATGAGTAGACCAATGATGACCTTACGGGGTCGTCAGCCGTCCATGATCTGGGGTCGTCATCCACGAACCAGGTACCATGTGGGGTATGCTCTGACGAAGAATGTTGATGAGCATGAATTCGGATGGACCTTGTACGGAAGCGGGATGCCGAGTGAGGAAGGGACGGAGAGTAATAGGCTATTATAAATTGAGTTCGCTACTAGGACAGTCAAGCGATAAACCACAAACTCAACGGTGTCCAAATAAATCTGCTGAGTCGGAGGCTCTGTAAAGCCTAAGGCAGTGAATAACATGAACATGAATCGATCGTTTCAAGTAGATGACGCTTGTACTAACGGTCTTTCTGAGGGGGATTGAAAGGTAAAGGCTTGATGCGTCGTCAGTTGGATAGTGAAGAGCAAAACACAGACAAACATGGAGGATCAGGAGGACCATCAACTCACATGAAAGTCGCATTTGCATTGAACCAGGTCTTGCGCAGTTAGGGCTGGTGTGGGACGCGATATTTGAGTCTGAAGAGATGCATGTGAGGAAGCAGGAGTCGAAGTAGGATCTGCTACTTACACACCGTAGTCCACTGATCACCGGCACCCTCGAAAATCACGGTGCAATAACTTGGCCGATGATACCTGCTTGGATCGCTTGAATAACTTGGCCGATGTTCCTGCACATGGTCCTCAAACGCGCTTCTATAACGACGCACCTCCTGAAACCAAGTTCGAAGCTTCTGCACGTGATGATACACGATATAAGGGATCGGATCGAAACGAACTTCGTTCAATGGCGTTGACAGCTGCTCTGATCATCATCGCATTCCTCGCATACTCCCGCTTCACTCGTCCACCTTTCCCCCCAGGTCCAAGTCCACTCCCAATCATAGGCAACATCCTCGACATCACTCCAAAAGAACTATGGCTCACCGCATTCAAATGGGCACGCACATACGGTCCTGTAACTCACATCCGCATATTCAATAAATCCCTTATATTCCTAAACACACCAAAGGCAGTCTTCGACCTCTTGGATAAACGCGGGTCGGTATATAGCGATAAACCGCACCTCGTCATGGCTGGTGAGCTTTGTGGTTGCAAGAATATGGCAGCCTTTACTCCCTATGGCGACCGTGCGAGGAGACAGAGGAAGCTCATCCAGAAAGCGTTTGGACCTGCTGTTATTCCTAGGTATCATGGCTTGATGCAGATGGAGAGCAGACCTTTTTTGTCTAGATTAGTTAGTAGTCCCCTTCACTTTCAAGACCATATCAGAAGGTTCGTCTCCTTGCCTGTCAGCGACCTGCTCTCATAGATAGATCAGATACGCAGGCGGGCTCACCCTCCTCGTCGTGTACGGCCACCAAGTAAAATCGAACGACGACCCCTTCTTAACCCTCGCAGAAGAATGCGTAGATATCCTTGCAAATCGTATCGCAAGCGGAGGCGGCATATGGCCCGTCGATATCTTCCCATTCCGTCAGTCTCTTTTCACTTCTGCCATCCAAACTTACCTAGCACCCCAGTAAAACACATCCCCCTGTGGTTCCCTGGCGCGTCCTTCAAGCGCAACGCCAAAATCTGGAAAGCAAAAATGGAGGAATTCGTAGACCGCCCATATGAATTCGTGAAAAATGAAATCGTGAGCTCATCCTCCCTTTCCCCTCTCAAAAAAAGTAACACCCCACAGAAAAAAGGGACAGCCCATCCTTCATTCGTATCCACCCTCCTCGTACCTCCAAAACTCTCCTCTGACGTGTCCTTCGACTCCACCACAGACGACGACGAGGCATCCTTCACAAGCAACCGCGACTCCTCCTTCTCATCTGACAACACAAAAGTAGCCAAAGAAACCGCTACAGACGACCATGACATTCGATGGACAGCTAATTCCATGTATTCAGGTACGTCCCCCTCCCCTTTACATCTCACACTGACCTTCACCTCAACACAACGAACCACCCACTCACCTGGCACCAAAAAGCCAGCATCGACACAACCATCACGACCCTCTCCCATTTCATCCTCGCAATGGTTCAGCACCCCCACGTCCTTCGACGCGCTCAAGCAGAACTCGACGACGTCCTTGGATCGGGCCACGCATCAAAAGCAAAGCGCCTACCCACATTCGAAGACCGCCCAAAGCTCCCATACTGCGATGCAGTGTTCACAGAGACGCTTAGATGGGGCGTGCCTGTTCCGCTCAGTGAGTGCGCTGCTCCGCGTCGTGTTAGTGCTGATTAATGTTTCTTTACTCGTCTTTCCATCCATCTACATGCCTACCCACGACGATGACGCCATCCAGGCCTCCCACACAGACTAACCCAACCCGACACCTACGAAGGCATGCACATCCCACAAGGATCCCTCGTATTCGGGAACATATGGGCTATCATGCGCGATCCTCGGTTATATCAAGATCCGGAGGTGTTCGAGCCTCGGAGGTGGTTGGCGGATGTGATCGTGGGTGAGGAGGAAAGAGATCCACGAGCGTTTGTGTTTGGATTTGGGAGGCGGTGAGTGAATTTTTGATTTTGATTTTGGGTGGCGTGTTCTTGGCATGGCATCATCTTGGCATCTCGTCATCTTCTCGTTCAACCATCACTCATTCTTATCATCCCAAAACCAAAACCAAAACTGACATTCCACAGCCGCTGCCCAGGAACCCACCTCGTCGAATCTTCGATATGGCTCTTGATCACCAGCATGCTCGCGACGCTCGATATATGCAAAGCAAGGGATGAAAAGGGCGCAGAGATCGAGCCTGTCGTTAGGTTTGAGAACGCTGTTTTCAGGTATGTGCATGTTTTTGGGATTGGCTCAGCGACGATGCGGTTCGCGCTCTCATATATGTTTTCTATACCACGCGTTTTCGTTATGCTCTGTTTTTATGACCATTCCATTCTACCTCCATCCCAGCACCTACCAAACGAGCGTTAACCATTCTCTATCTTACAGAACCCCAAGCCCGTTCGTGTGCGATATACGTCCTAGGAGCGAGGAAGCGCTGAGGTTGATTATGGAGGGGGAGTAGCTTGCGCGTAGTGGGTACGCGTGCTGGGCGTGACAGTGCTGGACTGCGCGTGTTCTTGCTAGGCCTGGAGCCTCATCAAATATACACGTGTCGTTATGATGCGTTCATACAGTAACTTGGTGCGAGGACTAGGTAATGACACCTGTTAGAAGCGCCAAGTACTACCCCAAACGTATCATTAATTGCTCGAAACACTGGATTCTTATCCCCGATAGTAGCGAGGATGAACCACCTTTACAGTAGCACGTCTTCTGCGCGACTCTGATGGTAGTCCGACTCCTAGTGGACTGCTGCCTCGTCCGCCCAAACCCCATCCAAACTTAGCAACTGCTTGGATGAGCGAAGCCCAAGGCAGAATATCCAGCAGCCTGAGAGCATCGCGAGGCAGACCACGTTCTTAGGATCGTCTCCTAGGATATCATATGGTGGAGAAAGAAGAACGCCGGGATGGTTCCTCCACCTCTCAAGCTCCTAGTAGATCATGCCACCTCACACAAACAATGCATTTCTCGCCGTCATTAATATCGTTGCGTTCACAGTGTCCGTGTCTGTAGCGGCCCTTGCCAGGATATTGCTACGCCGCTCAACAGTCGACTTGCGCTTAATTTGCGGTAGGCTTTTGCATCCATCCTTTGCGTTTTGTGATGGTGTAATCTGCGTTGCGTTGCGATTTGGACGTAGTAGCGTTATATCGGTGAGTCGTGTTTCCGCTTCCGCTTCCGCATTGCCGGTGCTGAACGATTTGTAGGACGCTGTTGGCTGGAAATTTGGCAGAGGCGATATTGGACCTTGGTATGTGATGAATGATGGGCGTATTTTCGCGTCCGACCAAACCTCATCGGGCCATGCCTCTGTAGTGCCGTGTCAAGCCTACCCATCCCGCGTCAAGCTCAATCATCTCCGCGTCACCGCTGTGCGTGAAATCTCAATCACACCGCGTCAAACTTTATCCATGCCGCATCAAGGCCGCGTCAAACATTGCTCATGCCGTGTACTGTCGCGTCAATGTTGTGCCCCGTCATGAACGTGCCAAACGATTCCAGCATCCTACTCATGTTACATTACCATTGAGTTGTTCTGATGACTTGAACATGTCTCGTACCAAATACCTGTTGCAATGCGCCGATGCTTTCACCGCGCAATTTGTTCTGGTTATGTGCATTTGTTCAACTTGGTTCGTTGCGAACAATTCTTCCTGTTTATTGGCTGCCTCAATTGATTATCAATATGCTAGAAGAACGGGAATTAAGTACTTGGGTCTGGTTGTTGTACGACGATGTGATAACGTTGCAATGTGTAATCGAATCATGGTAGACCAAGATTTGACTGATCCGAGACTGATGACTGGGTGCGTACGCACCGCTAAAACACATCGACTAACCAAGTCAGCACCAATATGCCTGAAAACCGCCCCAATGGCTAAGGGAATTCAGGGAAAGCGCTCAAGTTCAAAGTGCTGGGAGCGGTCTCCAAGGCAGTTGCATAAACACCTCGCGTTTCTGCCCCCCAAGTAAGTGAGAGAAGCAAACCTGTGTCTGTTTTTCCACAATGACCAGAGGGGATAAGTTTTGCCTTCCCGTCGAGCAGATCGACCAACCAAACTATTGTCATGCCTGAAAATCGTCCCCGGGACTAAGGGGAACGTTCAAGCTCGAAGGGCTGAATAACAAAGGGAGAGGCAGCACCACACGAGCACATCGACAACAGGACCCAAGTGCCAGCGGTGCGCATTTCTGTTCTCCCAGCTCCCGAAGTAAATTAATGGAGTGAAATATGTTCATTGAAATGAGAGTAGGTCGTAAAATGAACGTTACCGTGTGCCTTGCGACTATGGACAGGAGTTAGCAAATTATCACGAATGACCGGAGGGGATAGGTTCTGCCTAAACTCTTGTCGTGCAGTATCATCTGCCATGCATAGACATTCTGACAACCCGATGTCTGCCACAACATCAGTAAGCATTATATTTCGCGATAGTATAAAAGCGACTCGTCTTCCTCCACCTCAATCATATTATTCAAGCTCCTCAGCAGATCATACCACCTCACACAAACAATGCATTTCTCCTTCCTCGCCGTTATTGTTGCGATGACAGCGTCTATGTCTGTCAGTGCATGCAGCGGACTAAACGGCCCTTGCCAGACCATCAGTGACTGTTGCCCCAACCAACAATTGACCTGTTCTCCAACTGCGGTAGGAGGAGTTCGCTTTGCATCCAGCTTTCACCTGACGCCTCACCTTTTGTGCTTTGTAATGCCAGAAAAATGGTGTAATCTGCATTCCCAATCCCCAAAAGTGAGCAGGCCGAATTGCACATGGCGACACATTGGTGAGTTATGCTTCCACATTCATATTGACAGTGCTGTTGTTGATTGAACAATCCGTAGGACGCTATTGATTGAAAAAATGGTGGAGGCGCTATTGAGTTAAAGTAGTTCGCGATATGAAGTATTTGCGTACTTTTTGGTCTTGGTGGAAACAGAGCCTCGTGGATTAGCTATAAGTCAAATGTGTGTCAGCTAAAAGCTGCGTGGTTTAATCAGATCAACTGTCCACTGTTTCACCGTCTATTACTCGGTCACTTGACAAGGCATGCAGTCGTTCAAACTTCATACTGCTTTATGTGTCAGTCTCGTTTAAGCGTCGAGTTGGAGTTCGACAAGAGAAAGAGAAGGCATATACATACTTGTGCGCTTAGCGCATGTAGGAAGTGTTGGTTTAGATCTAAGCGTGCGCCACCACCGTGGGAGTAGTGCGTTGCAGCTGAAGCTTCCGGGGGCCTCACCATTTATATAACATACAGTCAGTGCATCACACGCCCAAAGAAAAGGTTGACATACTACGTCGCACACGGTAAGTTAGCCCACTCACTGGGTAGCCTTCCATTCAAGATGTCAACACAACTACCCACCCCGCCCACCGACTTCTCAGCGGACACCCTCATCCGTTCCTTTATGACAATCATCCTCTCCGAAATTGGGGACAAAACATTCTTCATCTCCGCCATTCTCGCCATGCGCCATCCTCGCCTCGTCGTCTTCTTGGGCGCTTTTGCTTCCCTTGTGCTCATGTCTATGCTGTCAGCCTCACTGGGTCACATACTGCCCACGCTTTTACCCAAAAAATGGACTCAGATCATGGCTGGCGTGCTGTTTTTGGTGTTTGGGAGTAAGATGGTGATGGAGGCTAGGGAGATGGGGGGAAAGGGCAGGGAAAAGGTTGAGGAAGAGATGAGGGAGGCGGAAGAGGAGATAGATGGGGATGAATTTGGCGCGGGGAATGGTATTCCGCTTCAACGGCTCGAGGAGGGGGAACCGGTCCCTTCATCTCCCAATGCAACAAAACAGAAAAAATTGGGTTGGGGTATCACGGAAGGCACGAGGAATTTTTGCAGTCTTATCCTTGGGCCTGTTTTCGTGCAGTCCTTCGTGCTTACTTTCCTTGGGGAGTGGGGAGATAGGAGTCAGATTGCTACGATTGCTTTGGGTGCTGCTCATGTGAGCTCTCTTTTTTATTTCTTGGTTCGAGGACCTGTGTTGATAGAGGCCCGTTTTTAGAATATGTATCTCGTAACACTAGGGACCGTCCTTGGCCATACGTGTTGTACAGCGCTGGCCGTCGTGGGAGGGCGGTATGTATCGAGTAAGATATCGGTCAAGCATGGTGAGTCACCCAATTATTGTCCTTTGCCTTGGAATATTGTACCCCTCATGCGTTTATTCGACACTCGTCGTCCATTCCTGCTGTGCATGCTGCATTTTACCTGCCGCCTTCTTTCATTTTCCTGTTCGTCGTCCATTTAGAAGCATTGAAATTAACCCAGCATTGCAGTGACCATGGGAGGCGCAGCCCTCTTCCTCATATTTGGTGTCATCTATCTCTATGATGCGCTTGCTACCTCTGCCGAAGAACTCTCGATACCCATCAGCCCTGTGGGGGAGTCGTGAACGAATACATGTTTATATTTGGGCTCGGCTATGATAGCATGCCAGCGCCGCTGCATCACGCCTGCATTGACGAAATGCTTCAGGTTTTTTGGGCTGGATACCTCATACCCAATGTGTACTTCATACTAAGTATATAGACTCGTGGTGCTTATAATAGGACGGGACATTTTGTTTTGTTTTGGTGTGCGCGACAGTTGTCTTGCAAGCACATTCAAATACTATCACACAGCTAAGTGAGGCCAGCCAGATACATTATCGTAGCTCGAACTGTACTGGCAGTCCTGAGCGCAGAAAACCAGCGGAATGGAACGGCAATTTCCGGTCCGTGCCTATGGCTCTGCCATCACCTTCACCTACTCATCTGCTCCGCTCGCATTCCAACGCAGTGAGCACCCTGTTTATTTCGACGGACAACGAGAGACTCTACTCCGGAGATGGTGCAGGACAAGTTGTCATCACATCCACACGCTCATTGCGACCCCTCACATCATGGAAAGCTCACACCGACTCCCTGCTAGGTGTCGAAGAATGGGGTTCTCAGATCATAACGTGAGTTGCGATCCTGATTCTCCTAGAATATTTGTAAAACTTGATTATTAGACATGGGAGGGACAATAAAATTCACGTCTGGGCACGACCTGAAGAATCTGCTTCCATCAGACAAGGACCCGCGACTTTGTTAGATCTATCAACGCCCACGATATGTTACTCTCTGGATGTAAATGCCCTCAACTACTGCAAGTTCTCTCTCCTAGAAGCAAGCAAGCAGGAAGGTCTCCTCGCTGTTCCGAACCTTGTAGAATCAGCTCTGGTGTGTATACCTTCCAGTGTCTAATACCGAGTGATCTTAATATGTACTATGATCCTGTCAGGCAGATATCTGGTCACTTCCATCGCGTCAAAGGCTGTACGCAGCCATAGGCGATCCACAAGACACCTCCGCAGCACCTTTCTCGGACGGTAGGTCGGGCAGCAAATCAGGAATCATCATGTCAATGCACCTCTTTCACGCCCCCACATCTGTTCCACCGTCATCTACGTCTACAAACGAGTTGCGCCTCTTGTGCGCGTACGAAGATGGAAGCGTCGTTTTGCGGAGACGTACTGCACCGGAGAATAAACAGACCGTCGAGGGCCGTGGATGGGAAGTCCTGTGGAAATCCAAACTTCATGTTGAATCAGGTCCGTTGAGATGTGCGACTGTCTGTCTCGCGGACGAGATCTGACGGCAGTTATCGATCAAAGTGATGGCCATGGCTGTTTCTGCAGATCACACGTTTGCGTTGACCGTGTCGGCGGACCATCTGGTGGGACGGTATGATATTTTGGTTGGTGTTTGAATAACTCTGCATGAACTTACTTGCTGACTTCTGAAAGTAAGACCCAGAAAGGGGCATCAGAAGGGACTGCATTCAAGACCAAACATCCAGGAAACGGCGCTATCGCCATCCGGGGCGACGGAAGAATTTGTGCGATAGGGGGATGGGACGGCAAGTGAGTCGACTGGATTTTTTGCCATAACAGATCTAATCATGACCAGAGTGCGGTTATACTCGACGAAGACGTTCAAGCTGCTGGGAACCCTTGTTTACCATAAGCAAGGATGTCAGGCAGTTACGTTCGCGTGTGCCATGGATCCACCCTTTGGTAACGCGTCTTTCTTGGAGGAGGACGACTCTTCTGGTGACGAGGACGAAATGACCATCGAGGAAAAACATGCGCGTGCTCGGTGGTTGATCGCAGGCAGTGCAGATGCGAAGGTATCGATTTGGGCGTTGATGAGCTTTGAGAAGACGAGCGCATGATCACGAGTTTTTGCCTCGAGTACAGATCTATCAACGCGCTCTTTCCTCCTCATCGCTTACCACCGCACTCCCTTCCATCACCGACCGCTTTCTATGCTCAAACGAATGCGTTAAAGAGCTGTGAAGAATTTGAGGCAGAAATGTCCATTTGAACAACAAACCATATCTATTCATCAGATTCATCCCCTTGTCACAAGAACCTCATGCGTGTTAAAAGCTCTTTCAATATCCCTAGTTGTCTCCGTCGTCGAGTATCCATTGGCAGGTGCAGGTGCCTAACCGTGAACACCTAGAATTGTGAGGCGCGACTATTTAGGAAATGGTTTAAGCAGGTCTAGGCCTCAGGCCTCATGCACATGATTGACGCCTACAGTGATATCGATCGTGCTTCTTCAAGCAAATCTGAGTCTTTATCCGACTCTCCTAACATCTCTCTGCGAGTGCCCCATCCAGAGCAACTTCACCATGAAGCGGGGGTTCTTGAACACCAAGAAGGCTAAACAGCGCGTCGCAGAAGCTGTAGATGCGGAACCTACTGGGGGACCTCCACCCAAAGAATCCAAAGACAAGGATAAAAAAGGAGAGCGGTATGTCGCTATCATCGATGTGATAGCACACTGTAAGACTATTTTGTCGTAGCCTAGGTTCAGGTATCCCATCCGAATACGTGGATTTCAACACGATCGATCCCCAGGAACTTCCCAAGCCTATCCGACAACAAGTCGACAACAACAAGAATTGCGTTGGATATGGCAAAAATCGTGTTCTCTTCCGCGTCTGGCCTCGCGATCCCAAAGGAAAGATCATCAATCACAGCATCTTCATTGCGGGGCAAGGAGGCTGCCAATAGAATTGATTTGTGGGGTGCAACGCTCTATGACTTCTACTACGTCCTACGTGCCCCAGATGTGAAGAACTATCTCACCATCTTCACGGGCAGCAGACTTGCGAAATGGATGCGCCAGCATGGTGAGCTCATAGCGGAGAATGAACTCTATTGGGCCGATAAGGAGGAGGATCCCTAGGAGGTGCCAGTAGTCGACATTGGGGAACTGATAGGGTGCTATGACGCGCGCATCGCATTGGGCATATTCAATCAATTTTCCAGTCGAGAGGAGATCAGAGAGAAGGAAAAAACAGGCTACACTGCTTTCAGCTATAGCGACCTGGAAAAAGCCACAGATGGAGGAGATTTGATCCCTCCAGTCGATGATCAGGACGACAATGGAGGGAGGGAGCAAGAAGAGGAGGCAGTATCAGTTGCCGAGGAGGAGGAAGAATGCGCCAGTGGGCAGCTTGATGAATTTGATAAATTCTTATTGGGAATTGAAAGCGAAGCGTCATCAGAAGATGGTGCGGATTATCTGACAGGCGCACCTGCCGCGCCAGTGCCAAAGCTTGACTCGCCCTTTCACCCCGACCACTATCCTTCTCTATATCCTTTCATCCCTTGCACGCACGACGAGATTCCGATACTTCAGCAACGAGTTCCTTTGCACCTTCTTCCTCAAAAGCTCTACGTTCATGACCCCTGGAACAAATTAACCATCAGTGAGAGCGACTCAGACCATAAGACTCAATGGCTTTCCAAAGTTGCCGACAGAGGAGACATCATCCGAACCTATTCCCTCTCCCTCGCGCCGGAAGGTAAGGAGGTCGCGTCGAAAGCGCAGAAACTGGCTGAGATGGCAGAAGACGAAGCGGCAAAGGAAGAGAGCGTGTTGCACATCTTCCCCACTAGCAAGGAGGGACCGACGGAAGAGCCGCTGATTGAAGTTGTACTCCCTCTGCGACCCCGGAAGAGGTCACAAGTGGAAGAAGCTCATCTCTACCTTTCACCTCCTGCATTAGGCTTCGGTCATCATTCGATCGTGCAGTGTGGAGTGGGAGCTTCCGCGTGACCTTTTTGTGGAGGCTCGTCTATGCAAAGCTTGTGTGGAGGAGGGCGTCCATCAACAAGTTCAGAAATTGTAGGACGGAGGACGGTGGGAAGCACTCCTAAAAGATCCGGAGGGGACACCAGAAGAAACAACGCAGGGTGGTCCGGGAAGAGAGCCCTCGCAGGCCTCTGGTACGAAGCGAACAGCTGGTCATGTTACCATCGAGGAGCTCCAGTTTCCAGAAGTGACTGGGTCATACGTTTTATGTCCATTTGGGGATACTAAGCCTGGTGGTGAAAAGTCCACCGATGTTAATGACACACCGAGTTCGAACGGGGATTCTCCTGCAGACGCTGCTAGTGATACAGCGACAGCAGGGGGTGCCGAAACCGATGTCAAAATCGATGCCATAGACGGCCAGGATCTGGAACCTGGAGCCAAAGTTGAGCAGGAAGAAGCTCCTGACGCTGGTATGGAGGTAAATGATGATCAACCGTGTGCGTTAGGATCTGCTCCAAAAGAGGACAAGGGGAAAGGAAAAATGAAACTAGAGCAGGACAATAGTGACGAAGAAAAAGACTCGGAGGGAAATGAAGATGAGCAGAGCGAAGAATACAGCGAGGAAGAAATATTCACCCTTGAACCTCCCAGGGTCATGCGCATCGCATCTTACTCTGGGCCAGTCATTCGCATCCACACTACTGTGAAGTGGAGAAGCCCCTTGGAAGAACAATGCGATCACGAGAGTTCGAGTTTTGGCTCGGGTCCCGTTCCACGCACCACAATAGTTGGTGTTGTTGCGAAACTCTCAAACGAACGCGACCTCCACCTTGCTCGAGAGGCGAAAAACTATCAATCGTTCCCTGACCACTTTTTCCAACACTGGAACGGATATAACGTCGTATCCCCAATACAAGATCCTGTCCCCGTCGGGGCACTCTGCCCACAGTTCTATGGGTATTACACACCTGACGATCCAACTGACGGCGAATATTGGGGTCGAGCTCGTTATCTGAGTCCGATATTACTCCTGGAGCACTGTGGCCGCGAGATAGATCCAGATGAGTTGTGTCAGGACGACAAGCAAGAGTGTGCGTCGCTTATCTTGCGCTTTAATGGTGCAGGGTGGCTGCATGGGTCATTCACAGCGCGGAACATCCTGTGGCAGCAGGGCAAGCCAACGGAGTGGCCAATCGAGCGGCTGCGCTCGGGTAAGAGTTTCCGCCTCATAGACTTCGGTAGATCGGAGAAATATAGCAGAATCATTAATCGGATTGGGGAGCAAGAAATAGCTTTTCGGTTACTCCACTTGCTGCATCACGCGCGCGCATCAAGCTGAAAAGAAATAGTTGCTTACATTCTTGTCCCTTCACTTCTTTGTAACTGTCATCGATCGTCTGTACGAATTGAATGCTGTTGTTTCTAGGATTTCGACACGCGAGCCGTCGTGCACAATCTGTGTCCCTGTGCTTGGTCGGGTGAAGATGATAGATTACGACTCGGAGCCTGTCGGAGGCAGACTAGCAGTGACAGAAAGTCCGAGATAATCCGAGACCCCAAATTGTGGATTAACGACCTTCAAATTTCAATCCGCTTCTTCATCACTCCAAACAAGTGCCCAGTGTAGTCTTTCATCGATATCACTCATTCTCCGGTGTCAGGAGATGCTCGCTATTAATGTGAATGACAAGGAGCCCGAGTTGACGCTTGCTATTATCGAGGACGACTGCAGATCGATGTTCATCACTGTATGAAGCTGCTCGTGGGCTGCATGTTCGGGCAGTGTTTGTGAGCTTTCACGTTCGTCGCTGTCTCTGCCTATATATTCCGCCCGTCGCATCATTGGTCCTGGGAAGCATCCCAAGCGGCTGGCCCAGACGCTCCCATCAATACCCGTGCAACACTTCTCTACAACTTCTCTACGTGACATCCTTCTTGGTATCTGTCCTCGGTCAAACTTGGTTATCATACTCCAACGCAAGTCACTGCCCCTCCCCTTGTGTACAATCCCATGTCATCTAGAAAAGGCAAAGAACTGAGGTCGACGAGGATCAATTTCGGATGGGACCCAACTAGCTCATGGTATTCCATCTCCGCTTGATGTTGTCTTCTGCCTTTCTACCGTTGGCATCTCAAGTACGCATGCGTCCCGCCGTCATCGACCCCTCATTTAGTCGTTGCCTTTGTTTCCACAACACCCTCGATCATGGCATCAGCTCATATGCCATGGTTCGGCTTTTCTGTGCGCATCGTTTTCAGTGGGTTGTAAACATCGTTTGCACTATGTTTGAAATACACTGGATCCAACTTTTTGCCTCAACCCTGTGCCAAATGAGTACCACGTCTCAAACCTACCATGTGAGTAGCGACGTTCGGCCTTCAGCACAGGACGCTCTGAGACTCATGTGCCCCCTTCAATCATGATGTGCCGCTTTCGCTGTATACTGACCTTGAGATTGTCCATAACTTTAACACAGGCTCTCTCGCTAACGCTAGTTGGGATCATTTAGCCAGTGCAATCATGCGTCTATCGTGCCGAACAGTTTTCGACAATATGAAAATACACGTGAAGCATGAGCTGAATCCTCCACCACTCCCGTCGTCTCCAGTACCACTCATTCTGTCCACCGCCCGCCCATCCTCGACCCTTGTCGTTCTACTCGATCGCACCATCATAACCGGTAGCTGGGAAGGAAAATCTATCAGACTTGAAGGTGGGTCGCTCCAGTATTGTATTCGTTGTGCTCATCTCGCTCTACTTACAGTCATCAGCGGCAAAAATATCAAAGTCCCTTCCGAGCGCGTTCCCGCAGGCATTTACATGTCTTTCAGTGGCGACCCCAGGAGACGCTGGAAACCAACCACCAGAGTCCTATCATCTGACGAATCTGCAGCGCGGGGCGAGACCACGATCTTGTAAAGTCCATTTAAACCTTTTGACGTGATTTGAGGACTGATCTTTCGTGTGCAGGTCACAACCTTGCCCTCGCGCTCCAAACCAGATATGAAAATTGGACACCACGGAGGGTCTCAACGAGGCCATTGGCCTGTATCAGGATTAACGCAGCATGTCGATCCAGAGCACCATGCAAATCTTTGCAATCTGAGCTCAGCACTCTGTTCTCGTTTCACACAAACTCAACAGAATGAACATATCGAGGAGGCCATTCGACTCTGCCAGGAATCGCTGGAGGCTTCACTGCACCCGAGTAGATATTTCAGTTACATGCTGCTGCAGGAAGCCTATTTGTCTCGTTACAGAGTTTAACGCAAGTCCGCTGATTTGTCGCTCGCTGTAGACTGGCATCACGACATCCCACTCAAAGATTTCCAGACGGTATCGCAGAAGCTATAATCTCGGCTCGCAAAGCAGAAGTTTATCGACACGACTCTGCCCTCGAAGCATACCAAATGTACTTGGAGCTTTTCGACGACTACGTGATGACGCGATCAACGATTATCTGGGCAACTGTATCAATCACTGGCAGGACGCTCTCTTAATAGCTTCGTGAGTTGCAGTTCTGCTTTTCTTAGTCTCATGCAGATATTAACATTGCCACATTCATCATGGGGTCAATGCGGACTTGAGGAACTCAATTGCAGTCCTCAGACTCTTCCTATTGAGTATCCAGAATCCGGCTATCGAAGAGCCTTCACAAGGACGCCCATTGTGACACCCTGGTGCACCTGCGTCCGATATTACACTCTGACATCTATCGTGCCGGAACTTCTCATGTCAGCTCCTACTCTTCGCATTGCCTCAATTTCAGCCTCGTTCACTTGCTCTTGCCTGGTGCTTTCCCCCCTCTAGCTGTTTGTTCACGCCTCACAGCTCACATCATCTCGACACGTATCATTTTCATGGGGCTCTCATTCTCACCGCCTTCGTCGTGGATATCACGATTGCACGTTGTACTATATACTGCACACAATGAACTATACATAATTTCATCCCTCCAGGTTGTTATCTCAGATTCTTAGCCCAATTTGAATGAACTCGGTGCAACAGGAACTTGAACGACCACAGATGACCGCAACTATGATGTCCTTCTGTTCAGCTTCTCAGTCCGCTATGACGAAGCACCAATGCTATGCCGCAACTTCAACACGATCCACGGCACACGCGCGACCGGATCGCTGAGGAATCGGGATCCTGCCTTCTCCGTCATTACATGCTGTCACGAATCAACGCCAACATCATGAGTCACAGAGTCAGCTCTTCAACAAGTCGTTCGCTCGGACCACCCCAAACTCTGACTGGATACTGGGTATAGACTATATAGAATACAAAATATGCTCCACTGTACGCGCCACATCCAAGTTCAAGTTATATCTGAAATCTCCACAAAAAATCAATCGCTAGAATATGATCATCACAGTACTAAGGTCTGCAAGTGTTGATTTTAGTAAGTGCGAGGAACAGAAAGGGCTTTGAAGAGACTCACTCCTCTCGGCACTTTTGCCAGTATCGTCCATGTGCCATGCGGCTCAAATCAAGCTCAGGACCTCTAGGTATCACTAATACGGTCCCAGGGCTATAAAAGTGGTGTCGAGAAGCAGGTGGTACCCAGAATAAGAGCCGATCTTTGGGCCCTACCACCCATCCACTGTCACTATTCAGGAAAAAGGGGGTCGAACTGCGGTCGTCATGGG
>MU179319.1:10485-20691 GCA_016767475.1 Suillus weaverae
TGCCGGCACAACTGATCAACACCTGGGGAAAGCATCATTGAACACCCGAGACCAACCTTTGTGCAAGTGGACGTCATAAACATCGAGGGCGGATGGATCATTGATTCAGGCTGCCTGTGCCATCATCTCTTGTATTTCCCACTGGTTGACCATATCTGGATCTGCTGCATCATTCAGTTCATTGAATGCTTGGCTACTTTCGATGACGCCTTGTTTGGCCTCCTTGTACTTCTGGGACAAGAACAACCCTATTCGCAATTATATTTTATTCAACCGGGTGCGTCTGCACATAATATGCGTGAATAGATCACATACCCATGCAGATCATCTTCATGAAATTACAGTCGTTCATCTGATAGTCGAGGCATTCCTGCCGGTGAGGGGTGGACACGCCCCGGGCAGATGGAGATATCTCCCTGTCTATCCTTGCTGCCCCCTCGATGAAGTTGGATGCATACTGCACAAAACACCTGTCTTGATGGCTGTGAATGTGCCACAGCCCGATTCCCAGGATTATGTCCATTCCTGAAGGAATGGTCAGATGGAGGCTTTCATCCACCCACCACCGGAGATGTTTGCTGTACTGGCAATTGACATCGTAAAACGTCAATGCCTGGGCGAGGCCATCTGTGTTGTGACCCAGTGCATTGCAAAGGGCATAATCCATGTTCATTTGTCTATGCCCAAACATTAGCCAGTGGATATACATAGATGAGTGGGCTGCGTGTACCTTTCACCCTTTTGAAAATCCACCATTGAATTCGGAACAAAGCACCCGTGTCTTGCGCATGCACAACCCCCAATGCCCATTGCTTCCAGTTTGTGCCGAGATGCATTGGCCTGGTTCACTGCTCTGTGGTTGTTGCATTCCAAATGCTCTGCTGAATCTTGTGCGAGAGTGAGATGAGCCTGGTATTGGGCTCTTCCCACCATGAAGCATTTCCCGTCTGTAAGCCAGACTTCATCTTCTGGGTGCACCGGGTGCAGATGCTCGGCCTTAAAATTACCATCCATCACCAACAAGCAGGCGTAAAGCCACCCAGGCCTTGCAGTACCGAAGACCAAGGGGATGCCAAAACCGACAAAGCAACATCCCAAATCTAAATCTTGGGTGAATCCAGAGGGTTCAGAAGATGAGTTCAATGCACCAGATTCATATGAAGAGTCTTCCAATGGTGACATTCTGGCTATTGGTAAGGGCAGTGTGAAGAAGACACACCTTAGGAAGCAGCCTGTAGCACCCATGCAGGTGAACCCAGCACTTCCCAGGAGACCATCTGCGGTGCAACCAGCTGCAGCATCTAGAGTCGGCAATCCAACAAACACCACTGATGGCACCAAAACAGCAGAAGAGCCATTTGCATCCCAAGCCCACCCGCTCCTCTAGACAAGCCGCGTAGGGTGGGTCCTGCATCTCATCCCAGTGGTGCATTGCACAGTAAACAGGCAGATCTGTCTAAGCAGACTGCTGGAGAGCCTAAGCGTGGAAAGGAGCATGGCATTGAAGTTGCATTGCAGGGATCACCTGAGAAACGTGTTCGGGTAGAAGTGAACAGGAAGGAGCGCTCTGCTGAGGATCCTTTGGAAGGATCTCTGGCCAAGCAGACAAGAAGCAAGACAACGGATGTTCCACTGAAAAGGTTGAAGAAACCCAACTCCCGATACACCAACTTTGTCCAGTCTTGAATATCCGGGAGTGTATTTGATGGGCCCCAAGTGCTGGACTATGTTCTAGGTGCCGGAATTTTACATAGTATTTGTGCAATAAAGGAGTAAGACATTTGTACAATGTGTGAGGTGCTGACAAGATCTTCATTCTACCTACTACTTGTCAGTCTCCAGAGATGCAATGACATGGTTGATGGTGTCCAGCATCTGGTGTTGAAGATGTACTAGCCAGTGCAGCTGACACATGTCCTGACCAACATTAGTCACTCGGTTGCAGGTGTCTGTGAACCACCTGAGCAACTGCTGGTTGTCCATGAGCACTTGTCCAGGTGCCCGGGAGTCGTTCAATCCATGTACCACATTCTCAATGATGGCATGAGCATGCTCGTCGTCTGATCTGAGGTCAGTTATCATCCAGGATGAGAACCTTGGCTCACTTACCAAAGGTATTTCCAATCGCTTTCAGCCAGCGATTAATTCGGTTCATCAGCTGTTCAGCTGCATGTGCATCTGAGTCTGTTTCAATAATTAATGTCGTGAATTTTGATGGTGGCCAAGACTCACCATCCAACGACATGGCCCTGTCATCTTTGACATCCAATTCCATGGCACCGGGTGAAGGAGGTGGAGTGAGCAGACTGCCCCACCTGAGATCATAGGTTGGTCTGTCTTCGTCTGTGAGATCTATTACATCTGGGAGAAGGGTCAATCCACGATTTGTACCGGAAGTCCAGACTTACCATTGTCTCAGCTGTTGGCCAAAGTCCCAGACCTGAGATTGTTTGATGGTCCATCTTCGCTGGTGAGATCGATCACTTCGGGTTGCTTGGGCTCAGGACTCAATGTCAAGTCTCCCCACCCAAGGTCATAGGTCGGTCCATCATCATCTGAAAATGCACCTGCATCTTCAACCATGACGTGTTCACCCGAAGTCAACTGACCCCACCCGAGGCCATATACTGGCTGACCATCGTCATCACCCATAGCGTTGCCTTGCGCCAAATCCAAGGATTCTTCTTCTCCGGACATGTCTGCAGCAGGCTGTTGAGCCGGGGGTGTTGCATTGGAGGACACACCCCACCCGAGATCATACAAGGGTCCTTTATATTCAAATGCATTAGTGAACCATCAGATTAAAGTAAACGAAGAACTTGCCTGCAGATGCAGTATCTCTGGTCAGAAGAGCATTCCACCCGAGGTCATATGAGGGACTATCTTCGTCCATAAGTTCATCGACCTCTTCCTCTTCATCAACAGACTCGGTCGTTGCAGACCGCCTTGATATTGAGGGTTGGCGCCTTGCCCACTCTTGATCAAACATGGCTGCATGGTTCAACATCAGTCTGTATCGGTAGAATACATCAACAATACATACCAGCAAGTTCTTTGATGGTGTTGTCCCACTCCAGCGAAGCACCTTTCGTAAATGTCAGGTTCAGAATCCCCGAGGTTGCTGTCCAGGGTGTTGATCCGAGTTTCCGCACTCATGTCATATCCTGCCATTTGATTAGCTTATTGATGCCAAAGAAGATTAACAAAAGAAGAAATGATGTACTTCAAAATTTTGATTCCTTGAATTGATGCTGGACCCTTGGGGGGGTCCACTGGTCTATGGGCACAAAATTACCCCACCATCGTGCAAGGGCATTTTGTCGTAGCACGGCAAGTGAACACTCACCGTCCGAGGCCATGTTGTCCTTGGAAGTTTCCAATGGCGTAGAAAAATGCACTCGTTGGATTGACATTGTGTTTGTTTTGGAAGGATGTCCGGGTCCAAGACGGATGGATTAAATAGGGAAGTGCAAAGTGGTCCAGCAGTAGGACTTGTGGATGGAGATCCGGTTATGGTGCAGTGGCCCTCATCCACAATGACAGTTGATATGGGCCACGGCAACAGCTGAGCTTCTATTATTATTATGTAATCTATTGATGTCAATGGCACAATGGGAATATGGCCCTGGGAAAAACCACAGCCACGCTGTGGCCACAATACCTATTCCCTATATACATATACTACATCCCCAACTTTGCATCTGACTTTTTCCCCCTGAACATTTGCATCCTAACTCCACACCCGCAATCCTCGTTTTTTTTTTTTTTAAAAATCAATGTCTACCGCTGAACAAGCCAATGACTCCCTCTGCCTTGTGGCTGACAAGGTTGGGCGTCTCACATTGAGAGCCCAAAAACTGAAAGAAGGCAACCCAGCCGCAAAGACGCTGGCCCATCAAATTGCCATGACTTTGGTAAGTTGATCAATTTATTATCTTGTGCCTGCTGATGACCAAATTGGTCATGATTTTCAGGCAACTGCATTTGCCCAACATGGCAATGCCGCGACCTTGCTGTCGCCATGCTCTTGTCATGTGTGGCCAAAATTCGGGACAAGAGCGGTGCCAATGGCAAACTCAAGGCCTTGCCTGACTGGAGGACCATCGCAGATGATGATGAGCATATCCGAGGCCACCCACTTTTCCTCAAGACCATTGGGTACCAGTGCCCGAAGTTGCCATCATCACCAGCAATTCCTCTGCCTCAGGCTCTGCCACAGTCATCACCACCCAGTATGAGCCTGACACCTCCGCCTCCATCACCATCACCATCACCACCTCCCGCACCTGTCTTGCGCAAGCACAACCTTTTTGTGCCTGGGAGCAGCAATTCGCCAACAAGTGCAAGGCGCCAACTCCCAAACCCGAAGTCTAGACTGCTGAACCACCTGCTCCTGTGCCCAAGAAGCGCAGAATGACGCAGTCTATGCATGAAGTGGGTAGGGTGCCACCCCCTCATCAAAGTCTGTTGCCTAGGGCAATGCGCAGGTCGAGGAGTAGGGCACCTCGGAAGAAGGTGACCTCCAAGGAATTTGTCGCTGAAGATGATGATGAACAAGTCCTGGATGTCAAGGTTGCTGATGCCAAGGTAAGTTTTGGACGTTCTTGTGTGTTTCTGGCATTGACTTTTGGTTTCACCAGAAGAACGAAACCAAAACAGCAACAAGTGTTGAACCCGCTGCTGGGGAGCTGGCCAAGTCCTTGGAGACCGAGGTAAGTCTTGCCCCATTTTTTTATCATAACCGCTGCTAATATTTTAGCAGCCTGATGGTTCAACAGCCAAGGAAGACGACTCTGATGATGGGGAGTCCACTGTGCACCTCTTTGGCGTGCAGTGCGAGCGCTGCATCAAGGACAATGTTGCTTGCACTGTCATCCTCGGCAAGAAACAAGGCGAAGTCTGCAAGTGCTGTCAACACTGCAACGAGAAGAAGACAAAGTACATGTGTCCAACTCCCAAGCAAGACCAGGCACTTCATGCCACAGTTGCCTTAAAGAAGGAAAAGGTAGCAGCAGCAGCAGCAAAGAAGACCCAGGTGATGCAGAGGAAGACCAAGGTGTCCTCCCCCTCGCCCAAATCTCAGCCAAAGGCACATGCAGGCACGCGCTCAGTATCCCGGAAGCGTCTTCCATCGCCTCCCAAAACATGTGATGAAGATGCTGAGGGTGAAGATGATCCGGAGCTAGGTAAGTCATGCATCCTCTGCTGAATCTTTTTATTCATATCTTGTAGCAGCTGCAGATGCCTTCCCAGCGCAGGTGGCTGACCAAACACCCACAAATGATGAGGTTGAAAGGATGGAAGCAGGTATGTTGCATTCCCCAGACTTGCGCATTCACATCCATTGACACCTTCTGGCAGAAACTCCCATCAAAAAGCCTCCCACCCCCAGTGCCATTGTTGACAACAACGTCAACATGGACTTGGCCATCGCTGACATGGTGGCAGAGCTGCATGCTTCGCCCATGGCAATCAGACACGAGCTCCCGGATCTTCCACCTCCTCAACCAACTGCTCTCGACATCTTCCAGAGTATTGAGGCCCTTGGGAAGAAGTTCGATGCGCTCCTCCAGACTTTGGGTGATCGTGCAGAGGCTCTGCATGACCAGATGGAGTGCCGGGTCACTGCCATGGACAAACACTGGGCCAAGAAGTTTGCCTCCATGGAGGAGAAGATTCAGGACATGGAGATGAAGAGTGCTGGAAACACTGTGTCGATTGGTCACATGGCCAACACCATCAAGTTCTTCAACAGAACCGGGAAGATTACTGCTTTTGATCCTCCGGCAGGTTCATCCCTGGGCAACCCTTATGGTCAGATCCCCAGCTCATGGCTCCCACAGGTCGGTGACGCCAGTCATGCTGGGGATCCTAGTATCTCTACCATTGGTAGACAGTTGACCACCGCCTGGGATGATTCTCGAGCCCCGGCAGTCAGTGCCCCGGGACTACATCTGTCTCAGCCATTCAAAAATCTGGTGACACCCCTCAGTTGAGTCAAGGTTCAAAGTTGTCCAGCGTCCCCTCCAGAAGTCCTTCTGCGCATGAATAGGTTTCTTGTAGTAGATACTTGTATTTCACCCATCACACTTGTACATGTACATTTACTTTACTTTACTTTCTTTGACCAGTGTCATTGAATTGTTCCATTATAACCAGTGCTATATAATACTACAGTCTGATCCTGGTTATGGCTGTTACATGAATGATTTTCTTGTTAGTCATTTGAGCATCCAGTTGGTCATGCATATATGCAATTGCAAAACCACATATGATCAGGCAAACCCGAACTTATTCAATTTCGGGCTATACTGTTCAATGCACCGATTGCAACGACATGTTATGCTGTTTGCCATGCCATCTGGTATATAAAATCTTGGGCCATCAGAATTCCATGAATGCGCTACATATCACCTGGCCTGACCCGTATGTATTGTGATGCCAATTCCATGCTGCGTACTTCATCCTTCCGGACCTATTGTTCATCCAGGATATGACATAATGCACCGTCTCCTGACAAACTCACTGTTGCAAACCAGTATCTTGATGTACATCATTGATGGCATAGAAGGCTTTGAGAAAGGTTTCACTGATGAAGAACCACATTTCAAGAATATGGTTCTGCGAGTTGATACCAATTCCATGCTGCATACTTCATCCTACCAGACCTATCTAAGCCCACGTGTATCTACTGAGATATAAATCCCAGGCCGTGCAATATGTCCTACCAATTACATGTACCGGGACCCTAATCCCATGTTGCATACTACACCCGGCAGGTCCAATACTATATGTATGGCCCAGCTGTTACTATTGAATAGCTATACCTCTGGGCCATATCTACTGAAGTTCCAATACCATAGCATGTGTTGCATCTGTCCAGGCCCATCCATATCTACTGAGAGTACCAATACTGTGACATGTACCACGTCCATCTGGGCCCAACCACATCCACCAAGGTTCCAATACCATAGCATATACTGTATCTATCCAGGCCCATCCATATCTACCGATGCCCTACTACCATGATATTTACCACGTCCATCTGGGCCCAACCATGTCTGCCGAGGTTCTGATGCCATAGCATTTACTGCATCTATCCGGGCCCACCTATATCTACCGAGGTTCCAATACCATGGTATTTGCCACATCCATCTGGGCCCAGCCATGTCTGCTGAGGTTCCTATACCATAGCATATACTTCATCTATCTGGGCCTACCCATATCCACCAAGGTCCCAGTACTGTGGTATGTACCACATACATCTGGGCCCAACCATGTCTACCAAGGTTCCGATGCCATACCAATATCTACCGAGGTTCCAATACCATGGTATCTACCACATCCATCTGGGCCCAGCCATGTCAACCGAGGTCCCAACACCATGGTATGTACCACATACATCTGGGCCCAACCGTATCTAATCATACCTAACATACCCAACTCAGCCCCCCGTATCTGCCAACATCACTGTTCTATACCATATGCTTGGCCCATACATATCTACTGAGATATATATCATGCATTACATGGCTGGCCCAGCCATTAGTATTGGATAGTTGTATCCATATGGGCCCACCTCGGTTCACCCGTCTCACTCGCAAGAATCTCAACTTCGGGTGTCCATGTAACATGGCAAGTATTGACTGAATTATGTGGGTGACTTCCTGACAGCTGTGGCTTCAAACAGTGGACGGGTAACAATTCCAAGGCCCTTATGAAGGTTTTCATTCCAGCTATCAAAGGCCATGTACCTCAAGACATGGTGCGCGCTTTTCACGCGCTTTTGGAATTTTGTTATATTGCACGACGCGATGTAATTACTGAAGCCTCTCTGGATCAACTCAAAGACATGCTCACTCAGTTTCACCACTACCACGAGATATTCAAAACCACAGGCACAGTCCCTCACTTCTCATTACCTCGCCAGCACTCAATGACCCACTATGCAGACATGATCCAACTATTTGGTGTGTCGAATGGATTTTGTTCATCGATCACAGAATCCAAGCACATCAAGGCGGTGAAGGAACCCTGGCGGTGGTCTAACAAGTATAACACCCTTGGTCAAATGCTTTTGACTAACCAACACCTCGACAAGCTTGCAGCATCTCGCCTGGACTTCGCTGCCTGTGGGATGCTTGCCGGTTCTGTATTATCAAGAGCTGTGGCCACTCTCTGTAAGTTTCTATATCTAATCTTGTCATTTTACCTACTCAATATGCAGCTGTCGGCCCTGAAGATGAACCAAATGCTCCTGTGATTGCACCAGAAGTAGAAGATGGTGTTGACGATGGTGAAGTTGTTGACAGCCTGACCATGCTCACTTTTGTACAGCTCACAAGGACTCCTCATAAGTGATGCTCTCATATATCAATTTTAATACTCACTAAGCTTTTTCATAGAACAAAAATGGGCATGGACTGTAACAGAACTAGCAGATGAGGTCAATGTACCTCACCTATGATGCCTTATCCATTATTTTATGTTCTCTCAACTCTTCCCTGATGATCCCTGCAACCCCAAAGATGTCCCTGCTGCTAGCTGTCCTCAACATGATGGTGGACTTTATGTCTTTAATTCTGCTGCTGCAATGTTCTATGCCCCAAGCAATCCCAGTGGCATTGGCAGCATGTGACGTGAACAGATTTGTGCATGTCCACTCTGGCGGAACATCTCTGCCCGTAATGACTGCATGTTTGTCAACGCCAGTCCAGACCTTGAAGGGATGAAAGGGCTTGAAGTTGCAAGAATTGAATGTTTTTTTTCTTTCAAATCCAGCTGGGTCATATACCCATGCACCCTTGTTCATTGGTTTGTGTCACAACCCCTTAAAGTTAATGGTACTCATGACAGTTTGACAAGATCAGTGACTGTGTGGATGAGGATACTGGCATGTGGATAGTCTGTCCAAGTGTTCATGACGATGGCACCCCAAACTTTGCCGTTATTCATATTGAGACAGTCTACCATGCAGCGCACCTAATCCCTGTCTATGGTCCTGATTTCATTGCTGACAACATTGAGCATTTTCATTCTTATGATGCTTTCCACTCATTCTATGTTAATAGATATGCTGATCACCATGCCTTTGAGATAGCGTCATGTTTGCTCTGCCTATGGCAGAACAGGGGCCATCATATTGCACATCAGCTCCCTTATGCCATATTATTGAGCATCAGCTTCTAGGCGAGGAGTACAAAGATGAAGATGACCGAATGGCTGATGCTTCCATCACGCAACCAGACAATACGAAAGAGAATGGGAATGAAGAAGACGATATTGTCATGAGGTACAACAAATACAACAACAAGACATCCTGATGAGCAATTCTCGTCAGCAGCAGCAACCACAGCCATCTACTCCTGATCTGTTCCCAGCTCCCTTACACCATATTGTTGAGCATGAGCTTCTAGGCAAGGAGTATGAAGATGAAGATGACCAAATGGCTGACACTTCCATCGTGCAACCAGATGATACAAAAGAGGATGGGAATGAAGAAGATGACATTGTCATGCGGTACGACAAATACAACAACAATGCTGAACAAGACGTCCTGATGAGCAATTCTTGTCAACAGCAGCAACCACAGCCATCTACTCCTGATCCATTCCCAGTCCTGCAAGTTCCTTCTCATGTTCTTGTATTCCAGTGATTCTAATACTGCTGTAGGTGAGTTAGCCGTTCGTCTATCCAAAATATAAATATATTGACTCACCTTTACTCTACCAGTCTGCCGACACCCAACTTTATGCCATGTCATGGATGCTTTCGAGTGTCTCTTCATCCAGGCAACCAAAAATCACCCTCAACACCTTCCAAAACCCAACCGCCACACTTCTAATCACTCCTCTCCCTTCGACTTCTGGTCCCCTCACTTCATTGTGCCTTCCTCGTGTATAGTAATAATGTGTCTCTGATCTTGATCTCCGAACTGGACTAAGTGCTACGAGCGATCACATCAGTGATCACATCCATCCACACATGAGATGCAGCCCGAGGGCACTCACCATTTCTGCAAGGTTCATTGTTTGATGATCAGAGTATGTGTTTGCTAGTGAATGATATTGGGCTGAAGATAGACAAATTTTTCAGTCGCTGAAATTTTCTCATGCTGCTAGTTGTCAAGCACAGCGAGGAACTTAGTATTATTGCTGATTTGTAACTACTTAATTCAATTGTATACAATGTACTTTCACTTTTCTC
>MU179319.1:21261-33657 GCA_016767475.1 Suillus weaverae
TAGTGTAGTTGGCTTGTGACACTTTCTAATGGTCATATGATTCTCTGTATGTTTCAGATACATACTTGGCAGGGGGCTTAGTAGCTTGCAGTTCATCAGGAAAAACCTCTCAAGACGAATTCAACTAAATTACAAGTTATGCTTGTTAATTTTAAATCCCCAACTCTACGAAGTAGGGAGGGTTTTGTAGCATTCAAAATTTCAGGCACCTGTTGTTCGACTTTACACAGTGTGAACTTCCTATCTGTTATGTCACCCTATTATTTCCAGAACATTCGGGGTTTCAAGCTTCAAAGCTTCAAGGTTTCACTTTGAAGTACGCCTTTTCAATCCTCTCAGGACTAACTCTTCAATGGACTCAGACTTATATCCCACTGCTTGGCCACCACTTGCACCATTCACCTATCACACACAATTCAACCTCTCCTTCTGTCAGAAATAATTACCACCCATGAGCTGATGTCTGTGATGTGCAAGCATCTCCCAAGCTGGTCTGAAACTGCCAGATTTGCTGTTCAGTTCACTGCTTTTGTCTCCCACAATTTGAATTCATGGCTGTTGCTGTCCAGAGATCTGGACATTTTAGTTGATCACACTGTCAGACACCCTCTTCCTCATTCAAGTCTACTGCTTTTGCATCTTGCCCATCATGTATGCTGCTGTGTTAGATGTAATTGACTTATATGACAGGGAGGGCGCAGTGATTTTTAGTATGTGTCTGCAGCCAGTCCTGAATTACCTTTGACGAGCTTCATACAGTAGAACATCAGAATCGTGGCAAACCCAGATTTCGAGTGATGAATACTGCTGACGTCAGGGCCTTGGCTGCAGGTCAGATGGCTGGAGAGTATTTGGATTCTGTTTTGATAGCACTCAATGGTCTGTATGACAAACCTTTGATGCTGGCAAGTACGTGTGAGGTCTTACAATTTGGCTTGATGCTAATTTCATTTGTGCAGGGGATGTCGACTTGCTTCAGCTTTGGACATGATTTGTTGGATGGACTTATTCTGGACTCCGCCGGTGTCATTGTACAGGACAACAAGCCTATCACTGTTTGTATATGCTCTGAGTGCCATTCCTCCTTATCTCATGGGAAGGTTCCTCCCCTTGCTTTGGCCAACCGACTTTTTCGAGGGTATTTGCCTGACCAATTTCGTGACTTGACGTGGGTTGAGGAAAAAGTGTGTGCAATTTATTGCATCACCACTCATGTCACTTGCCTCTTTCAATCCTCTGATCCTTCCCAACCTAGGGTATTTCACAGTAATGCATGCATGCACGACATGAATATGATGTCCACTGCATCCGTTCTTCCTCGCACACCAGCAGACATCAATGTTTCATCAGTGTTGTGTTCATTGGACCAGACAAATTTGACCCCAAACGCATGGGCTCCCTGTTTCATGTGCAAAAATGCAAGATATGGGCTTTCCTTATTGGTTGAAAGGCCATAACCATTTATATGCAGACCTTCCACTGGATGCATCAATCATGGATCTGTATCCCAAAGATGGTCTGTTGCCTGGCTTGCATCCATGAGTGGTCGAAGATCATGAGCTGGATGCAGACATTGTTTTCAACACCGAGACCATGGGCTTCTCCCCCCATCCGGCCACTCTCTTGGCAAATCACAATGCATCTGCTATACGATCATGATATCTCCATGATGGAGAAAATGGGTGTCTCAGACCTGGAATGTGTCAATGTCAGTGGTCGTCAATTCACGGCCTCTGCTTTATGGAACCTCACTCCTGACGATGAGAAATCCTCACACCCTGGTCTCGTCATGCACCATGTGGGCCATGCAATACCTGATTACAAGAACCTGCCATTGTTTCCTGGTATGTATCCTACCCTATATCCTTATGGCATCGGTGGCTTCGAGGACAGTCAACAACCCTCTGCTTTAGCTTTTGACTGTCAGGCCAAATGTGCTCTGAACCTTTGTGACATGTGTTTTCGCCAACATGATTCCTACGTTTTCGTCGTGCTGAATATTTTGCAACAGCGTCGCACTCACCTGCAGACACACTTCACTGTTCAAAAAGATAATTTTGATTTGGTGGCCCACAGCCTGACCAGTGTGTCCCCTAGTATCCTGCAGTCTTTTGCAGATCAATTGGAGCACAAATGCAAACTCTCCACTCTCACAGCGGACAAGCAAAATGCTTTCAAACTCTTGCACCAAGTCAACACCATGTCATTGCACATTCCAGGCTCTGAGGCATCGAAGATTTTTGTCAGAAATGAGATACGCAATTATTTTGGATATTTTGGTCTGCCTCACATCTTTTTCACATTCAATCCGACCACCGCTCATAGCCCTATCTTTCAAGTTATGTATGGTGACAAGACTATTGATATTTCCCAATGATTTCCACGTATCCCACTTGGATGCAAGTGTGCAATATGTCTCACCGATGATCCTGTCGCTGCAGCAAACTTTTATGAGTTCTCTTTCAAGTGACTGCCGATCACAGGTGCCAGGGCTGGATGGGGTGCTGTAGATATGGACAGATAGCCTAGCTTATGCTCAATGAAATTGTGCAAGGCCTGGAATGATGTATGTGGGATGACAATATTCAGGTCCCGAGGGACACCATTGTCAACTCCCATGATCATGGCACAGGCTGCTGATCCAGTGATGAGGCCACCATGACTTCTCATGGTTTCGACTAATTCAGAAAAGTATGAGCCCAAAAAGGGTTGAATGAGGCAGCGGAAACATTGGTGGATGACTTTGAAGAACAGTTCCCTGAGATGGTGGCTGGTGCAGCCAATGGAATGCAGATCTAGATCTCCAGAATGCTCGTGGTGACATTGAGAGAGAGAGTAACTGTTTGGAATATGAGTGCAAGGATGGATGATCATCAGGTTGCTTACATTGCTCAGTGCCAAGGAAGGTTGTGTCATCAGTTGACTTGCAATGTGAGGCCATCAGTATGAGAGGGCTGGCTATTAGTGAGTGTGTGTCGAGGATAAATTGCGAAGTCTTGACACAGAACTGGGAGAGATGTGGCTTGGCGAGTCTCACATTGTGTGGTGCGGCAACGGTTGCAAAGCATGATTCTGAAGTTCAAAAGGATGAATTATTTGACAGTGTTCACAGACATACATTGGGATGATTAGAGGAACAGACATTTAATGTAACCGCGTGTGTGTTGATGGACCGTCATTCAGGCGAGGGAGTATACTTGTGGCATCAATGATAGATGGTGGATTTGTTTAAACTCAGAACTGGCTCAGATCGTATCATATCTTGAAAATGACTCAGGAAATGTTAAGAGGATGTCTACAGGACAGATTCAGGCCAAGGGTTGGATATAACTGTGGGCGGGTGTCTACATTACTTAACAAAGGATGTCAAAGACGAGGTCACATATGGGGGAAAGGACAGTATTTGGAAGGAGCCAGCATGGTGGGAACTGGTGCGTGCACGATGCTACGAACTATTATCACAACAGATGAATGAAAATTGTTTGACAGGGTGAACATATTGAATACACATTGGAAAAGTTGACACGTGAACAAAGACAATCTCTACACTTCTGCGCATGGTGCAGCCTGGCTGCTTGGTTCACAATAAAGTTGCCTCGCATCACTGGCCAACAAGATGACCAGGGCAACACCCTCAGCGCACACAGTGTGGATTGCATGGTCGTAAGTGATAGAATGTACCATGCCTGTGATATGAGCGTGATGAAGGATGATGCATGACAGGACCTATGAGTAAACAGGCCTGGATGATCACAAATATCACTGGTGACGACCAATACATTGACTGCAGGATTGTGAGTTGAAGACCAGGAAGGTGAGGCCCTGATGTCTCCGCTTCGGACAACATGGAACTGAGGAATGTCTCTGCTGGCCTGGTCGACTGGATTGGATGAAGATGAGAAGGGTAGAAGCACCGCATATGATGTTTGACTTACTAAAGATGAAGGCTGCGCTGCCTGTAAATATATTGAGGAGGCATAACATGGTGTCCAACATGATGACAGACATTGGGTAGTGGAAAGACAGGAGACAATGCCTGTGAAATGAAGATTGGTGGATTGAGTCCAAGTGATGAAGGTGAAACACATGACTGGTGCCAAGTTCATGTGCTCGGTTGGTGAGTCTCAGTGAAAATTGCCTGTGATGCCGCTGGCATCCTGAGACAGAGACCTGTTTGCACAATATTTGATCGTGGGCCACAGTGAGTCACGGTCAGCAATCAATCACAGAAATGCCATATATAGAAAAAGGGTGGCAGGTTGCTGATTGGTCAGTGTGCAGACAACCATGGCAGATTGCAGAACCATGTGCCAGGATGACACTGCAGGTATATATAAGACATCGACAATCACATGGTTGATTGAGATATCCACCATGGCACCAATTATTTCCCCCATTCTGTCAGACTCAGATTTAGTGAGGCTCAGAGGAAAGTTGCTTGAGAGAGGCACTTATGTAGGAGACCCTTACCTCCTCAACAATGTTGTTTGGAGACATGAGGAGGGAAAGAAGGTGCTAATGTCCAGCGATAAGCCCAACGAGTGCGCCCGCCTTGCCATTGTAATGATGATCTCCCCAATCAACTTCCACATGGCAGCAGACGGAGACTGGCAATGACCTACTCCAAGTATACCAGAGATTGTGGATGTCAGAGCTGTGTGTGTAGGCACAGGAGTCAAAATGGAGCCTTTCACATGTGACCTCCAGATGATGGAGGAAAACATTAGAACACTGCAGCATGGGATCAGTGGACCATCAGCTTACATCACGAGCGGACTCGGCCAGAGAATCAATGGTCCCAAGTTAAAGCTCATGTTCGAGCACAAGTTATCCAGGGTACATGACTCCCAATTGACAGATGGTCGTTCATAACCGATGTGAACACAGATTTGCCAGGGATGTGACAAGGTGTTCCCTTCACTGGGAGATTGGCCTGTGTACACTCTGTCAGCAAGAGAAGCTCTCGATGAACTGAACCTGACTCATTATGCCACACCTATAATTGTGTATGATCAAAAAGGTGAAGAAATCACACCTGGCACATACCATCATGAGCTACAAGGCTCGCTGGTACAAATAGACTTCAACCTCAGTCATGTTGGGCAGGAAGACGAACGAGTGTACATTGCGGAACTAGTGGAGGTCCAGGTCTTGAAGCGTCAAAATGAATAGTTGAGTGCAAATGTGTAGACATAAATTGGTTAATGGTTTTTGGATGTATCAAAGATTGTGGCTGGAGTTGGGGTTTGGTGGCTTGGCCGGTGTTCCAATTATTATCGGCCTTGGGAAAATTATGAGAATTACAATGTTTAGATTTACTTTTTTACCCCCCTTCTACAGAATCAATAATTATTGAAAATTAGTTGAAATTCCATTGAACAATTGTTGTGAATTGCACACCATCAGATGGTATTACAAGCAAGAACTAGTTTTCTTATTAAAAAGACATGGACAAAGCAACCAGAGACATGTGGGCTATATGCTAGTAAAGACTGGGGTATGGGAATACCAGTAATGGTTGATGAATTACGCCATTTATGAGCATAGATCAGCACAATAAAAGCTAATTCTAGTCCATGCCATCAAGATTCTGCAGGTGGCATTAGTCTTGAAGCAGCATCATGCATACCAATAAAACTCACTATACAGTGTTGAAAAATGGCTGCATAGTTGAAAACATGACTGTTTAAGAGATCATGAATGTTAGTTACAGGCCTCAGGCAATAGGGACGTTCAAAGTTGGGTGCACATGCCCACCACCCATGCCTATGACCCCTCACCCATGCACCCCCTACTAAAAATGGTAACCTTAGATAATCGTTGGACTTTGGACTAAACCTTGTGCACAGCGCCGAACAGTAGTACTATGAAACACATTGAGAATTGTCTGCTAAACCTAAACCTCAGCAGTCCTTGACCTTGCAGTCCTAAACCTTCTGCCAAATCTTTTTGTGCAGTATATATATGGTTCAGTATGTTTTTTTCATATATCATATCACATGATCACTCAAAATACCTGAAATTTTGATTTTGAATTAATTAAATTAAAGTTGTATGCAACATATATACTGACAAATCCCTGTATGGCAAGGTTAAGGTTTAGGGATGATGATGTATTGGGCAAGGTTTACAGTAGGAATGCTTAGGTTTAGCAGACAATTCTCAATGTGCTTCATAGCACCACTGTTTGGCACTGTGTGCCACAAGGTTCAGTCCAAAGTCCGACAATTATCTAAGGTTACCATTTTTAGTAGGGGGTGCATGGGCAAGAGGTCATAGGCATGGGCGGTGGGCATGTGCACCCAACTTTGAACGTCCCTAATGGAATGAGTGATACATACAAGGGAATATGTTAAACAAAACTGTTCCAGAGTACAGATATCATGGGTGGTGAAGAATATTAATGATGTCATTCAGCAAAGTTTGAGCTCTCAACAGACAATCAATGGTTGAATAGCTCAGTGAAGAACTGCCTCAACATCCAGTGGTAAGGATCCCCTGACACTTCTCTAGTGTAGAATTCCTGTGCTCGCCTCTTCAGTTAGTGTGCTAGAGTGAAGACACAACATTTCTGGTCCACCTCCCCATCCTTAACATAGGCTGTTCCCTCTGTCAAGAATTGATGGAATGCTCAGGAATCTGGAGTGCCATCATAATTCACAGGTGGTATCAGCTTCAGCATGTTTTTAGACTTACAACTTTTCTTTTTCTTAGCTCGTCTTTGAGACGACCTCTCAATGGCCTCATCTGAAGATGAATCACTGGATCTGGTCATTTCTGAAGATGATCCTGATGACTCGGACTCACTTGACTCCAAGGAGCTAGACTTGCTCAAATCGTTGTTGCTAGGGTCATGCGAGGAGTGAGTCTTCCTCCTCTTGCTTTTCTTACCCCTACTTTTCTTAGGTTTGTTCAACATACCTAATGCCCGCCCTACATAGCTTCGGGGTGCCACCTGCTGGATGGGTTCCATTGCCTATGGCATGGCCCTGGCTGGGGGTGGACTGGATGCTCATTCCAGCACTGTGCTCACCATACCAGCAACAGGGTTGGAAGGTTTGTCGCACCTGCTTCATTGGCTGCTTCCCTCTTTTAAGGCAATTCTTGCTTCCACTTCCCAAATGCAAGACTCATAGTGTTTGGACATTTTTTCTTTGATAGCTCTTACAGCAGATTCGGCTCTCGCTTGCGGTACAAATTCACCTTTGTCCCATGCACCAGACATCAGACTATCCACTTTCTGAGACTCATCAAGGGACTGACTAACCTCATGCTGTTTGTCAAGGTCAGCATCTTCATGTTCTCAGGCCAAGCGGAAGGACACTAGGGCTGCCCACTGGGTGTCTAGGTTGACTTCCTCATCTTCCAGGTCCAGATCACCCCAGTTCCTTGGGTCTGGCACCTTTCCCTTGTCCCTGGAAGGATCTTCCCCCTGGGACTCAGTACTTTCTCTGGTGAGGTTCAGGTTGCACTTGCTTGCCTCTATTTTCTTACGATCATTTTCAGTTAGCTCCTTTTTGCCCAACTCAA
Source organism: Suillus weaverae (assembly GCA_016767475.1). Classification (NCBI taxonomy): domain Eukaryota; kingdom Fungi; phylum Basidiomycota; class Agaricomycetes; order Boletales; family Suillaceae; genus Suillus; species Suillus weaverae. The sequence continues at coordinate 28,792 of MU179319.1, forward strand.
CCAGGTCTGCTTGTTCCTGGGTTAAATCAGAGGTCCATGACCTCTCTTCAGATACCTCATGCGACGGACTCTTCCTCCCACACTTCCTCTGGACTGTGGTCCACTTACTAGTCTGGTTGTTGCCAGGCTTGGTGGGTCCTTCTGACAAAAGGTTGGACTCATCATGCAAATCAAAGGTAACCTTTGGTTTCCTATTTTCATTTGGGCTAACTACCTCACTTCCTCTAGTTGTCTCTCCAAAATCTTGCTCCACGAAAGCAGGACTTTTGGGGTTACTGGTCCCTGTCAGGGTTGCCTCAAGTGCACCAGGCATTGAGGGAATATGCACCAACACCACATCACCATAAAGACGGATGGGGGTATCAACGGAATACACAGAGGAGGACACTCTAGGCATGTCATCCCCCAGATGGGAGTAGACAGTCAAAAGAGAGGACTCACTGTAGCATGATGCAGCTTGGCTGCCTTCATGATTGGGGCTGATTGGTCATTCGGCACCTGATGTATGCGAGACCAGGTTCAATAACAAGTAGTATTTGTAGTAGTCGACATAGTTGATAATGTTGATATGATTGATAATGATATTGTTGCCTAGATTCAAATGACAGGTTGGCCAAACCAGGGTTCCCAAATTAAAGGCAGGTAAAAAGTTAAGCTTGTTGAAGGTTAAAAAATATGTGGCGACTGTGAGAAGTGATAAGCTTTCAGAGACGGCACAAGGGTGATTATTTAGATGTTACAAGTGACCAGGTACAAGATAGATTTCAAGAACACCAAAGACTAGGCACTATGAGGTACAAGGTATATATACTGTTTATTGTAGTTGGCTTGTGATACTTTCTAATGGTCATATGATTCTCTGTATGTTTCAGATACATACTTGGCAGGGGTCTTAGTAGCTTGCAGTTAGTCACTACTCTGCCTGACTTGTCCATCTGTCACAAACATCCAAATGAGATCCTCGACAATATCTCATAGGACATCAACAGCATCTTCTGAGATAGCAACTCTTTCAGCCAGAATTTTGTCAATGGAGGGTGGCAGTGTGTCAGGTACAAGGAGGACAGAGACAGTGTATGGCTGAGGTTGTAGAATATTATTTTTGAGAAGGCTGGTACATCAGAGACTCAAGGTGGTGAGATCGAAAAATGGCATGTGGCAAGCTGACAGTGTCGCTGGATGGCAGCAAAGAGGGACATGATGTACATGACCCATGTGTTGATATGCAGCACCTGGCAGCAGTGGCGGCAGGTGGAGTGGCAGGAGAGGCATGTGTAATGGTCAGCCATGCTTGGGGGGTCATCAGAAAATCATCAAGTTCCTTTTTGTTCCTTATTTGTTCCTTATTTCTCCTTATCATCTTGTTCCTACAAGGTCACTATAATAACTGACAATTGTGGCTGTGGTGTTCCACAACAATATGAATGTGTGAAAGAGCCAAACAATTAAGTAATTATAGCCTGCCTTTTTTTGCTCTCTAACTCACTCAAGAGTGCTTTCAAGCTTCTCATTGCATCCTATAACTTTGTTATAATGTGTGTATGGCAATTGAAATACATATGGTTCGGAACACTGATCTAAAACAGTTATAATCAATAAAGTGTGAGTTCATGCATATGTGTGTTCTCCACCACATCTCTGTTGCTTTATCAAGTTCCACCAATTGCTGATCCTCAACTTGAAGGTATTCATTGGAATGACTTGTCAATAACTTTTCGTCAAAATCCTGAAGACAAATATTATCTCGACCATGTCCTCGAGATAATGCAACATATACACTGAATGGAGTAAGTTCTCCACTGGATGGTGTTCTGATATCAATAACAGCATTGTCAATCATTTGACCCTGTGATTGATAGTCTGTAAAGGCATAGGCTGGTGTTAATGGCAGTTGCATTTGTGTAACTACCTCTTTACGGCCACCAATCATGACATGAAATGTCCATTGCATTGGGACAAGTGGTATGACTCCAGGTTCCAATTTTTTGAGATATTTAGTTTTTGTGCAGTTCAATTTGATCAGAACATATGCTGGAGGGTATTCCAACTCCACAACAGCCTTTGTAAGTGAAAAATTTGACTCCTGTTCATCCAAGATGATGTCCACTAATTTGCCTCTTGTCCTGTTTGTGATGTCCAGATCTGTTTTGATGTTGAAGGTTACCATAACCTTCATGCCAACTGCAATCTCTATCATGTTCAATAGAGATGTATGCTTATTCCAAGTAGCTTGAAATCCCTTGAGCTTCATGGCAACTGCAAAACTTTCCTCAAATGTCAGTCTCTGTCCTTGCACTGTGTCCAATGCCTGGCAGATGAACAACTGATTGTGACTTTGTTGGCAGTAGTTTTTGGTTATTTTTGAATTCCACTGGTGACAAATGGCATGATGTGGAGCGACCAAAACAGCATCATTCCATGGCAAAGAACTGAAATCTGTGGGTGGGCACTGGGAGTTTGTGAGTATGAGGGAATGGAGCAACTCAATATGCTGATGACCACAGCTACCATGCTGGATGTGACAAAGAAGGTCATTCCATTGTGGATCAGTGACATGGACTTGTTCCTTTAGACAGACAACTGTTATGAATTGTTCATATATCTTCTGCCCCAACATTTCTTTGGCTGAATCTTTAGAAGGGTTGCATGGATAATATAGTGCTGCACTCTTTCCCCTTGTGACAGGAGTAAACTGATGGAAATCCCTGATGATAATCACATTAACTCCACCAAAATGTCTACCTTCACCCTTTTCTCCTGCTAACAACTTCCCCTTCCCAAGAGATGTGGAGAGTTTGGTGAAGAATTTGCAAGAAATCATAGATACCTCATCAATGATGAGATAGAGTTTATGTTTCCAGAATGCAGCAAGTTTCTTTAGTGTTTTCACACCTTGTTCCTGACCATTCAGAGGAATTGATCCAATTACATGGAGTGTCTTCCCATCAATAATTGATGCAGCAATGTCAGTATAAACTGCTTTTATGAGGATCAAATTGACACCTCTACTTTGAAAATTTTTGGTTATGCTCTGGATTGTCTTTGACTTGCTGACTCCACCTTTTCCAGGTATCTGCATGAGTAACTGTGGAAGATTTCATCCTGCTAATGTCTCTGACAGGTGCCAATCAATGATGTCATATGTACATCTTTGATCCTTCAACAGAGATGAAGGATCAACAGCAGATAGGTGGGTGTCTTTGATTGTTGGTGCAAATATGTTATTCCATTATCATTGACATGGGCTTCCTCATCCAGGTCATCAAGCATGACAATGTCCCCACTGAAATTTCCATCATCCATGGCAGTAGCAGTGTTGCCCCCTTCATCAAACTTGTTTGTTTCCTCTGCCATTACTGTCTGCCACTGTTGGAGCTGACAATAATCATCACTGCTTGCCATACCAACTTTTGACACTGCAACACTCCACAAATCTGTTTCCTCAGCAAAAGCTCCCTTCAAATGTCCAACAGCAACCACAATGAGAGCATGTGCTTTCTCTTGATGATTTTTTTGTGATTCTTCATAAGCATATAGGTCCTCAATTGTCAATTCCACTGAGATTCCCTCATTCTCATCTTCCTCTTCATCTATTAGAGCTGCTGTTTGCTGATTATGTGGTTCACAATGTTTGGTGGATCCTGATTCTTGATCTTTGCAAACATGAGAATTATCTATGGTGATCTTGCAGTCATAGTAGTACTGAATACCAGCAAGACATCTTTGTCTTGTGACAAGACATGTATAAGAAAATTGGTCAATACATTATCCCATAATTTGAAATCAATTCTGAGATCTTTGATAGAATGCCCACATACTACAATTACCTATCTCCGTATTATATGGGTCACCCGATGTACATAATATCCCATACAAGACAGGCCAGCAGACCATGGGCCGATGTTATGTATATCCCCAATGGAGACGGGTGGGCCAGGAGGGATATTATTTCCAATGGAGATGGGTGGGCCCATCTATGCTGATGTTATATATATCCTCGACGATGGCGGATGGGCTGGGAGAAATATTATTACCGATGGAGATGGGTGGGCCCATCTGGGTAATATGTAGAGTAGGATGGACATATATTATAGACAGCTTGGGCTATAGCAAATATTATTATATAGATGGGTGGGCCGACATATTAGTATGATTTTGTAGATGGATGGGCCGAGGGAGCGGTGAAATATTTATTATATATACAGGTGGGCCGATGTAGGGGTATATTAAATAGATGGGTGGGCCAACATGAGGGTATATTACATAGATGGGTGGGCCGATGTAGGGGTATATTACATAGATGGTGGGCTGAGCCTGACACTTGAAGCCCGGAACCCAAAACCCAACACCCAACACCCAAAGCCCAGAACCCAAAGCCCGACACCCAAAGCCTGAAGCCTGACACCCAAAGCCCAGAACCCAAAACCCAACACCTGAAGCCCAGAACCCGACACCTGAAGCCTGGAACCCAAAGCCCGACACCTGAAGCCTGAAGCCCGAAACATGAAGCCCAGAACCCAAAGCCTGAAGCCCAACACCTGAAGCCCAGAACCCGAAACCCAACACCCAAAGCCCAGAACCTGATACCCAAAGCCCAGAACCCAAAGCCCAACACCTGAAGTCCAAAGTCCAAAGTCCAAAGTCCAAAGTCCAAAGTCTGAGGTCCAAAGCCCAAAAACCTGAAGACACCATGGCCATTTCTGACATTCACCGATCGCTGAGTCCTGAAACCCAGTGTGCAACATGTCCATTTTGCATTCTCCACAAATCACCAAGTCTCAAAACCTGAACACCTGAAACCTGATGTGCAACATGTCCACTTTCGAGTGCCAAGTGCCAAAACTCAAAACTCAAAAACCAAAAACC
>MU179319.1:60943-80265 GCA_016767475.1 Suillus weaverae
TGGAAGAGAGTTGCAGAAGAGTGGGGAAAGATTGCTAAGGAGGAGTGTCAGAAATTGATAGAAAGTATGCCTAGGAGGGTAGCAGCAGTCATTAAAGCCAAGGGAGGTAACACTAAGTACTAGAATTATGGAGATTATGTATATAAAAATCAAAGTCAAAAAAGTGTCCCAATGAGTCATCATATCAAATGTCCATATCTTCGCACGGTAATGTTAGCTTCCCACGCTATAGGGACCAATAATATAGCCATGAAGCAGGGCTTTCTGACACCTCCCTATAGCTTAGTCATATTCCCACACCCTGACTCACAACAACACAATTACATGTAAATGCATAAACATTGGGACACTTTTTTGAGCCACTGTAGCTCTGACAGTTCTCTCTGTTTGATTCCTAAGTCAACTCAAAGTCAACTTCCAGTGTGAACATTTTACAAATGCCACATATTTTGAACTTCAAATACTAAGCTCTATCTTATCTCCCCACTATGGCCGTTGATGAAGAGGATTGATCACCCTCCGAAACTTCAACCCTTCTCATACTTCCCAAAAAAAAAATTACCCCCCTCCTTGATATCAAAATAAAAATGTCTGCCAGTGCACCAGACAACTCGTCTCCTCTTACCTCACCTCCAATGAGTATGAAGAGTGTAGATGTCGGCACCCTCAAACTTGGAGTCGAGAGTGCCTGGACCCAGGATGACACATTTGTCACCGGTATTGATCAGAGTGAAAGCATTCATGCTGAGGCTCCTTCCAGTGGACCAATTGATCAGACTATGTCTGACCTTGGGGCTGCTGAGACTGCTGTAGGAGCATTGGATGCCCCAGTAACTTCGAGTACCCTGTTAGTGAGTAACGAGGGGAATGAATTAAAAAATTCACCTAGCAATGGTGAAGATCTTGGCTCAGTCGTGATGAGCATCAGTCCACCTATAATCCAGAGTGACGAAAATGAGCATCTGGCACCTAACTACCCAAGGATAGGGTTATTAGATAGTTTATGATACCAAAACTTTCATACCTCCAATATCGAGAATGATGTGCATTCCCCTGGACTACCTAATACCATCAGTTGGGCTGAGTTCCCTGATGATAACAAAATTGGAGATGTCCCTGAATTTCCAACTCATGGAAATTCAGTAAGGCATGATGACTCGAGGTCCTTGACTCCTCGCATCCCATCTGAACTTAAAGGAAAGTCAGCTGAGATTGTCAATAGACAGGTTGACAACAAAAAATGTGCTACCCCCGACTGGCTAAATCACTGGACCAAGGTTGACGAGCTTAAGAAACAGGTTTGTGAGCTTCAGAAACTTATAATCCAAAGTCAGATTCATGAAGAGGAGGCTTTGAAGCAAGTACTAGAAGCTCACTGAGCTCCTGAGGTCAGTGTCCAAAACATCCCTAAGGCTCAACACAGAAGTATCAAGATTCAAGAAGAACAAATGTCCCAGCCATCTCATAGCAAACCTAATGAAGGGCTGCGTTATCAACGAGCATCATCAGTTCTACCAACTGAGAGCTCCATCAAGCAAGCAATGACTGGCTCCTCTTGCTGAGAACCTGAGGCAGGTGGTTCTGACTCATCGTCATCAGATGACAATGGCAAAAATTCATCTACAGAGTCTGATGACGAGAATAGACCCAATTGGAAAGGAAGGAAGGAAACCTAACCAATTGGTGCTCCTATACCCCAAAAATATGTCAGCAAGCCAAATGATGAGTGGAACCTGCAAATCACTTCAGGGCTGATTTCCTAGCTCTAGAGCCAGAATCGGACCATGATAGTGACTCGCCAGATACTAAACAAGCAAAACACCTTGCGAGACGTGAGTATTGAGCAAAATTAAACCTATTGAAATATCAGCAAAGCTTCATTAAGAATGAACCCCCTTTTACCTACAATGGGGAAGCTAATGCCACAACATTTAAGAAATGGGTCAGGGAAGTGAGGGACTGGAAGGACTGAGCTCGACTCACCACCAGCCAGTCACTTCATATGCTGGGAAAGTACCTCGGTGGCCAAGCCTACCAATTTTTCAAGAGAGATGTGCTGGACCTCCAAAAGGACTACTCAATGACTGAATTCTTCAAGCAGTTATTTGATTATGTTTTTCCCCCTGACTTTGGATGCTACAATGTCAGAAGTTCCTCAATTGCAGGCAAGAAGGAAAACACTCAGTTAGAGATTATCTCTGGCATCTTCGAGACTTGGCTGATACTGCCGGTGATGTCAACAAACAAGAACTTGTTAGACAGTTTTGGATGAACTGCAAACCTTACATCAAAGCATCCCTGGTCAACAAAGGATACAAGCCTAACTCTGTTAGCCTCAAAACCATCGAGAAGAAGGCACTGTGTACCAAATGAGCATTCCTCGAGAACTCGCGTGACCCCAACATCCTCCTTGCTCTGAATCCAACTGCTGCTGCAAGCATCATCAACCATGGCTTCTGACCTGACAGACGAGATGGTAGTGAGTTTAAATCCTGTAAGACAAACCGACATAGCCATACCTCGTCCTTATCTGCCAATGCAGTCCATACCCCAATGACAGGATGGGAAAGTCAGAGCACAAGCCACCCCAAGGGGTGTGTCAGATGGGTCCCTCGAAGAATTCACATGAATTGCCTAAGAAAAATGTAGAAACAATCAGACGTCTACGAGACCATGCTCAGTGCTTCGAATGTGAACAGAAAGGGCACCTCACAAAAGATTGCCCTAAGAGACACAAATTGCCCTTTTGGCCTGGGATGAAAGTAAACTCCCTCCATGCAAGTGCAGTAGGTGTCATGGAAGCTGACATTTGATCTGCAGCAATAGAGGAGGGGGTTGCCAGTGGACTGTATGGCATAGCCATTTGTGTATCACCTTCTCCTGAACTCGATGAAGCCAAACACTCACTTGTAGTTGAACAAACCTTAGCTATCTTGAGATTAGCTGTTCCTCTCCCGATGGACAAGCTTCATGACCCCCTATACGACCCTTTTGCAATCAATCAATTCACACTCGAAAATTGGGGGACCAGACACCTACCTCCTCTCCAATAAGCACAATTATGATTCCTATATTGTCTATTATGCTCAGCTCAGTGACCCAAGCTTTGATGCAGTAGCATGGCTAACAGACCTTAAATTGACCAATTATAATGACCTCGTCATCGAAGGGTCGACCTTTCGGCCATCGTGGTTCGGCCAAGTACACCACCCTAAAAGTGATGGATCTCCTGCTAAATCTATTGATGAGGATTCTGAGTCAGACCAGGACACCAGTGACACCTATGATACATGTCCTGGATTACTCACCTGTGAGTCTTCCTTGGAAGATGAAGTTGCACTAGATGACCCTGTTGTGCATGCTGCTGAATTAGGTTACCCTGCTGACAAGGAAAATGTTAATGTCAATTATGTGTACTGTGGAGGCTCTCACACTGAGCTACTGGATGTTCAGACATTGCACCAAAATGCCATGCGACCTAAATCCATGAGCAGAATACTGCCTCGAGCCTTAGTGGTTGTAGTACTGATAAATGACTGTCCATGTAGAGCCCTCCTGGACTTGGGATCCTTGACAGACTTCATATCAACCACTGTAGTTGATCAATTGAAGCTGAAGTACGACCTACTAGATAAACCCATCCCCCTACAACTTGCCATGTCAGGGTCACAAAGTGTGGTGAAAGCTAATGCAAGTGTTGACCTCAAGTATCAAGAAATTTCCGGGCCATGCACCTTCAATATTGCCAACCTCAAAGCATATGATGTCATCCTCAGATGCCATTCCTATACCAACATCAGGTTCTGTTAGGCTTCAATCCCTCTGAGATCAAGATCCGAAGCCTTGTACCTCTGCCAATAAGGAGTCCACAGACCCAGGTTCTAGAACTCAAAGGTTCCAGCCCAGATGCTGACCTGATCAAGTCATATCGGAGGGAGTTGACTGAATATGCAAAAGATACAGTATCTGCAAAGAAGCAATTGAGACCCCATTGCCTCCACTACGAGCAATAAACCACGTCATACCATTAATCAATGATGACCAAGTATATGCCTGGCAGCAATCGAAATGCCCTGATGCTATGCACCCCCTTTGGAGGGCAAAACATGATGACTATGTCCATACCAGACAATGGGAATTTTTCAGTGGTACAAATGCTGTTCCTATGATAATGCTGAAAAGGCTACCAAGGATGGGTCATTGAAATTATGCACCGTACTAGATACCCATCAACAGAACGAAAATACCTGCAAGTTGGCCTCTCCGCTCCCGGACATTGACACCATCCTTTGGAATGTGGTGTCCCACCTTTATCGGTCCTTGCTGGATGGGAAAGATGCATACAAGCAGATTAGAATAGTCCCCGAGGATGTTCCTAATTCTTTGTTCACGACACCTGATGGAACAATGATCAGTCATGTCATGCAGATCAGGGATTGCAATGCAGGCGCCACCTACCAATCACTCATGAACCATATTTTTGGCCCATATATTGGAGCCTTCATGGATGTGTACCTTGACAACATTGTGATCTATTCTGACAGCACTGAAGAACATACACAACATGTCAGAATCATTATAGACACCCTTAGAGAGAATAAATTTTACCTAGGCGAACACAAACTCCAGTTCTTTAAGACTGAACTCACCATCCTGGGACATATTATTGATGATGTGGGAATCCGGCTGGACCCCCATAAAGTTGATAAGGTCATCAACTGGAAAACACTGACCTCGTGGCACAGCAAAATTACCCTGTCCACGAACAGGAATTATTAGCCATTGTTGAATCTCTTAAGTGTTTCCAGCACTTACTCATTGGATTTCATTTTCGCATCTTCACAGACCACAAGGGACTTGAATGGATCACCACTCAATCCAAATTGTCCCCGCGACAGGCTTGATGGCTAGAGGCCTTGAATGAATTTGATTTTGACATAATATACATCCTGGGAGTTGATAACATCTTCGCAGATGCTCTGTCTCAGATATACAGTAATGAACCTAAAGGGACAGTCCAGTTCATTACTGAGTATGTTAGTGTAGAAGAGGAGGACAAACCTCACACGTTGTTACTGAATTTTGTAATGGTGCCTGTGTACACTGGCTCACCACTGTTCCTTGGTGCTACCAAGGCCCGTCGTTCTGCAAGAATCACGGGACAACATGCTGATGGCAAAACACTGGTGACCCGGATAGACTCGACTGATGTTTGAGCTAGAACAAAATGGCAGTTGAGTAGCCTACCCCAGCAAGGCAAAGCGTCAGACAATGCTCCATCGCCCACAGCACATGGAATGTACTCACCAGTGTACCCATATGCATATCCACCTCCGGCAGACACACTGTTGTCCTGCTCAACCACTGATAAAGGTAAAACCGGACTAGAGGGCGAGGGAATAAGTGCCACAGTAAACAACATGTAGTCATTTACCAGCAGCAGCCAGATAATGAGTGCAAGACCAGGTGGCTTCATCACCCTGGAGCATGCAGCAGTTGGTGATGGGCCAAACCAGAGTGAGGCTAGCGTAGCCACAGATTCAACAAGTCAGTCAGACCCAGGAAGGACAACACTCACCTTATCAGACCCTAAGCCTGAAAGCTCAAGGGTGCCGGCAACCCAGGGAGAGAGTACAGATGTACCTGTGAATACCAGTAATCAGCTGGAACAATGGGAAGAAAGACTTACCTTAGAGGCGCCTAACTCTACAAGTGTGAAGGCACCTGCAGCCAAGTCCAAAGTTAAGAAAGTGATCCTGAAACTAGGTAACCCTCCAGCATCACTAGAGGGCAGGAATGGTGAAGAAATAGAAAACTCACCAAAACCAACTACTTCAACACAGACTGAGCCCATAAGGCTTGCACGAGATAACAAGATAAGCAAAGGTGTGGATGGAGTCAACAAAGACTCAAGTCTAGTTGCCCCAAACATGGACCTCCAAAGTCACATGACATGTGGCATTGGTGAATCACAACCAAACATTGATGTCGTTCAAGACCTCCTTGAAACACCTCTTCTCACTGAGGTCATCTCAATTGGCGACCCATCAACTGACATACATGCGCATGTAATTAATTGCTACAACGAAGACCGCTTCTTCAGTAAAATTCTGGATACCCCCAGTACCTTTAAGAACTTTGAAGTGAGCAATGGGTGAATATTCCTTAAAGCCACTAACAAACATGTATTGTGCATACCGGATATCTTAATTGGTGAGCGCCGAATAAGAGAAATTATTATCTCACATGCACATTCAATCTTAGCCCACTTGGGACCATCCAAAACCCTGCTGTACCTATGTGAAAACGTTTGGTGGAAGTCCATGGCATCTGATGTTCAGGCCTTTTGTGAATTGTGGAATATACTACCAGAGATCACATCTGGCTTCCCTACCATGCCATCTCGCATCTCGAAGCTGTCGGTCAATATCTTGAGTCTCTCGGAGTCCCAAGAATTAAGCACCTCCCTAAGAAGGTATCATCTAATGCCTCTAATATTGCATTCGTGACTGTTGACACACATGACGAAGCGTGAAATATTGTATTCTCTATGGTCGACCTCCTCCTTGAAAATTTAAGCGAGGATACTATGGCTATTTGTCCCAGTCCTTCGCATATAAAGACACTCAAGGACCTCCCCCCACTTGACATGAACCCAATCCCGTCCCCTCCATGTCTTCTGCCCAGGATACAACCCCCCTCGCCAACCTAATGAATGTTGACGAGCCTCCTTTGCTTGCCAAACCTGGCGAAGTTCCCCAAAGTGTGCCTCAGGCCACTCATGGGCACCATCATCATCACCAGCACCAATGGAACCAAGGTCGAGGATATCCCTCATACCAGTGTGAGTCTCAGAACTCCAACGCCATGAGTGCTTTCACGTGATTCTTCTGTGCCGAGGCTGATGCTAGTGAGCTGCCTGAAATCATTTATGAGACCAGCCCCTCTGACCTGCATGTTCCTCCTATAGAAGAGTTAGCAACTCAGAAGGAAGCTCATGCATTCACCCAAATGGCTCAGGCCGAGCACAAACTCGAGTATACCCACCTTCATACTTCCCCTCACCTGTCCTTAGACAATCGCAGACAGTCCCATGCGAATAATTGTGGTCGTGGATGACGTTCCAGAGTTCCCTTGTCACACCACTCTACATTGGTGACCACTAAAAATCCGACTAACCCTGTGGGCACCAATGCATGTACCAATCCTTCCCCCACTCAGTCTTCTCCCTCAAATCTCAGCTCAGCTCAGCTCATTGCTGCAGTTGTTGAGGAGGAAGCTCAGGCTTGAGAAAACCCTCCTCCGACCCCTACCATTGTCTTACCTGACCCCAGCTGAGATGTCACCGAGATCATCGCTGCTGCAGAACATTTGGACCTCAAACAAGAGGCAAGGATGCATGCCACTCTGGAGGGCAAGTATTCGGTAAGCTAGTTGTTCTTAGCTTATTGACCTCCAACATCTTTATGATGTGTATTCTTGCAGCCATGATCAGCTCCCTCTGATTCTCATCTTACCCCTCTCACAACAACCCAAGTGTATCAGGTCCCCTTGGACGAGCTGACCTGGAGGGTGTATGTTACACTCATAAAGTCCGCAAAAGCCTACAGTAGCAATTTCTTCCATAGCTACCATAGACACTCTCATTTTCGTTATTTCCTCTATTCCTACTTTTCCCAATTCTCTACCATATATAAAGCCAGCACCTTCATACTAGCTAGTCAGTTGATCCTTTTCCCCCCGAGTAACAAGCTTAGCTCTGACAGTTCTCTCTGTTTGATTCCTAAGTCAACTCAAAGTCAACTTCCAAAGTGAATGTTTTACAAACGCCACAATGGATCAACACCATTGTCTTGTTTGGGTCTTTTGTTTGAGGTCCTGAGGAGGACATGTGATCACAGATTAAAACCATGGTCATATAAGAAAAACTTGTAGGAATTAGTCTGTTATCATGAACATAGAGTCTAAGTGCTGTGCAATTAGTATGAGCCATGATAGTATTAGTTTGACACAGGATTTGGGGAAGGGTGAAAGACTTGCATGACAGGGCAGGATGAATTTACTTCCCACTATTCCAATGCCTTATAGTGACAGCAAAGACATTGTTGGTGACTTAACTAAGGCACAGCTAAATACTGCAGTTCCTCTGAACACATTTAAAAAGAGTCTTCAAGTGTTGACATGGCTGCAAATCCTTGACATTGTGTGTGGTTTACCAGAGGAGATATTGGATGAGATCCATCAAGCAGCAGAAAAGAAGGAAGATGAGCAGGAGCAAGTATGGGAGCAAAAAGCAAAGAAAAAAAAGGCTTGAGGTAGCGGCATGGTGGGAGTTACTGAGAAAAAAGAAAGAAGATTCAAATGGAGCACAACAACATGTCAAAAATGTTACTCACATGGATGGTGAAATCTCCACAGAGGAAAATGATGACATTGGGGGGTCATGATCATTCAAGATATCTTGCTTTACCATTGGAAGAAGAAGTGAAGAAATGTTTCCATGCATTTAGATCTGTGACATTGAACTCAGCCCTTGCAATGTCAATTTGTGTTGTTTGCACAAGAGAGTTGATGAGTTATGAAGGTGTGTATGTGAAATCTGATAGGCAAAGAACAGTCATTGATATTTCATTTAATTTCAGGCAAAGTACAAGTGCTGTGTCAAATTCCAAACATCAAGCATTTGCTTACAATTTCTGTGGATTCTGTTCCAAGATCAGTGACATTATGGCAGGGCATGATGCTGCTTGACAGTTATATCAAAGGCAATGCACCAAATGCAACAGGTTGGGTGTGCTTTGAGTGTCACTAATCACTTGAAGGTGACACAATGCCAAAATTTGCACTCACTAATAACATGTGGATTGGGCCTATCCCACATGAACTCGCTATCCTCACACTCCCAGAGGAACTCTTGATGTCTCAACATTTCCCTTGCTGCTACATCTTCAAGTTGTATTCAAAAGATTTCTGTGGCAGAGATCCTAGTCATATGCAGTGTGGCATGGCTGGCAATGCAACATTGTATGACATGAATACTGATGATGTTGCAAAGATGATAGGAGGACAGTTTCTGCCACAGTCTGTGGACACATTGGCATCAATAATTAAAATAATGTATATTGGAAGACAAGGCTTGCTGAAGGATTGGTTGAAGTCAACATTTTGTGTCTGTCATGCTGTAGTTTTCAATGCACTTGTGTGGTTGAAGGCCAACAATCCATTATATGCAGATATTCAGATATCAGAAGACTTACTTGCATGACTTCCAGAGAATGGAGTTCCTGAAGAAATCATCTCAATCATTTGCCATGAGGCTAGTGATGATGTTGTGATGTGTGAAAGTGAGGGCTATGTACCCAGTGAGTACATGTATGAAGCTGACAGTGAGTGAATTACTTACAATCAATGTGAATATCATATTCATTTGGAATACAAAGAGCTAGATGACAAGGTAATGCTGGAATTGCAAGGTCAAGGAACCTTCAATGCAGGGAATCATGATATTGAAGGTCTGAGTCCCAACAGTTGTGATGGTAACCATTCTGAATGACATTGTTTATGTAAGCAGCAGTGTCATCTCATTGCAATTTCTTGGGATCATGGACACAGAGCTTAGTAAATTGCCATTGAATGATTTGATGAAATACACACTTACAAATCTGGGTGATGATGAAGGATATGCTGTTCATCATAATCACAATCCTATGTCAGATTTTGCTTGTGATTGAGGAGAAGAAGAGTCCACAGGATTAATCCATTGGCTGCTACCTATCCAAAGCTTTTTCCATATGGTGCTGGAGGCATTGAAGCAATGTGGACAAAATCTGTTGGATTTGATGAACACATTTGATGGGCATTGCAATACCACAATCATCAGTTCTGCACTCATCATTCATTTCCCTTTGTCACATTTTGGACTATCCAGAAACATAAAGCACTCCAGTCAGCTCAGATTCAGATGTGAGAAAAAGATTTTGAGTGTGATGCATTCATAATCAACTCACTTATGACATGTTTGTGTCTCCATGGACCAAGTCTTTGGATGACAATAAATCCAAGTGACACACATGACTCCATTGCACAAGTCTTCGCAGGAGAAACAATTAATCTGGATGACTTTGACCCTCATGCAGGTCCAGATAGCAATTGAAAAGCTCAAAATATTGCCAGGGATCCATTCACAGCTGCAAAGTATTTCTTTTTCATTATCAAGGCCATTCTTTTGCACCTTTTCCAAATCAATGCAACAAGTCATCAGGTGGATGCCCTTAGGGCCCCACTGTTTGACCACCTTGCCACAACGCCATTCTAAAGCTGTTCAAGTTTTCCAGGGTGATATAGTGTTTATCCTGCAAGATGAAATTCCTGACCATACATCACCCTTCATAGACAATATACCAGTAAAATTGGTCGAAACGTGCTACGAGCATGAGGATGGCTCTTACAAGACCATCCCCGCGAATCATGGCATACAACACTTCATATGGGAACATTGTATAGTTGTTAACCACATTTTACAGTGCCGGCGCAACATTGGCGTAACGGTCAGCGCGACTAAGTTCGTCTTAGCTGCACCCAGCACAGTTATAGTAGGCCACAAGTGCACCTTCAAGGGTCGCATCCCAGAAGACACCAAGGTCCAAAAGATACGCGATTGGCCAGAGCCTACCAATCAGTTGCAGGTCCGCAGGTTCTTAGGAACTTGCAGTGTCCTTCGTATTTTCATTCACAACTTTGTGCGCAAAGCACGCCCACTAACCAACCTCACCAGAAAAGATGTACTGTTCGTCTTTGGACTGGAAGAGCACGAAGCTGTTCAGACCCTGAAGGACTCAATATTAGAGTCCCCCATGCTATGGCATCTTGATTATGAGAGCGATCACAAAGTCATTCTTGTGGTCGACACTTCTAATATTGCGATAGGCTTCATATTGTTGCAAGTAGGTGCAGATGGGAAACAATATCCGAATCGCTTTGGCTCTATCATTCTTAACAAAGTTGAGAACCAGTATTCTCAAGCAAAGCTGGAGCTCTACGGACTCTTTCGCGCGCAGTCCACGTATTCATCTTTGACGTCAAGCGCCTCACCATCAAAGTCAATGCGAAGTACATCAAAGGTATGATTAATAATCCCGACTTGCAACCCAACATGACCATCAATTGATGGATCACGGGCATTCTTTTATTTTCATTCGAACTCATGCACGTCTCCATGACAAGGCATAAAGGCATTGATGGACTCTCAAGGAGACCGCCTGCAGAGAGTGACTTTCCGTCTTTCTTGATGATGCAGAACCAGCGCGAGTGATACAAAGCCGTTGAGGGCTCGTAAACGCCTGATGAGATCTTTTCCTTGATGATGCGCGTGACTTTGCCGATCGTAGATGGTGGTATTGTGATATTGTGCTGTGACCATGGTGCATGTGGGACTGTTGGGATTTTGTACAGCAGGAAGTATCTTTCATCGAGGTGACCATGTTCTGATGCATCCCATGCGAACGCGAGTTCGTGAGTGTGAACGAGCCAGCATACAAGCTTTAACTCTTCTGGCCAAAGCCAGTTCGCAGGGTCGAGGTCAATCTTATCTGCACGCGCTTGTGTAAAATGTGCACCCAGTACAAAGTCTGGGGGATGGGCTGGTATCTCTGGTAAACCAACTAAGGGATCTGGCGCGCATTCATGCATCACCCTACATTCTGGGGGCATGGCAGTAGGTACAGTGCACACTTTCTTCGTGACTGGCTTGTAAACCAGCGCATGTTGAGGAGCATCGTAATAATATGAGGAGTTAAAAGCAGCGATAGTCACTTTATCTAGAACGGAACAAGTTGCGGTTAGGTGCGCATAATGCGCAGAATACGATTGAGACGGTTGAGAAGAAAGCAAGACTGATGATGAAGATGAAAGTGCTGAAACTGATGTGATATCGCTCCTTAAGAGCTGATTATAATAGTCTTCAGCGTGCGCGATAAGCGACACGTCAGACACACTGTGATGTTGGGATGAGTGAATAAACAAATATGAATGGTTAAGCAGGGTGCATGAACACATATTGGTGTCTCCCTGCTGAATCTGCAGATCATCGATACTTAAAAACCCTGACCCTCTACCTTGGTCACATTTGTGTGCATGGAGAACCATGCATCGCTGTTTGACAGTTCTTGACCCAAGGGAGGGTCGGGATGCGCATTTCCTTGCACGTGTTTGGGTCTGTTAACAAAATATCCTGCTCCCCATTAGGGAGATCAAATGTGCGACACGAAGTTAAAATGAAGAATGGACATCTGAGCAAAACCTTGAAGTTCGCGCACTCTGTGACTTGGATTTGGAAGAACATAGGTCCACCTCCAAAGTCAAGCGGGATATTCTCGATTACGCCAAGTGTAGCATCTCATGACATGTTTACTGATTCCATATTGAGGTGGTGATCTGAATGCAGACCAAGGCCAAGAGATTTCCATACTTCCTTGGGCATCACTACCACTTCTGCACCTTGGTCGAGAACACAGGTGAGCTTGCGCCCTCCTATAGTGGTGGTGCGAACACAGCGCAATGGCGCAAAATGATCAGCAACAATGTGACTGTCATCGCTCCTCATGCATGAGTCGTCATACTGGCTCATCCATCTATCCATCATGAAGTGACCTGATAGTTCATTGACGGATACCGTGCTGACTGTGACACGCTTGTTGGTGGTCATGTTGCGGAATTGCTTCCTGACCTCCGGCAATACTGCAAGAAGCTCCCTTACTGGGATACTGAGGTTGGAGTCAAGGATGCGCTCTGCGACACACTTGTCTGCTCCTTTGTCTTCCAAGGCGAATGATAATCAATATGAACCCGTTGTCATGGGTGCTGCTGGTGCTGGTGTTGGTGGGGGAGGAAGGTTAGTAGTCTTTTGCGCAGTTGAAGATGATGAGGAGGCGCCCGCAGCGGGCGCCTTTGGTAAGGGGTCAGCTACCTTAGTTGCAACAGGCGGGGCGATTTTTGCGACAGCCAATCCTTTACCCTTGCTAGACGAAGCTTGTATCGCAGGAGAGACTAACTCCTCCTCTACAGTGGCTTGTCATGACGCCAGTCCTGGCCATGTGTGAGGTTCGCTGGGTACTTCCACGCCATCAAAACGAACACTTTTGCCCTTCTTTTGATCACACTTTCATAGCACGCTGTACTTCGAGCTCATCTTCGTCATTTTCCGACTCAGAGTCTATGACCGTGCTGTTGGTTGGTGTGCTTGACCATGTATTCGTGCTTGGTGACAGACCCCTGCGCCAGTTGTTGCGCAGGTGCAGGCGTTGGTGCTGCGATTACTGGTGCACTGACTGCTGGCGCTGCCTCTGGCGCTGTTACTGGCAACAAGAAACATGCTGTGTCAAACACGTTTGCAAAGGGATATGGGTCTTGTGGGTGATGGTCAGGGAACTTAATCATCAGGTGTGTGCATGTTTGCATCTGAATGTCGCTGGGTAACCCTTCCAAGAAGAGGCGATCACGCTTGGCCATGCCAATGTGGTTACTGGCCAATAATGGCTGCATGACCTTATGAAACGCACGATAATATGCACTCAACTCTTCAACCAAAGGCATAGGCATACTCACGTACTTGCGCGCGATTGCTTGTAAGTCTGAGAGTGCGTAGCATCTGTTGCCTTCGCATCCTAGGTACATTACCTTGACTTCGGCGACAAACATGTCGAAGTCACTAGTTTTGGCCTCCGTTAGACCTGACCATAATTCTCTCTCATCTGAAGGGAGGTAGCAGAGTAGCTGCTTGATGCAATCTTGGCCTTGAAGACCTCTGTCATCGGCCAGCACCTCATACTGGTCGAGGAATTCGAGGAGGCTTGACGCTTTGCTGTCGAACTTGGGTGCATGCTCGGAGCCATGCACGGGCATTCTGAAGGGGATGGTGGACATAGTGGGGATAGTAGTGATGGATTGTGTGATGAAGGTGTTCATGTGTGGTGCGACGACAGTCTGTCGAACTGCTGGTATGACGTAGGAGGGTTTGAGCGGAAGGGTGTAAGGGAAAATAGATTGCGCGGCGTTGCTTAGGGTAGCACTGGATAGGCGATGCGCACTGATGGGTTCTAACTTGACAAGTGGCACTTCTAATTTAGGAAGCGTGCTGGGGTACGAAGAAGACACGGAAGGTTCGCCTTCGCTAAGGTTAGTCAGTGCGCTAAGTGATGAAAGAGAATCAAAATTTGAAATAAAAGGCCTCTGAGGCGTGTTCAAAAATGCTCCAAGAAGCTCTCCTCTATGGTCGTCAATGTTATTGAGACCGTCTGATGACTCTTTTGATGAGTGTTGCATCGATGGCATGACTGGCGATGCTGGTCTTTCTGCAGAGGATGCAAAAAGTGATATATCTGCATGTGTGAGTGATGACACTTTGCGCGGGCGGCTGTGTTGTGCTAAGGGAAAAAGGGCTTTTTGTTTGTTTTTGCGGACTGCTTTGTCGAAAGTGGTGTTAGCTTCTCTATTCAATTTTCGGCGACTGTTGGATCTAAGTACCCTACCAGTACTCTCAGGAGTGTCCCTCAAGGTGGGCTCCAGTTGAAGAAGAGGAATCTAGACTGTGCGGTAAAAGTCAGTTACAGGGTGGTCTACAGTCAATCCTGTGCACAAGTGTAAAGTCGGCCCAAAGGACAGCAACTGAGAAAGGGAATCCTCTAATGTATGGAGGGAGGTCTCTAATACTGGTTGAGAACTGAGAGGTGCGCAATGCGCAGTTCCAGCAACACACAATATATGAGCGTGCACAAGTGCGAAGGGTGGTGTGAGCATGTGCGGCGCAAGTAGTGCGTGCGGTTTATTGAAGTGAGTTGTAAGAGCTGGGGATATCCCCTTGGAATAGAAGCCTGTCTAAACTGATATGAGGCGCACGACGAGCTGGTGGATATCTGAACTGAATTAGATTCTAAGTCTGAGGATAGCGAGTTTACAGTGGGAGTCAAGTGCGAGAAAAATCGATCCTGAACCAAGTCCAAAGGCATGAACTATATGTAGTGTTAAGCGGCACTTCCAGCACTGAACCGAACCAAGTAGTCTAAAGATAGAATAGTAGGTAATATATTAAGTAGTGCACGCTAAGCGTGTAGTCATGCGAAAGGTGATGAGACAAGTTAGCCCAAAGGAGAAACCATGAGAAAGACGCACCAATGGACTAGCGAGGACATGGAATGGGCAGGTTGGACAGGCGCACTGTGCACGCAACGTAGTTAGAGCACCCACGATGCTGGTCGAAACGCGATGGCACACTGATGCGCATGACTTGTCCTGTGGACCAGAGTTGATATGTGTTAGGGAAATGAGAGATGCTGAGGGGAAGTGCCTGTAAAGGTGCGAGTCTCTACAGTGGAAGCATTCAGTATTGCCATGGACCGTCTTTGTCACAGCGCATCCAATGCACACACACAAGTTGTTGCCATAGAGGTAAAGAATGCAGCAGTAAGTGATTACCTATGTCACATAAACAAAAATAACTTACAGTTACCACAAGGCCAAACAGACTACTACCATGAAAGCAAAAAAGAGGACATGCACAGATGATATCCCTCCAGCATCAAGTGATGAGGATGTGATGCAACTCAAAACCTACAAACAGCTTGAGAGCCAAATTCGATGTGAACTTCACCATGGTCATTGTTTCATAGATCACATGAGTGGCTATGATAACCATCGTCGACTTGATTATGCTAAGATAACTCTCTGGACTAAATAGATTGTAAGTCTCACATCCATGAGAGAGAAAAAACTTAACTGGGTTAGGCTCTTGGTCATGTAACAATCTACAACCCACCTCACTGCCTCAATTTTGACTGTGGCCCAACCAAAAAACCTTGTCACTCGAGGTCGGCATCATCACCTGATGTCCATGTTACCATACAGAACATAACAGTGGATCCTACCACAGCTGGGTAAAAGACTCCCAGTCCTCCACCACTTTCGCAGCCATGCCACATTGATACCACAGCTAAGTTGAAGACTCCCAGTCCTCCACCACCCACACAGCCACATCACGTTGAATCTGCAAGCCAGATCCCTAGCGCATCATTTCCAGACTATCCAACAGTCAGGGTGCTGCTCAATGCTGAAAGACCAGAATTGTGACTTGCCAAACTTGAAACACCCCTGCTAGATGTGGGGGTAGTTTTATCAACCCAAGTAATACTTCTATCAGAGGATGTGCTGAGTGTGATTGGCAATATGTGACAAAGGCAAGCCAGAATCCTCCGCAATGATACTAAACAGACTGTTCTACCACTCCTTGGACTTGTCAATTCCTATGAGGAACCAGAAATACCAAAGATACCCAGCCCAGGGACTCAGAATAAAGGCAAGAAATGCACTGTCAATGACATATTGCAGGAAGGAGAATCATGGACTGATGGGCATGAGGAATTCCTGACCTGATACAAATTAATCACTTAATAACATAGCACTGCTGGCAGTTTCAACACACTCCATAATGACCCCACCATTATGCAATATATTTGCTATGCTTGTACCAACCATAAGCCTTTTCACTAGTGACAATGCCATATATAGCTTCCCATATCAGAGTATATAGGTCGCAAGCTGGACCCTTGGTCTCGCCAAGCACATGGTCATGGTTTGAGCAAAGCCATGCCTTATGGCCAAAAAGGACTCCTCAATAGGATTCAAATTGGGTGAATAAGAGGGCAGGTACATGAGCTGCATACCACTATATACAAAAGAGAATCAGTATCATATATTGAGCATGAAATAAGGACTAGTGTACCACTCTTCGACCATGTCATGAATACCTGAGACTTTGTGGATGCTTGTGTTGTCCATGACCAACACCAAGTTTGGCATGGGCCAGGGCTGCATTTGGTCTAATAAACCAGAAATGAAATGCCCAAATTCTTCACCAGAGAATGAATGGTCTAGGACCTCCAAATGCAGGATACTGTTGAGTGATAATGCTGGAAGAATTGAATATCTACATAACAAAACATCAATGCATTGACAAGATAATTTCCACAAAAGTATGTATAAAAAAGTCTCGCCATTGTGCCTGCTGCCCAAGAGGAGCCCAAGCAAAATCATGGCAAAAAGAAATTTGGTTGAAATGACATTCATCTGCAAATACCAAGGTGTTCTGGCTGGAAATGTTCCCCTATTAGCATCTTGAAGGCAGCATGGTCATCTTCATCATGTTTGACAGAAGGGCATGTAACCTAGACAGTACTATATTGAATCATACATATCAGTAAGGACAAATAAGTGATGACCTACCTTCTTCCATGTTAACTCTCACCTACACAACATTCTTGAAATTGTTGCAATCGAGACTTCAAAACCACAGATCTCCTGCAGTTAATCTAGTGAGGAGAATATCTGGTTGTCGCTCAATGCATGCCTCAAGTCACTTATAAGTAATACTAAAATTAAACAATAACTCACATTTGCATCAAGGGTATCAAGGATGTGAGGTCAACCTGTACAAACTGGTGTCCTCACGACTTCACCAGTCTCCTGATATGTCTTCCAGATGTTGTTAGTTATATGATTATTCACCTCTATAGTACGCTTTTCTATCCTTTTCATGGTCTCTATATGTACACATACATTACCTATATTTCTCTGACCATTCACCGACTTTCCTGACCTCCCTAGGACTTGTCTAGGTCAAGTTATTCCTTACCTTTATGTTGTGGCTTGTCTGTTTACATTTGTTTACCATACATCGCCCATATCCCAGAGTCCAGTGCTCCCTGCCTCTTTGGCAACTTACTCTGGACTCTAGGTACTGTATACCTTTACTATACTTGAATACATTGGCAACTTACTCTGGACTCTAGTCCTGATCATCTGTGGTCCTTCAGGAGCCTCTAGAAGCGGCCCATTCACTTCCCATTCTAACAGATGTAGCACAGTGAACACTCACTTATGCCAGTGTAATGACAGGTCATTGGATCTCAAATGTTTAGCAAGCTCATTTACAAAGCAATCTACTTTCATTCCTTGGATATGTGTTGTCCTATCGTGGATTGAGATTGAGTGTCAGAGATTGAAATGTTCAGGATCCAATTTGTTGCCAAATGTATGTATTATTTTTGCTTAGGCCTAGTGTTATGCAAACAGCTATGACAGCTCTGTCTGTTTATTGTTACAAGTGGTGTGTCCTGGTACTACGGCAGTGGCAGCAGTGCCTGGCATGGTGGAAGCTGATAGATTCAGTGTGGTGGCAGGGGAGTCACAAGTCTTCCAATAGTCTTCCATAGTCCTCTCCATGATCTTCAGGGCCTTGTCATGCCAATCCTTGGCATTGGGATTTCCAGCTGCATGCTCCTGTTCTTGTTCTTCTGCTCCTCCCCAGACAATCTCAATGTATTCAAGTTTATAGTATGGATGAAGAACTGTAAATCTATTAGTAACATCAATGCAAATTAAAAATATAAGAATGCACCCAGCACAAGCACATAGACAGGTTTGTCATCCATCTTTCTGTAGTACTTACTGACCTTATTGAGTGCTTTCTCAATTGTGGCCTTGTAGGGTACATACTTTGGCATATCCTGCTTTTGCTCCCATGCTGTCAGTAGTTCCTCAAATGTGGGTATTGCACACCATAGAGTTGGTTGACTTTCAGAAGAAAAGTATTGCTGGATTTCATTAGCATCCTATGGACATAAATTAAAGCAAGGCATAGGACATATTATGAAACAAGGAACATACTGAAATGATGACACATGCATCTTCAACACGCTCCCAATCAGCACTTGTGAAGGAAAAGGCCATCCAGGGAATGTGTTTCTTTCCAAGTGCAGGACATCGGATAGTAGTGATGGGGCCAAAGAGCTCATCTGCAGTATTGATAAACATATTTAGAGGCTATGCAAATGGATTAGTAATGTAGTATCACCAATCATGTTTTTACTTACCTGTCGCAAAAGGTATGCACACCCAAGCATGCCATCAGCAGTTCCCCAGCAAATATTGCTATGAAGAGGAATCTTGAGCAGAGTTGTGATACCACACTTCACTTGAAGTGCCTGAAAGTATTCAATTTGTTGATTTGAGCATTGTATCTGTTAGATTGTGAGCGGTACTACAAATCTCAGTGTCAGAAATGTACCTTAATCGCAAGAGTGCACACAGCTGCAACAACATCTAGTGATCCTCCCAAGACATGGCTGTTTGTCAGTAAAGGATCAAATTCCTAGATTGCAGTAGTAGTTTCCATAGTGGCAATGCAAGAGATGATGGACATGATAGCAATGATAGCGAGATTGTTAAGGTCGTGCTCGAGAGACGAATCTAAAGGGCTTTGGCTTCAGCTCGTG
>MU179319.1:100280-196628 GCA_016767475.1 Suillus weaverae
AACTTAAATTAAATACACCCGACTCGCTTCTTCGGATATACAACGCCAACCTACTGGAGATTGACATCAGCCCTCAACATAGATGGATTATGCGCTGTCCTGAGTGCAGCGAATGGTGCCAATCAGGAATCTCAGCTTCTGTTCCTTTATGGTCACCAGGACAGTTCAGATCGTTGAGTAACCACAGAGGCAGCAAAAAATGTGCGCAGGCTGTACACAAACAACAAAAACTGCCTGCAGGTGAGAACGCGTGTGATGGGCCAATCTCTCGGTCACTAAGTATCATATTAAATCAAAGGTACGTCATGTCATATCAACTGATCGATCAATAACATTATGTCATTGATATTAGGGATCCGAATATCATGCCTCCATGTCCTGACAAGCGCACTTGTCCAGGTATTGCCATCGACCGGCCTGACGATGTGCGGCCATTCCTCATGATGTTCCCTTGGGAGAGTTATCATGATGGGCCGAATTCTTTACCTTTCACGATCGACATCACACATCCCTCCGAACCTCGTGCTCAATCAAAGCACTGTCACTCTCACACATTTGAGGCCTCACCCTGCAGTGAATGTGCTATTGTACATAAGCACATCACTCGCCTGGTCAAAATTGCGCGGGACCTGAAAGCTCACACCAACTACAAGTACCTTGGCCTCGCGCATATGCAGGACATCGCTAAGATGTATGCTGCGCAGGTCAAAGAATTAAAGCTGCAGGTAAGGTCATTTTTTTTATCGCTTATATACATTCTTACTGACTGGAGATAGGCCTGTAACCATTCACGCAAGTACATGACATCCCTCACCCAGCTTGACGACTACAGCCGCCTCTTGATGGCGATATCTGAACATGATATCCCTCGCCTCCAGCAAGTCATCAAAATTGCGCTGGACAATGGCGCAAGTATCCACGAGGTCGTCAATAAGCTTGAAGATGCACTTGAGGGTGTGTATCGCCCCCGAGGGTACAGCTCTTGTGATATCGACATCGCAATGCTAGTATATCGTCTCGGTGGACGCCAACTTCTTTATGCACTTAATCACCATGTAGGTGTCCCTTCCTTGCGCACTCTTCAAGCTCGGTCTACCTTCACGACCATCACACCAACACTCAGTCCAATTCGCAATGAGCAGCTTGATGAAAATATTCACTCAGTTGTTCTCGGCACTCAGACGGACATCACATCTTTGCGTGGTGTGAGCTTCATGATTGACGAAATGGCGCTTGAAGAGATGGCGGTACATTTCAGCAAGTTCAATATGATTGGCAGACTGTGTTGGAAGCATTCAAACGTCGTTGATCCTGTCTTACGCACGTATGAATCTGCCGTTTGCATTGCTCACAAAATTCACAACCAGGAAGTCCACCTTGGGAAGGAGGTCACCGTCATTGGTGTGGCATGCTTCGGCGAAGACGAACTTTACCCTGTGTTGGCGGCTCCTACTTGCAAGACTGAGGATGCCGCTGACATGGAGGTAATCCTTGCTCGTGCTATCGAGCGCTGGCACGCGACAGGTGCAGATACACATGTAGGACCAGTGTGGTCTTTCGCCACGGATGGTGACGCTACACGTCGTGCTGCGGGTCATAGACTCTTCCTCAAACATCCTCTCTCCGTAGATTCCCCATTATTCGCCATACTCTCAGACATGCCAGGGTTGAATACTTTCACCGGCGACAGCGAGGTGACGTTGGATTTCGATTTTAAACACACCTTCAAACATAAGTGACTCTTTTTTGATGAATACCGAGTCTAATACTTAATTCATCCAGGTATATGTACGCTCATTCGCTCCCCTGCAGGTATTACCCTCAATAATGGTCGTATTATCAATGCGATGATGCTCTCGCGGTACCTTCTATGGTTGCCTGCACACAACGAAGCCAGCATCACTAAGCTTCTCCACCCTGACGATCCTCAAGACGTTCCACGCGCAATCGAGCTCATGCAAGCCATCATCACATTTTCCCAGCTACAGCACGACAGCATTGACAGCTCATTCTCTACCAACATCGGTATCCGTGCGGACTTAGCAGCCATCAAGCTTCTTGGGGACTTGATCCAATCAATCCTTCTTCCATTCATTAATACCAACTTCTCCCTCACCCAGCAAGTCCAGTGCCTCAGCTGTTACACCCACCTCTCCTTCGCAATCTTTCGCTCCCATCACCGTGCGTTCATGCCTTACCAATTATACTACGACACGCAGACTATGACGAAGAACATCGTCTTCTGTATCTGCAAGCAGCAGGTCCTTGATCCGCGAGAGAAGTTCTTCATAGGCGACTCTGGTGACAATCATCTGGAGCTTCATTTCAGGCGCACCCGAATGATCAGAGGACATAATTCTGGGTGCTCATATTCACAGGTTCTTGATCGCTTGGGTGCTGCTAAGGACATTGACGGCGTGTTCAAGCGGCACCCTGAGCTTGATCCTGGTCACCGTCGTCTCAAGATGGGTACACGACACGAAAACATCGACCATATCAACCGCGAGATGTGGAGGGGAGACACCGTATCTGGTCATTGTGACCTTCCTTCTGCATGGCAAATGGGCCGTGATATGGCGCTGTCTAATCTTACTCGTTCGCAGATTGATCCCATCAATTATTCATTTGCGACACTCTTCTCTGATCCCGGTATCAACATGCTTCATCCATTCGGACTGAACAAGTACCTCAGCATCTCAGTGGACAACACAGAGGATGTTAGCATGAGTGCACCTCCTATATCTTCTACTCCTCAGGTCCTAGAGGATGTTTCATCCCATCCTGCACTGACCGATGTTGAACTTATGCACGTGGACGGCGACAACGAGTCTGACGAGCCTATGCTCACTTTCGAGGAGGCATTGACTGCGCAATCAGACATCAACTTACCCCCTCCTCAATCTGTTCCAATCCCATCTGATCCATCTGCACCCCCCATTCCTGAAGGGCCAGGAATTCGCACGGATGACTACCTACTGTTCAAAGGGCACTGGATTCACAAGCAGACCGTCTGCCGGCTGGTTATCAACAAGGACTTCATTTCCAAGTCATGCAACCGCCTCGAACATGTCCGTGCAGGGTATACTAAGGTAAATAAGAGAATCAACATGTCTGCAGGACGCATCACAGACAGGAATCTGTTCCTCGTCGGAGACACATTCCTCACGATCATTCATTCTGGCCGGACAGTTTCCATTGGTGTTCTTCGCTCGACTCTTATCTCATCCAACAACGTCTCTTGTGCATCCATCAACATAACGGTGATGAAGGCTGCACGTACGACTGTCAAAATAACCGGGCAACTCCTCACAATTATTCCAACACACCACCCATCAGATTCTCCCTTGACGCTCACACAATTCTTATGGACTGGAGGGTATGTGAAGAGTCGTTCTGTCATTCCAGGCACTTCAGATTCCACTGATCATGTCGTCATCCTGACCGTCCCCGGTTCGCTGGTTGAACCCATTAACCCCAAACCGACTTTCATCCGGCTTCGCGAGGACATTAATAGCGATGACTTTGCAGAAATTAAAGGGGGCCAAAGTACTTGGCAGATTGCTCAAGATGCGCTCCAAGCTGCTTGCGATCTCCTCTGGGAGAAGTCCCTCGAAACCAAAGTCAATCTCAAGTCTCTTGCGTCTGTGACTCCTTCCGACGTCAACACATTTCCCTATCGACTTCTTAACGGTATGTTTTGTATTCCTTCTTACAGTTTTTTATTAATGATCTTTCACAGGCACCACAGCTATTCTCTCAGCTGAGGGAACCCACCTCTTGATAGCATCCGAGGGGGAGCGCATTTCAGAGTGCCCCTTGTGTTCGGCTAAAGCTGTCGATATGTGAGCTCACGCTGGACTTCATATTCTACGCGCATTGACCAATACCCCAGAGGATGTAGCATTGCTAGAACCAGTATGTTCTTTTATTTAAATTTACTGTACTGTACACTAATATAACTACATAGGTTGTAGTTCATTCCACCTGTGGATTTTGTGCTCACTCTGGGCGGCCTGAGTGCGCAATTACCATCACTTCCCATAGCAATGCTGCGCCGACATTGGCGACCAAGTGCATGTACCAACATCACTTCAGGTATGGATTTGCGGATAATGGTTCCAAGAACAAACCTTGTCGAAATATCCCCCTGAAGTGCGAACTCTGCCATCCTGCCCTCCCACCCAAACCTGGACAAACATCACGTAGGACCGTGTTCGGTGCTGTCGAAGCCATCTGGCGCTACAATATGCCCGGGCATATCTTGAAGGAACATGAAGAGTATTCTGTGCCGGGCTATAAGTCAATTGGGGTTCCCTTACCTGCCAGTATGCTCAAGGCAATGGCACTCTCTGATCTCAAGCAGACAGCTGCCCATATACCAAAGGAGCGCAGGTTGTTTACGTGCGATGAGGCCTTGGAGAAGGAGAATATTGTGGGAGGTTCGAAATCTACTGGTAAACGTCGTGTTATTCAGCCCACAGCCTCTCTGCCTTCTAAACGTGCTCGTACTGCTATGAAGCCTCTCCAGATTACTGCTACTATCGTTTGATGTCTTCCCTCTTCCTGCTATACTTTCACAATTGATTTTCGTACTTGCATGCTTTCAGATTCATATTCCTGCACATTTTCTGGTACTGTTCGATCGCTATATTCATGATACGTATTACATTTGTCGTTGCAGTCGTTTACATTGCGTGTTATTCCTTGTTGTCTCTCAATACACTCGGATCAGCCTTCTCGGATCAGCCTTGGAATGAAATCAGGTGTTCTTTGTTTCCGAAAATATCTGACTAAGCTTCTATATATGGTATAATTGCAGTGACCGTCACGCTGTCACCCGGGGGGGGGGGATATCCGAAGTTTCGGTAGGTGTATGTCAAATATTACTCGATCGCACGCCTCTTGTTGGAAGCACGCATCAACAACAATCCAAATGCTTTGTCATCGAAGCGGCCACGTATTGTCACATGTTGGAGCGGTGTCACACTATGTCACAGAATGTGACATATGTTCTAACGCATAAATCTCTAAATGCATAAGAATTTCAAGGTCCCGACGCTATGCATTATGACATATTGTACTGTAGTATTGTGCAACGTTGATGCAACGTGTCTGGGAGTTTCGCCAAGTTTTGCCAGTGCGCCAAGTGCCAGTTGTGCCGGCACTTGGTCGCAACTCAGCCCAAAGTAGTTTTGCCCTCTACACGAAGTAGGATCTGACTGGGCTTGACTAACACAGCGGGGGTTTGGACATTTTACCACTTTTTGCCACCAGTAAAATTACAATCGAAATGCAATCTAGAGCGTTGCAGGCTAGGACTAGAATGCTCTAGCCAGGTCTAGATCTGCTTTTGATTCAAATTTTGCGAGAGGTAAAATGTCGAAACCCCCGATGTGTAATCATTGACATCTTTTACTCGGTCAAATTCAGTGCAGCGTAAATACTTGAAAGCGTGTGATGGGCTATATCCACACTTCAGAGTACGAATACCCCGGCTGGTAGCAGCGTATCCTTTATCGAGGCCGAGCGAATCGAATAGCACTCAGTACTCAGTGCCCATTGCCCATTGCCCATTGACACGAGGCCAGGGGCAATGTCTACTTGAAGTTTTGTCATGCGCAGTCAAAACACTGCCTCAACTTATGTTGCATCGTACCCTCTAATCATACTAGTTCCGTGTAATTAGACATCGATCGGAACTGCGGGCTGCGTGCTGCGTGTAACTTGAAGGGTTATAAGCAGAAAAGACAGCGAAGTTTGTTTGAAACAACCCGCAAGTTGAAGATGGTGATGGTCACGGTAACGCGCAGTCAATCGCCAGCAGCCAAGTGGCGACCCCCAGCACCGCGTTCCACAACCTACTCTGTCCAATTACCGCCACTATCCTCATCGTCGTCTCCAATGGAGGCCTTCCGACTTCAAAAGAAATATCCAGAAGTCTCCAAAGATGAAATGTTTGACCTCGTAAATCGTTTCAAGTACGTGAGATTCCTTTCGAATTTACTTGAGTAATAAATCTTGTCCGCAGTGCGATCAGCACTAACACGCCAGGTCGTATAGACAAAAGCGCTGTTCTTCATGCACTTCAGAATACCGGAGAATCGTATGACAAGGCACGAGAGACGCTTAAACATGTCTCCGTCGATGCTAGTGGCAAAGTCGAGCTCGAAGACTGGGTAGAGGTACGTACACCATCCATGATGTCATCTCGCACTTCACTCATCAGTTACTCTTCGCCAGCTCAATGTCAAGCTGCGCACACAAACCAAGGCTTCCGTCCTTCCAACACGAGCAGGAAAGGTTACCGTCCAAGGCTCAAACGCTAATGTCAGTCATACGATCAACGAAGATGAGCGGACGGAATTCACGAATCACATCAACACGGTGAGTTCCTCTCATAACTGTCGTATTTTTTCTAATTCACTCATTACAGGTGATCGAGAACGACCCCGACATCGGGAACCTTTTCCCAATCCCTACATCAACTATGCAGCTCTTCGACGAATGCAAGGATGGTCTCATCCTCTGTAAACTGATCAATGATTCCGTCCCCGATACCATCGATACACGTGTGCTGAACAAGCCAAGCGCGCGTAAACCGTTGAATGCTTTTCAAATGACGGAGAACAACAATATTGTGATCGCATCTGCCAAGGGTATCGGATGCTCCGTCGTCAATATTGGCTCTTCTGATATCGCAGAGGGGAGGGAGCATCTGATCCTTGGGCTTATTTGGCAGATTATCCGACGTGGTTTGCTCGCACAAGTCGATATCAAGATTCACCCTGAATTATATCGGCTGTGCGAGGATGGCGAAACTATCGATGATCTTCTACGGTTGACGCCAGATCAAATTCTACTCCGTTGGTTTAACTACCACTTGAAAGCCGCAGGGTGGAAACGGAGGTATGCTCATCATCCATACTTATCGATCCCTTCTCATGCATGATCTAGAGTTAACAACTTCAGCCGTGACGTCTCAGATGGCGAGAACTACACCGTCCTCTTAAACCAGCTCAAACCAGACCAGTGTTCCCTGGCACCTCTCCAAACTAAAGACGTGAGACAACGCGCAGAACAAGTCCTCCAAAACGCCGAAGTCATCGGCTGTCGCAAGTATCTAACACCTTCATCCCTCGTCTCCGGTAACCCCCGTCTCAACCTCGCCTTCGTCGCAAACCTCTTCAATACCTGGCCCGGCCTCGAGCCTCTCGACGAACAAGAAGCCAAAGATTATGGCGCTGTCGAGGATTTTGACGCAGAGGGCGAGCGTGAAGCACGCGCATTCACGCTATGGCTCAACTCGCTCGGCGTCGAGCCAGCAGTATTCAACTTGTTCGAGAACTTACGCGATGGACTCATCATCCTCCAAGCATTTGACAGGATTTCGCCTGGCTCTGTAGTATGGCGCCGTGTTTCCAAGCCCAAAGGCGGTGCACAAGCTGCACCCCCAACGATGCTCGACGAAGAAGAGCAGGAAGATATTGGCGTCACTCCCAACCAAAGCACGCTCTCCCGCTTCAAGCAAGTGGAGAACACCAACTACGCGGTGGAGCTTGGGAAGCAGAATGGGATGCACCTCGTTGGTATCCAGGGGGCTGATATCGTCGATGGTTCAAAGACCCTCGTTCTTGGTCTTGTCTGGCAACTAATGAGGTACATCGAGTCTTTCACACTACCTACACGTCTCAATTCGATCATTGCAGGTTGAACATCACAAAGACCCTGATGGCGCTCTCCAAGACCGGCAAACCCATCAGCGACACAGACATGCTCAAATGGGCAAACGCAACTGCACAAAAAGGCAAAACCGGCGTTCGACCCATTCGATCGTTCAAAGATCCAGCTATCACCACTGGGTTATTCTTCCTCGATCTTCTGGACGCGATGAGACCAGGGATTGTGGACCCCGCTCTTGTGATTAATGTCAGCGAGAGTGGAGCTTATGAGGATCGGCGGCAGAATGGTAGGTCTTTTGTGAGCGTTAGGGTTTCTCGGATGCTGATTTTTGTTTCTCTTCCTTTCAAGCGAAATTGGCTATTTCTATCGCGAGAAAGATGAACGCGCTGATTTTCTTGGTGCCTGAGGACATAGTTGACGTTCGTCCACGGCTTGTGCGTCTCTCTCTATTCCATGGCTGGTCTTCGTCATCGTGCTGATCGTCGCTGCAGATTTTGACGTTTGTTGCAAGTTTGATGAGCATATCGCAGTGATCTGTGCTTGTTTTTCTTTCATTTATAACTATTCTCGTCGTTGTTCTTTGCAAACAAAGTCCGTCAAATTCGCTACATGGCGGACGTTCAATGTATACACATACCGCTTACCTCTGATGCTATCACTTCTGCTTTAAACGTTTGTGATGTGGATCTCACAAAGCCAGGAATTGGATGACTCTGTACAAAACCTTGTAATTCAAATGTGAATGCATTGCAAAGTGAACGAAACAACGCTACTAGGTCTTAACTAGTTCCGTCTGTGTAGGATATGAAAGTTGGTCGGTGGAGGGTTCTGGTTGTAGGACTAAATTTCCTAGTCTAGGGGGCGTCGAACGCGTGATGAATTCCATTATCGTTGGGAGCTTGTCTGCTGCTTGGCGTAAAGCTGTGAATGGATGAGTTTGAATAGAATAGAGATGGCAGGAATTCCTGCCTTCGCGTGCCAACTCTTCTCTAATTGGAGTCCCTCCAATCTCAAATATGACGCGACCAGTGGGAACGCTGCACAAATGAGCCTCATGAAGCACAAGCACAAAGGAAAACACACCGGGTAGCCCAAAACTCGAACGTCCCTTTTCCTTTTCCCATACGAGTTTCGTTTCCCTTGAAGACGTGTCAAAAGTCCATGCAGAGAACAAACACATGCATGGCAGACCTTGATGCAAACTGGAATATCGGGAAAAACTCTAAGATAGACTTTTGCGCCCTTGACGACCTTTATTTTGCGCTTTATGACTTCCTCGGCCGTAGTAAGCTGTTTCGCGCTGAACCGGACGCCCATGCCCTTGATGCGGATTCCCCATTCACCGTAAGCAAGTGTGGTGCCTTTGGTTGACCCGCCTATGGGTATCGGAACGCGACCTTTGTGTCGTTTGACATGTTGGACTTGACGAGGTGCGAGTTGTGAGCGGAAACGAACGCTAGCTGGCAAGTGTGGTAGGAGCGTCGTCCGGAGCAATGAGAACATCGTCTTAAGCGTTGAAAGCAGTCAATACAAGATCTTTGCAGTAGAATCAATCGAGACCCCCTTTAGAGGGGTTTCATTATAAGCGCTAAAGTGAAAAGCAACAAGTAACTCAGTTCTAGGCCCCAATAAAACGAAGCTTATTACTGAACCTCAAGCTTCAATCTGAACTTAACCCATCCACCTTCCACATATAGATGGGCCCTTCGGGTAGGACGACGAGCACGACTCGGATGAGTCGCCAATAAGATACCGAGTCGGACCGAAGCTCGTGGAAAATCCTACCTGAACACTCGGATTTCTGAATGCGAGGATGACAACCAAAAAAACTGCCAGTATGATCCACAGAACAGTAGTGTCGAACAGAGGTATATAATGATATCCCAATTACAAATGACTGAGCCGCGCCAACCCGATAGACCCCTATTCTTACTTCCTCATCAACTTCTCCCTCAGCTCTGCCCCCCGCAGCTGTGCCCGCAGATACTCCAGCCGCGTTTGATATCGTGCAGTCACCTCTCCTTGCCGACGTCGAATATCCCTCAGCTCATTCTCGAGCGCTGAGATGGAGGCATCATCGTCAGGTACTTCACGCACTGGCGAGTTGTGCACAGTCGATGGGAGGTGAATAGAAGAGTCTCGTGCAAGGTTGACAGAGGAGACACTGCCTAGTTCCCGCAGCTTGCTGGGGGTGAGTCCCGGCGAGGAGTGCGAAGCGTGCATCGAACCGTTTGTGGGGACGCGTGCGCGAGAGGAGATCGATGACATACTACGCTTCCTTGCGGACGCAGATAATGTTGATGGCGGAGCGCGTAACGAGGGATTCCGGTGTGACTGCGGCTGGGAGCGCGGTTGGCTAACGCTGGAGGCTGCTGACGCAGAGTACACGGATTGAGTATCAGCCTCGCAGGGTGTGCCTCTCCCGGTGCTGAGGTATCCACTTCCTTCACATTCACTGCCCCCACCTCTACCACCATATTCACTTCCCCCACCTCTACTACCATAATCGCTCCCTCCTGTTCCAACCCGGACTCGGCGCACAGAAGGTGTTCGCGGTGGATGACGTCGAGTCAGCGCGGTGAGCTCAAGTCCATTGAACGCATCAAGTAACCGTCTGCCCTCAGCCTCAAGCGTCGCAATCTGGCGCTTCAGCTCTGATGAGGATAGATTATCGGGATCGACAGCATTCGTAGATGCTGAGAGAGATGGTGTTTGCAAGTGCAATGGAGAATGCAAGGATGTGCGTGAGGTTGTTGATGTTGAGGGAACGGGTGTGGAGGGCGAGCCAGTTGCGCTATTGAGACGGAAGGATGACGGGGGAGGGGTAACTGGTCCCGTTTGAAGGCGGCGGAGGGACCGGTATGGGCTGCTTCTCTCCCCGTTTCCACCAACATTGATACTGCTGGTACTCATATTCGCACTTAAATACTGCACATCACCCGTATGCAACAGGTTCTCCGATGTCAGGGAAACATCGCTTCGAATGTGTGGCGGAATTGGCCGTCGGGATGCGCCGCTGGAGAAGATGGACGTATCGTCTGTTGTTGCGGTGAGAGTTGTATGAGCTGAGAGTCGGGAAGAGCGTTTAAAGAGAGTGCTCATGGCAGAGGAAATTGAGGTTTTGGAGCGGACAGATGGTGAACGACTTTTGGCGGAAGTCGGGTTGTAGGCTGTAAGAACAAAGTTGGCAATCAGTCTCTTTACACAGCGTAAGGCTCACCGTTCGGTGGGTGCGAAACAATGGGGACGAGGGGAGCTTCCTGCGGGACCGAGCTACCTGAAGCAAGCCGTTCGAAGATGTTTTGCCGCAGAAGACGGTATTCATCGTTACTGCGAGCGAAATTAGCATGGTGGAGGTTTGACGTGAACATGGGAGACCGGTTTTAGTGAGGAATCATTGCGTCAACCCATATGGATCGCTACCATGACACACAAGTCACGTCCTCAGTCTCAAGAGCCAAAACGAACTCACTCAAGCAAGCCCTGAGAATTTGCGGCAGCAAGTTCATCGAGACGTTGTGCAAGGGTGGTCCTGTAAGCAGGATAACATGAACAAGCGGTGTAATTGACAGTCGATGAAAGACGTACGTGATCACGTCTGTATGGGTACGTGGAGTATCTTGTTGTGGGGGTAAGAACTGCTCGGTACCGAGAGGGGAGCGCCCAGCGCTGAGACGGTGGAGATTGTGTTCACTGTGCCTAGTCATTGAAGGAGGGTGCGTCTCGCGCGCCTTGCCTTTGTACTTTCCATACTGCAGAGTTCACAGCCCCCATCACGGTCAAGAGAACGGATAGAAATACGCACAAATCGGGAACGGATGACCTGAACCATTGACATGGACACGGAACTGTCGTTATGGATGTACGACTGGGACTCGTCTACTGTCCTGCGCGACGAGAAGAAGCCCATGGTTGGTTGTTAATAGCCGTAATGAACGTTAGACCAAACGAGTTGATATGTTTTTGTTTTCTGTTATGTTTTCTTGTCAGTACCAGCACATGGCGGATGCCAGAAGCGGTGCCAGGTGCGATGTCCATCATTCAATATTGTCGACATTGGACTTGGACTTCTGCCACCTTGTTCACAACGTAAGTATTTACTTAAGCACTCTAGTCTTTGTCTGTTGGACTTGGACTATTATATCTGTTGTAAGTTTCAAGAATCATCGTCTTAACCGTTGCTAATAGCTCTGTTCCTTTTTCCAGGTTTACCCGCTCAACTGAGATGATATTGTCGAAATATAGAGCGCTCAGCGCTGTCACCCGTCTTGATAGTCGTCTCATCAGACGTTCCCTCATTTCCACTCAGTCTGACGGCCAGGGCATTCCGCCCCCACTTACGGGCATCAGAATCCTCGACCTCACTCGTGTGCTGGCAGGCCCATCATGCACCATGCTTCTCGCAGACATGGGCGCAGATGTCATCAAAGTGGAGGAGGTCACCCGCGGCGACGACACTCGTGAGTGGCCTGTGCTAGCCTATCCGTTGTTTGGCTAACAAAAACAGGCTCCTGGCTACCTCCTTCTGCTCCCGTCTCCCCGAATTCTCCGAAAGAATCGTCACACCTCCCTCCTGAATCTGCATATTTCCTCGCTGTGAATAGAAACAAGCGTTCTATCACTGTGAATTTCAAGGAACCTGCGGGACTTGAGGTGGTGCAGAGACTAATTCGCAGTTCCGACGTGCTCGTGGAAAATTTTATTGTGGGAAAGCTTTCAAGGATGGGTCTCGGTTGGGAGGACTGCAAGGTGCTCAATCCGCGGCTTGTGTACGCTTCCATCACTGGTTTGTCTGAGCTACACTTTTCTTGCTATCAGTATTCAGTTCAACTGATGCAATCAGGATATGGACAGACAGGCCCGTTCCGCGAAGCTGCGGGTTACGATGTCATCATTGAAGCCGAAGCTGGGCTGATGCACATGTATGTATGCTGTGTTGCAGGCACTTCCAGGTGATATCTTGAGTCTCATGCCTTGCCTTTCATGGATCGTAGCACAGGCGAACCCGATCGTCCACCATCTAAAGTAGGCGTTGCAGTGACAGACTTGATGACAGGTCTTTACGCACACGGCGCCATCCTTGCTGGTTTGCGTTCCGTACAGCACACGGGAAAAGGCGTTTGGATAGACTGCAACTTGTTTGAGACACAGGTACAGTGACTACCACATGTTTATCTCCTTGTCTGACTTTCTAATGTTTACCAATATGGTTTCTCTCGTATATACTTAGCTTGCGGGTCTTGCGAATATAGCGTCGAATTATCTCATCGCCGGAAAGGAAGCCTCTCGGCACGGTACTGCCCACCCGTCCATCGTTCCTTACCAAGTCTTCCCATGCAAAGATGGATTTCTCATGATTGGCGCGGGCAACGACAAGCAGGTGGGCAGCACCGATGATAAGCAGTTCTAGACGACCTGACTCCGAGGCACATGTGACGCTAGTTCCGACTACTTGCCGAAAGGATTCTGGAGAAGCCTGAGCTGGCGGATGATGCGAGGTTTGCTAATAATGCTACGCGGGTAGCAAACAGGGAGGCGTTGGTGGACATCATTACACAAGTGCTCCAAAGACACGAAAGGGATTATTGGATCGACCGCTTCACGGGATTAGGGTGCGTCGTGCATGATGTCTACTTATGTATGATCCATTTGCCAAGATATTCACACGCGCATGTCCGTGCAGGGTACCGTTTGGGCCAATCAATAATATCCAACAGTCATTCGCGCACCCACAAGTTGGCGCTCGGCAGACTGTGATGGAGGTTGATGTACGTATCCTTCGTCCTCGTGTGATAGACTTTGGTTTGATTATGTCGAATTGATTCATTGAATAGCACCCACGAGCAGGGAAAGTGAGGATGGTGGCTCCACCTGTTACTTATAATGGAAAGCGGATGCCGGTAAGACGACCACCGCCCTGGCTGTCACAACATACAAAGGAGGTACGTGCACATGCTAGTGATATCTTGGGTTTTTTTTGTTC
The DNA here is from genome assembly GCA_016767475.1 of Suillus weaverae. Taxonomy (NCBI): domain Eukaryota; kingdom Fungi; phylum Basidiomycota; class Agaricomycetes; order Boletales; family Suillaceae; genus Suillus; species Suillus weaverae. The sequence continues at coordinate 113,944 of MU179319.1, forward strand.
ACCACCCTTATTCTGAATTGCATTTCATTATGCATTGTGCATTTTGGTTTCTGATGGTGAATTGGTTCTAGGTCATGCTGGAACTAGGGTACTCTCAGAATGAGATCGCCGAATTGAGGGCTCGCCAGATTATCTGAGGCGAGGAATTGCCGATCTCATTGAGAGTTTGGGTTTGGGGCGCGGGTTGGCGGGTCCGCCGGCCAGGGGGTTATTTTGTAGAAAATGAGATGACGATCTGGCTCAGATAGCTAGTGGAATCGTGAATCTGTCAATGATGCTACATATTTGGCAGCGGCACTGCGGCGGCAACAAGATAATCAGTAGACTACTTTAAGCATAGCCCCGAATCCCTACGGCCTGACGTCCTAGAGCCGCTACCCCGATTGTTATTTCAGAACGCTGCCTTTTGTCAGTAAACAGGGCCAGGATTCTCTTCATGTCTCCTCTGCGTGCTCGTTCGCCGAATATCATTGACGACATTGTCAAGCGTCCACCACCGTCTCCTTCCGACAAAGCCCCACCACAGAAGAAGCAAGACGTCAAATCGCTACCTGCCTCCGAGGAGCCAACGCCGAAGGCAGGCTTGCCTATTACTACACCCAAGGAAAAGAACGACCTGAAGGAGGCTGAGAAGAAGGAGAGCAAGGTATGTCGCCGGCTTCAAGTGGTTTGTTTGTATGCATGCACTTGGAAGCAGAACGTTCGCCGGGAACCCCGCACTTAGCCTCTGCCCATCTTGTTCGTCTTGTGGTGATAATCACTGATCGCACCACCAGCCCAGTAAACAAGATATAATCGATATGGAAATCTTCAACCAGATAGTCGAACTGGATGACGGGGACAGCTCATTTGTATCAGCGATGGTGACGGAGTATCTTGAACAGGTCGATTCCACATTTAATGAGATGGATCAGTCCATGTAAGTCTTCTTATTATTGGAATGGCCGCTCTGGAACCTGACTTTTCTAACATAGGGAAACCAAAGACTTGAAGCAAATATCGCAGCTAGGACACTTTCTGAAGGGCTCATCGGCCGCGCTAGGGGTGAAGCAAGTTTCGTTGACTTGCGAAAAGATACAGAACACAGCCAAGGGTACACCTACAGACAAGACCATTGAAGAAGTGACTTCGCTACTAAAACGCGTCAAAGAGGAATACGGTGCAGCAAAGATTTGGCTACTGGAGTATTGTCCGACGTGATAACATTACATTCTCTGCTGAGCTTGCTTGCCACCATACCCCAAGAGTTCAAGTTGTATGATTTCCACTGTACTCTACCTATCTAAGTAGTAGCTGCCACACTTACGCTTGGCCGCATCCATCCTTTGTTTTCACTATCCACAATGTTCCACTATATGCACTAGTTCCAGCCACAGTGTACTACATCTTCACATCATCTTATAAATCACCCAAGCTCCGTTTCACACTCCATTTTTCCCTATCACTGCTTTGTGTGGTGCACCAGTGAACTTTCAAGTACCAGTGAAGTGACGACGCGTGAGGTCACGCGTCGCGCCTCGAGGCCTCAGTACTATGCTGTTCGGTATGGACAACGATAACCTCGTTCTTCCCACTCCTAGCAATTTCCCAGCATTTCCATACGATCCACCGTATTCGATACAAATAGACTTGATGAGTCACGTCTATACGTCAATCGAGAAAAGGCAGGTCACCATCGTGGAGAGTCCTACGGGCACCGTGAGTGTTTGTACCAGCTGACCTGCAAATTTCTGATACAGAGAATCAGGGTAAGACGCTAAGTCTGCTGTGCTCGAGCCTGTCGTGGCTGGTGGATGAGAAAGACCGAGCGCGCAAAGGCCAGCTATTGCAGCAGTCCCTCTCGAGTGCCGGTCAGTGGTAGGTTTCTGTATGTCTTGCAAGCCATATCCTAAAGCCACATCAGCGCCATCATGGGTGGCAGCTCAGGCTCTCGATATTCGAAAGCGCGAGCTGGAGGCAAAGGATAAGGAATATGAGGAACGCCTCGTCAAAGCTCGGAAGACCGAGGCTCATTTGCGTATGCTGGCTCGGGCACGGGTTACCAAAAAGCAAGTGCGTGCGCTCAAAATTCATGTTCGGGCTCAACCTATTTACTTCGTCCAAGTAGCGCGTGACAGTTGATCTTGATCAAGGCCATGTCGACGAGGACGCATATCTTCCGGACGACGACTGTGACGACAACCAAGACAACTTCTCCCCCGCTGTTCGTGCTCTGATGGCAAAGTCAGGGTCAAACTTTGCTGATATGAGACAGAACTAAAGTGTACGAACAGAATGGACAAGAGCAACAAACGTGATCCAGCCTCTCGAGGAGACGAGCCGTCCTGCACGAAAATATACTATGCTTCTCGCACACATTCACAACTTTCACAGGTACTGCCCGAATTGACCAGGCTCAAGTTCAAACACCTCGCCTTGGGCAGTGCTGTTCCAGATGAGAGCACAGTGGGAAACATGTCTCGAACTGACCACGATCCTTGCCAAAAGAAACGGACCCTCGAGGATGTAGATGGTGATAAGCGCGACATTGATCAGCGTCAGTGGCGGACCATATCCCTTGGATCTCGCAAACAACTGTGTATTAATGAGGACGCAAGGTCAAGGCCAGGAGATATAGACGAAAAATGCCGAGAGTTACTGGAAGGTACCAAACCAGTTAAGACCCAAGTATTCATTGACCATTGTGGATATGCTCGCAGAGAAGCAAAATAAACGGTGTCAATATTTGCCTCCAGTAGGTGATGACACCCGCATGCTTGATCTGCGAGATCAGATTCTGGTTGGTGAAGGTGCTGCATTCGAGTAAGCGGTGCTGATGGGTTCTTTGCAAGGCATCGCCGAAAGACATAGAAGACCTTGCCACTGCTGGGAAAAATACGCAGACTTGCCCTTATTACGGATCTAGACGGGCGATTCCTCAGGCAGAGGTAAGCAGATAATACCACTGATGTGCCTTTCTGGATCTCATGCTAAATTTTCAGCTTATTACTCTGCCTTATAACCTGTTGTTGCAGAAGACCGCCCGAGAAGCCCTAGGAATCGACTTGACTAACCAGGTCGTTATCATTGATGAAGCGCATAGTAGGCATCTCACCTAGACCGCGCTCTATACCGGCTGAATTTGCCTCAGATTTGATACCAACTCTGTTGTCACTTTCAAGTGTCCGCCTGACATCTACTATCCTATCGACCTCATTGAAACAGGTCTCAGTGTATTACCAAAAATTTCGTAACAAGCTGTCTGCAATGCATGCATTGCATCTGAAGAGGCTTCTTAATTTCCTGGATGCCTTCCAGAGAGTCACAATGGATTGGATGACCCAGAAATTGAGCGCCAAATCCAAAAGGCAAGATACCGAAGTCATGACCGTGCCAGATTTCATCCACAGGCTCGGGAGAAAGGTTGAGGGCATTAATCTCCTCGAGATCGAGTCGTATCTTAAGCGCAGCAAAGTACGTTGCACCAACTTGATTAGATGTTTTGTTCTGACTACTCGCAGATAGCACGGAAGATATCTCATTATGCTGTCGATGTTTCTGAAGGTTTGTACACCCTGACAAGGGCACAATCGTATCACTGAGTTTGTAGCGGAGAAACCTGGGAGACATTCATCAGGTGTGGCCACGCCGCCACTGCATACGATTGAAGCATTGATGTTGGGATTGGCGGGCGCAAGTGAAGGTGGGCTAAGCCGCACCGAAATTATATTTTTGTTTATCATTGTTACAGACGGTCGACTAATCTTCGCTGCTGTTGGAGATACTGTCGAGATTAAATACCAGCTGCTGAATGCATCAGCATTGTTCCGCGATGTCGTGGACGTGGCGCGTTCAGTGGTGCTTGCTGGCGGGACCATGTCGCCGGTAAGCAACTTCCATTAACGGTTCGTTGCAATATAGTGACGCCGGAAAATAGATTTCTGCTGTAGTGTCCGAGCTCTTCACGTACTTGCCTCAAAATAGGCTGTCGACTTTCTCTTGTGGACATATTATCCCGGCATCTAATGTACAGACATTGTTGCTTACGAAAGGGCCTTCAGGCGTAGACCTGGAGTTCAAGTTCGCGCAGCAGAGCAATCGGCAGGTCGTGTCCGAGTTGGGTCAAATTGTATTGAACTTCTGCAATGTCGTGCCTGGAGGAATAGTTGTCTTCTTCCCTTCCTATGCATCATTGAATTTTGCAAGAGAAACTTGGAGCCTAAATGGATTACTGGACAAATTCAGCGTGAAGAAAAAAGTAAGTGTCTCTAAGTAACAGGAGGCGGCTTATTGACTGTGTTTAGGTCTTCTTGGAGCCCCAGGAGAGTTCAGGAGTTGAAGTGATCCTGCGGGAGTATGCTATTGCTGCCAAAACACATGTGAGTCTAACGAGCTGTATCATATTCGCCGTCATGACTATTTTCTTTTGAAGACGCTACTAGACAAGAAGACTGGCGCGGTACTATTTGCAGTTATCGGTGCCAAGCTTTCAGAAGGGCTGAATTTTTCGGATGATCTCGCTCGTGCTGTTGTTGTAATTGGGTTGCCTTTTGCCAACAAAAATTCTCCAGAGCTGCAGGAGCGTATGCGGTACGCGAATCAAGCAGAGTCGCGATCTGGTATAAAGAGGCATGCCGGTGGCAAAGACGCAGCGACCGAAATGTATGAGAACATGTGCATGAACGCAGTCAACCAGAGCATAGGTGAGCGCGTCCGATCATTGTATGTTTAAATCGCTCGCTAAACTCTGCGCAAGGCCGAGCCATCCGACACCGTGGGGATTGGGCTTCTCTCGTACTTATTGATCGACGGTTCACGTCGCCTGCGATTTGCGGGAAACTACCGCAATGGCTAAGAGGTGATGTGGCAGTCTGTGAGACTTTTGGCCAGGCGATGAAGCATCTAGGAAATTTCTATCGAGAGAAGAGACAACGTACAGTGTGTTGATATGGATGTACCGTAACGTAATGTAAGCATCTTAATTAAGGCATGATTGCATAGTGAGCTCCGTGAGGGTAAACTTTAGTCTGCTGGGCCCAGGCTAAGCGCTGAGCCCTGAACACACACTACGTACGTGAAACTCTCCAGTTGGATTTGGGTATGTGGCACGAAAAAGTGTTTGGTCAAGACAGGACTACGGGTCTGGACGCTTCAGATAGTTGATCTGTTTCAAGTTGGAAATTTGTGCCATGCAACAGGTGACAATGTCAAAGCTAGTCTATATATGTTGGTGTGGACTTGAACTCGAGGCTACGGCAAGAGCTCAGAGTACATACTTACCTGAAATCTGACGCGGTATATATATAGATCTACCTAATGCAGAAGGAACATTTATATGTAATCGCGACTGTCTTTGGGTTGTCTAGGTCTTCCTTGTATTGGGCCTCGTCACGAGAGACTAGGCAGTAAGGAACACTAGAGTACTTGCTTGCGCAAGTGCATCCCAAACTCAAGTCCAGTGAACATGGACCACCATGACAACCAATTGAACCAAGAGCTCTCCACGACGCCCACTCCAACCAGTCACCTCCATCTACACCGCAGCAGAAGCCATAGTTCGCACTGGTCACCCGTTGAGACACCAACGCACCATAATATAGGGACGTCCTACTTTTCTTCCTCGTCACCGACGCCGCGGGCATCACACCCCCAGCCATCCATCAGCCACAGTTTATCAAACAGCCGCACCCGCAGCACCAGCACCAGCAGCTCTCGTCGCCCTCGCCGTCCAATCAGGGACAAGGATGGCGTGCTCAGCGAGGATGATGAGGTTAACTATGAAGATAACGTCAATGACAGAGGTGTTGGGGGAAGCAGAGATCGTGGCAAAGGCATTGCGTCCTCACAAGACCAGGAGGAAGGAGGGGAAGAAGAAGGGGACAGCGAAGAACGAGAGACAGGCTCGGAACACGACGACCCAAATAACAGAGATGATGATGATCCCATTACAGTCAAAGATCGCCAGTCGCTCATCAACGTTGAGCACCCTTTTGGTTTGCCCATCTGGAAACCTGCATTGTACAAGAAATCGCGCTCTGTCACTCGCCATGCCGATGCTGCGCTACACTCCGTCCCTTCTGCTCAAGCAGAGCGCCACCTCCTCCCGGGAAATATTTTCTGGGTAATCTGCTTTGGCTGGTGGCTTGCGCTGGCCTGCTTGACTGTCTCTGCTTTGTTGTGTCTCGTTCCACTTGGTGGCAGACGCTATGCTGTGCTCATGTTCGGTTTGGGCTGGTACCTTGCATGGCCATTTGGCAAGTATGTCAAAGGGGATGCTGAGGGCGATGACGAAGAAAGCACACTCCCACCCGATGATGTAGAGCCTATTGGTAGCGCTAGCACTGTCGACGCCAACCCGTCCCTCTCTCGCACACCTACCATCACCCAAAATACCAACGGCGAACGAACCTTTCTCCGCCCTCCAGCTCCCTCCAAATCTTATGGAGCTGCTCCAAGCCCCACCGACCGCACGCCGTATGAAAAGATCTCCGCTGACTGGTTGGGTAGGGCCATCTTCTGGATCCTATTCATAACGCTCGTTGCCCCACTCCTTCTGCTCACATGCATTGCCTGCTGGGCACTCATTATCACTGTCCCAATGGCCAAGCTCAACTGGGCTCTCATCAAATACATATTCGCATCTCCTACCCGGATACGCTTCTGTGCTGCGCCACTCGTTCCACCTAGTGCAGTCAAGACGCCCCGCCTCGCAGCTGGCCAGGCTGTCCCCTCTGCATCTGGCCATAAGAGCACCGTACTGCTATGTGTCTATCGTGCTGTTGGGTGGCAATACTACAAATACACTGTCGGAGGCGTTAATATCATTTTCGTCAATCTCCTCCCGCTTGTCTTCTTCGTTATCCTCGATGGATTCGTGCTCATGCCTATGGCAGAGGATCTGGAAGATGCAGGCGAGCATGTCCCTCGCATCCTTGCCCTCCTTGCCTCGAAGGCACTCATTTTCCTCATGAGTCTTGCGAGTGTTATTCCTCTCTCTTACTTTATTGGCATGGCTGTGGCAAGCATCAGCGCCCAAAGCTCTATCGGCATGGGCGCCGTTATCAATGCTACATTCGGAAGTGTCGTCGAAGTCGTCCTCTATTCTATCGCGTTGACACAAGGCAAGGGGCGTCTCGTTGAAGGGTCTATCGTGGGATCTTTATTAGCGGGAGTACTACTGATGCCCGGTATGAGTATGTGCGCCGGCGCGCTGAGGAAGAAGGAGATGAAGTTCAATGCCAAGAGCGCAGGCGTAACGAGCATGATGTTGATAATGGCATTTATTGGAACGCTAACCCCGACATTGTTCTATCAAACATATGGGAATGTACGTCTTTTCCTCCCTTCATGTTTCTTTCAGACAGAAAACATATATTGACCCTGTTTACAGTTCCAGCTAATTTGTAGTGGGTGTCCTGATGGCTCCCGCGGCTCGTCCGAGTGGAGATGCGACCAGTGCTACTACCAACACCCGGACCCTGTCGAGGATCCGTTTTATCAGTCTACAGTGAAGAGCCTCATGTACTTCTGTGCCGTGATATTACTGTTCGTGAGTCCCCATCTCTATTTTGATGTGTACAACCTTTGCAACCCTTATACTCGCCATAGTCGTATTTGATAGGCCTGTGGTTTTCTCTCCGCACGCATGCCACTCAGATATGGCAGAACCCACAACCGCTCCTGCAGCCCCTCGACCTTCCATCTCGTCTCTCGCTCTACCAACATAATCGCCCTCATTCCAATGCAACCACAGCCAGTACGGCGCAATCCCCGCCGTTGCAGGTTCCACCGACTATTCGCGAGCCACGTCAGCAACCGGAGGGGTCCCGTGAACGGACGCGACTGGAGGACGATCCCCGGTTTCAGACCCCAGCCCCACGTCTTACCGTTCCAACGTCGAATACGGTGTCTCCCACGTCCCCTTCGATGCCCCGACGTGTTTCCTATGCTCCCCACACCACTCCCCAAAGCGCCCAAGCTCAAACACAATACACACCTCTTCTTGAGTCCGTTGACCATGCCATCAAGTCTACCGGTGCCCTGCCTCTTCCCTCTACTATGTCCACCGATGACTTTACGCGTGCAGTAGCTGTCGCGACTGTCAGCGCCCTTCGCCACCAGCACGCGCATACTCGGGCGGCCCGCGCGAGTGTGGCTGAGGAGGAACACGGATCAGCTCATGGGCATGAGGCACCAGAGTGGAGCCGTGTAACGAGTGCGGCAGTGTTGCTGTCATGTACGGCTTTATATGCTCTCATTGCTGGTACGCTTGCATTTTCATTCCCGATTTTATTGTGGTCTCTGATTAATCGTGGTACTAGAGCTCCTTGTGGATATGGTGGATGTCGTACTGAAAGACTCTGGGATTGAGGAAAAGTTCTTGGGAATCACTTTGTTCGCGCTGGTGCCCAATACCACGGAATTCATGAATGCTATATCGTTTGCCCTGAACGGAAATATCTCGCTAAGGTACTCTTTAGCCTGTTTGTCTCCCTTCACACCTGACCACTCTGCTTGTGATCCTTCTTCCCTAGTGTTGAGATTGGCTCTGCCTATGCCTTGCAGGTTTGTCTGCTCCAGATTCCAGCCATGGTTGCGTTTTCCGCTTGGTATGCGCCCGACAAAATGGGCGAGATCGCAAATGCATTTACGTGCGTATCAAAACATGCTTTTAACGTTGTCGATGTTAAATCCATTTGCCCTTATATTTCCCTAGGCTCGTATTCCCGCGCTGGGACGTCATCGCGATCATCTTGTCTGTCTTTCTGATGACATATACCTATATCGAGGCCAAGAGTAATTATCACCGTGGAAGTATCCTCATTTTGAGGTAAGTATCTATCTTGGGTTATATTGTGCGACGTGTTGATGTGTTACAGCTACGTTGTCCTTGTTTCCGGATTTTATTTCGCTCCGCGCAACTCTAATGACCAGGAAGACATTGTCATGACTGGGGATGTTGGGGCTCTCTCTGTCGTCTCACAGCTGTATGCGACCCTCTGGTCGTAGGAAGATGAGTAACTACGCTCGTGCAGCTACCTTCTCACCTTGTTCCAACTACCATCCATTCGTTTGATATAACGATCACATCGCTGCCAGTAATCGTAGTTGATTTTTATCTTCATAAAGGGATACTCGCATTCGCTTGATACCAATACTGATACATTGTGGCATGTTTGTGATACGATGGATGCTTAATGAAGTTGAGAGTTGGTTTGGAGTGATCAAATTGCAACTTCAATTAATCCTCTCGCTCGATCAATGCATGCTTTGCATGCTCTCAAGCACCTTCTGAATCCTGTCTGCCGATATCGTAAGTTTTTCGGGATCACTTTGTCCATCCATAATCCGCTTGAGCGCCCGGGGGTTTCCCACAAACTGTAAGAAGCGCTCGAGGAAATCGCCATCGAGGAATCCGAAGGACGACGCATCTGCGTCACTGCGGCCGCGGACATTCTTTGGCGTGCGATACCTATGTGCAAAGTGAATTGGGTGATTATTGAAAGGAACGGCTCATGACGCACTTTGTGTGATCTGGCCCTTCCTGTTTCTGGATATAGTTGGACAGATTGCGTTGAAGGCCAGTGAGGTCCAAAGCAAGGTCATCGGCAAGATCGATGATCACACCAATAAGGCCGGCAGACGTGAAGAACAATTGTTGGGGCTGCATCGGCGCGTCGAGCAAAACCTCCTGAGATGACAGTGTGCCTAATATGCGTAAGCATGGGAAAGCCATTATAAGGGTAGGCGTACCAGGCAAGAACTTGTTGACCAAGTCCCCAAGGAAGTAATTTCCGTCTCTCTCCAGGAGCTGCCGCGTGCCCGAGTTCTGGAGACTAAATGTATAGAGGTTGTATTCACTCTGAGCACAAGTTATTGAGTGCACAACGTCAAATAATGGACCTTGGCTTACGTTCGCACCAATCAGGGTGGAGTTGCTTATGAGCTCGACACAGGTGGGCCATAGTGCGCCGTAGTCTCTGGCAATCAAATGCAGACGGTTGTCCTCGAGCCGCAACATCGAGATCGAGCTGATTGCGTCACCTAACAGAATGATATTGCCGTGAGACGCGAGACTTGTCACTAGATAGTTGTGGTTCCAAGTTGCTATTTTCGCCATTATCATATTTCCGCTCCCTGTGTCCATCTTAAAGACAACGACCTGCGGGGCGAATAAGTGGCTGCATATACAGTTTATAGGCTGATGGGTTACCATGCTATTAACTGCTGCAGCGATCATAGAATTCACGGAAGTCAAAGCGTAGGGGCATCCCTTGACGTCATACGAGGTTACGACAGACATGTTTACCTGCAATGCGTTCGACGTCATTTCCAAAACAAAAATGCGTCCCTTGGAGGCTTCGGTGTCTTCATCTTCGAGTGTCACCGCTGCCACAAACAAATACGATCCGGAATTCGTTGTGAAGGACAGCAGTGACGTCGGTTCCTCCCCCTGCTCCAGGTTGAAATGCCCGAGCTCTATGTCATATCATCAAGAAACTTCTTTGTGCGTTGGACTTAACTCACTATTAAACGATGTGTCGTCAAATACTTGTATGGAGCCCCTAATATCCTCCAAATCGCCGATACGAGCCGGGGTTATGCAACGACATGCGACGGCAAAAACTCTAAGCGCAGGAATATGCGTAACGCGCAAGGGATTGTTTAGGCCGAGAGGTATCTGAAAACTAACTGTCAGTTGGACTCCAATAGAAAGGCAAGTATTTTGACCCACAGAGCGAATGTGCAATTTATCGAAGTTGTTCACGTTCCCGAAGACCAGGCCATCGGAGTTGGCAAGGACTATGGACGATGGGTAAGCATTTGTGCTCAATTCCGCTGCAGCTGTCACATCCTGCGAACTCGTTGGTCAAGAACAATGACGCGAAAAGTGTCACAGACTTTGAGTATAAGTGGTGAATACATCAACCTCTCTTTTTCCCAGAATAAGATTGCTGTCCGACTTCCACATGCAAGCACTGTTTGTCTCGTACCGATCCGACACGAACGCATTGTTACGGGCAGACTTCCAATGGAAACCAGTTTCTGGTCAAGTAATTGATCATTTCGATACACAAATGACGCGATAGAACCATCCGTGAGCCCGATGAGTAGGTGTACATTTGATAACTTGGAGTCATCAGACGTGAAATTGTACAACAGCAGTGAGCGGGGTGCAGAGGAGAGTACAGGGGTCGTTGTAATTGTGGGCATGGTTCCATCTGCGGGTCTCAGTGAGAGTATCTCGACGTGCTTAGATGTCCAGAATCCGACCACAATATTTAGCGCAAAGGCCTTGGATGGATCCTGCGGAAGACACGAAACTGCTGAAATCTCCGCATCACGATTATTGTGCACAAAATTGCGCTCCCTACAATAACGTACAACAATCAATCAAATCTTCGCCTACATGCTCATACTCACCTCAGCTTGATAAATCGCTTGTCATCCACATCCAGAGTCAGCAGCACCACCCTCCCCCAGTTGAGTGCAAGCACAACCTGGCTCGCGTTGATACTCGCAGCTACGATCTCTCGCCCCTTCCACAGTCCCTCCTTACCGAGATCCGCGAACTTTTCCAAGGTCCATAGTTCACTAACTCTCGAGTACTGTCGCACGCCGGGGTCATACTCGAGTAATAACAGGCCCTTCGAAACGACCTGTATAACAAACCTAGAGTCTGCATAGTCGGATTTGTTTTCCGCGTTGCGCGTGCGTCGAAGGATATTTGAGACTGCGATGGTAGGTAAATCGGTAATAAAACCAGTGTTCTTATCGCCGTCGATGCTGGAGATTGATGAAGCGTTGTCAAAACGAAAAACGTGGGTTTCCTGCAGAGTTGAGATCACGACGTGTGCATAATCGCTTAATCACATCATCAGCGGTTCTAAAAGATGTCCGGACGAATGAAAAACTCACGGTGCGAGGTACATCTCCTTCAATGGCCAGATATGGGTGACATTCCTGAGCCCCTGAACTGTCGCTTTCTCGCAAAAGTCAGCGCCACTCCGTATGACTTTGATGCTCCCCGTGCTTCTGCCACCGGAGCATGTGACAATTTCGTTCTGCATCACTTCAGCACACAAAGTCAGTAGACAGTCGCTTGACATACCTGTCCACTGCCATCCGTGTCAATCAACACGGCGTCAAGTATTGGAGCGAGATTGTTGAAGGACTCCAGCTCGATGACGTAACTCCCCATTCCGACGACGATATAACCCGATACATCATCGTTTCTACCTAACACATGTGAGTTGAGTGCGTTAGGGCTGATGGTCGGTATCGTGGATGTAACAGGCAATGTAGGGGCATCGAGCGCAGAAGATGGAGTGGTGGTAATCTGGAGCAATTGCGAACTACCAAAGTGCGAGCCATTGTAGAAAATTTGATTAGCAAGGTAGGTTAATGTGGTTGATGCAGACGTCTTGGTGAACACAATTAGCACGAGAACGACGCGCGGGACTTAAACAGTACCTCTCCGAGTGCCATCAATGTCAGCGTCGTGCCTCCAGAAAGGTTTATCGAAAGCAACGCGAGCCTTCCATAGCGGTCCCCAATCAAGTACTTCCGCTCCTTATCATCAACATGACACCACCTAACATCAAGTGAGCTCCCAGTCTCGGTCATGTAAAGGGAACTCACGCAGTGACTTCTGCCCATGGCCATTCTACTGCAGCTCTAGCTTTCCTCTTCTTCCACTCCGCCCCCTTCTGTTTAGCATTTGCTTCTGTATCTCCAGCGGTTTTCTTCTTATCAGCACGTTTCTTCTTGCTCTCCCTCTTCACCCGGGTTTCGATGTCCACAAAATCATACAGCATGATCTTTCGCCCACCGATAATGAGGATGCCGCCTTCGAAATCATCGTCGTCACCCTTGTAGGAGGGGATGTGTATGATAGTAGGGGTTCCATCGTCGTCCATGGCTGTACTAAACAATTTGCCTGGGACAGGGAGTGAGGGGAGGAGTGGCGAGGGAAACGGGGAAAGCTGGAGGTCCTCAATAGAAAGGTCGCGAGTAAGAAGCTGGAGGCGTTGTTGGTAGTCTATGTGCATCATTGCCAAGGTATACATATCCCGAGATGTTGACACAAAAGTAATGTCCAGAAGGTTGAGCTCAGTTATTCTGACGAGAAAGCGTGAGCACAATTAGCGCGAATAATGCCACGACATACGATGCATCAAAGTCACGGTCATATCCTCCATTTTGGTCAAGCACAACGACCTTGAGCTTGCCTGTGTACGCACTCACGACAGCCACACCCCCTGAAGGATCGACTAGAAGAGTGTGGCAGAATTCTGCTGGCCGAGCACTGCGCTCAGACAATGAGAGATATTTTGTGACAGTAATCCTCGTTGATCCTGCGCCATTCACAGTAAAAGATAGGAATATAAGCTCTGGCTCCGGGTGATCGGTAAGGACGAGCAGGCTGACACTGCTTCTGCTCTAGAAAACGAGTCCCATAATCTCAATATGACACTACAGACGTGTGATTTGCAGGTTGTCGCTCACCAAGACTGGCACAGCTTTGATAACTCTGACTCTTCCCCAGATATCAAGATCCTGTTGATGACGGAGCCCTTCTGGAAGTAGCGCATAGATATCAAGCTTATTTTGCTTTGCAACGACAAGAAACTCTGAGGGCTGCTCATCTTTCAACCTAAATTTGAGCGAATCTACGACAGATGACGCCGGGTGAAAGGTGGTAACGACCTTCATGGTGAATTGTGCATATAGCACAGCCACTACATGTACTAAGTCACTTTGTCAAGGTTCCCACGATTAGGGGGAGAAGGTTTCCTCGTTTCTCAAAGGACATGTCGTGGGAATATGCTAACATATATAATGGTGCCAGCGCCAGCCCCCAACTCGCTTATTCCTGGCATGTTTTATGTCCATTGAATTAAAGGCAAACTAATCTTTTTATTTCATTTTGCATTGGCAAATGTTTAATGACTGGTAATCCTATGTGATTCTACTGTCAATGCATGATGTTCTTCAACTTGTTGACATCCATCTTGACCAGTCTTAGTCAAGTGGTACATCACCAAAACTTCAAAACCTAGATATGGCAAGCAAAGGTTATCTCATGTAGAGTTTTAAAGTCCAGTCCAGTCTGGTTTTTTTGCCCTGGTTTGAGTGCAACTGGACCAAACCAGTCTTTATATTTAGGCCCTCAATGTAAGACCTGGACCGGACTGACAAAAACCAGTTGCCAGTGGTCTCAAGCAGTCTTGCAGTTGGTCCAGACTGGTTGCAGTCACAACCAGTCCAGGACTGGAAAAGACTTTGAAAGACTGAATCAATACTACCATGCATGATGTATGTACTAAGCCTCATGTGCACCTTGTGTACTACAGCCTGCCGCCTTGAATGTATAAGAAGTCAGCATTGTCTACTATGCATCTCTTGTCTCCCCCCAACCATGTCAGGCACTCACATATCCACCCATCAAAAGAAACCCATTCAAAAAGGTGCTGCACAGCTCCGCATCACCAAGACTCAAACACAGGCACCAAGATTACCAAAGAAATCAAAAAAGTGGAAACTTGCTGTCTCTAGTAATGATGACTTAGTAGATGACTCAGATGATAGCATTATCACTGCTGCACATATGTTTGGAAAAAAAGGCTCCATCCAAGCCCAACTGAGCATGTCGCAAAAGCAAGTGCGTTGAGGTGGTTGAACTTGAAGATAGCACCACAGATGATGAGGAAGCCAAAGAACCAGATGTCATTGACAGAAGCAGGCCAGGTAGTCATGTGGATGGTGAAGACATTAGTCAATTTGTCCTTCATTTCCTGGGAAGCATCTAAGCATCTAAATGTTGCAGAACAATGATGCTGGTGACTTGGAACATGATCATACTAGCATAGCACCAGATGAAATCAAAATAAAGAACAGTGCCTATGATCTACTTACTATTTTCTCAGAACAATGTACTGTAAAGTTCATGAGTGCAACAGGGGAGGTAGAAATGAAAGTGGGCCACTGGTGTTTGATATGCAAGTAAGCAATCACCACATCTCCAAGATCAATTGAAACTTACTTGGAATTCAAAGGGTGGATATGAAGTTTGTTGCAAAACATGGCCACCACAAGACATTCCATGTAGGTAGCAACTCCTCATGTCGGCAGCACATTTGGAGGCACTATGCAGTGTATAAAGAGAAGTGTATGGCACTGAAAATTCATGAAAACCACCATGCCATTCCATGTGCATTCATCCATGCAGTGCAAGAGGAAAAGAAACAAATGAAAGGTGGACAGAAGAAATTGGATATAATGTTCCAGGGCACAAGAATACCCCAGGAGTTCTCAAAAGATGAAGTTCTGCGTGCTGTTGCAGAGTTTGTTGTATGCAATTACCAAGTGAGTGAGAAATACCATGTGTTTCAAGTTGACCTACTATTTATCTAATAACCACCCAAAGTCTCTAGCTGTAGTCAACAAAGCCAGTTTTAGAAACTGTTTGGTCACAATGCAGCCAGCTGCCACCAAGGTTGATATTCCCTCAACACACAATGTCACCAACTACATACATTCCTTTGTGAAGTTCTTTTCGAAGTTCAAGCTGGATATGTAGGTAAGGATCATTTGTATCTGTGGGCAGTGCCACACTGCACTGGCTGAAGCTGACTACCATATATAAAGAAACCAGACATTGGCTGTGTGTCAACTACCACAGATCTTTGGTCTGTTGATCAAACAAAAGTGGCGTTCTTTGGTCTTACTGCTCATTGGATTCATACTGACCCAGAGTCTGGAAAATGGACACTTCATTTCCAAGTCATCACATTCAAGGGAATATCTGGCACCCACACTGGAGATAATCTTGGATGCTATTTTGTTAGCTTGTGTGAGTGGGTGGGCATCATTGCTGGACAATCCTCAAAGGTATGTGAATCCAATACTATTTCTCTCCATACTAACATACATTTTACAGCTGTTTTGCATCACAGCAGACAACACAAGCAATAATGATACTGCATGTGAGCAGATTGAAAGCATCCTCCATTGCCACAAAATCTACTCATTCAACACAACTCGACACCACCTTCCATGTCTCGCCCACGTTGTTAATCTTGCTGTAGTTGCTGTCATGTCTGGCTTCACCCAGCTTGCCAATGTTGACAATGCCACATCAATCTGGGAGTTTGACCCAAGCCTAGCTCACAATTGTGTACTCACTAATGAACTGGATGTTGTTGCAGCTGTGCAGACAGTTGCTATCAAGGTACTAGTACTACTAATATTCACTTGTTGGCACTCTACTAACTGATCTATTGAAGATTCAATCCTTGGGACAGTGTATTGAATATTTCAACAGTCTTCAAGTAAAATGTGGTTTTCTGGTCCCACTCATGATTCCTCTACATAGCAACATTAGATGGGGGACAGCAGATGGGATGCTTGGACAAGCATACATGCTCTGGCAGGTATGTGTTCTAGCACAACATTTTTTTAAAGATACTATGGTGCCGTTCACTTATGTACCACCAACTTTGTGCAGATGCCAAATCGGCCGATTTTTTTTATTTAGACCTGAAATCTTGGGGTCCTTGACAGTCTTGTACTAGAAACTTTATGTAGTACGTACATATGGGTGACAGAATGAACAAGCAACAAATATACCCATCATCCCATAATAATTTGTCTGCCTCCATGACTTCAAAGTACAAGAAAGCTGCTGCTGCTCATGCATGAGTTGGGAGGGTAGCACAAAGAAAGAGTATTCCTCTCTTGCTATCTTCACCAGAACAAGCACCTGAAACTGATTTCAATCTCTTGCCTGATTCCGAGCCAATTGAAATTCTCACCAACTTCAAGTCAGATTCAGACTGTGGATACACTGGAGGAGTGAATCGCCGTGATTTTGACATGGATTCCAATGGATATGCAGATGAAGAATGGTCAGATAGTGATGAAGAAAGTGTGGTTGAGTTCAAAGGTGATGAGTTGGAAAATAACCTGTGAGAGCTGTGAGAACCTTCAAAATATGGTTTGATTACTGGTGCGAAGACAAGTCAGCAGTGGAAAAAGGCAGAGAAGAAGAGAGGATTTGGATACACTGGCAACTTGCAGCGCTCACAGCAGCACCATGCAAAAGCAGTGCGTGAAAGGGAAATTATCTGTGCAAAGGCCAAGGACTCATGCATAGATTGACTTTCTTAAGTTTGTTATCTGTATTCATTTTTCATTAGAAACAACCCACAGGTTTTAATTATCTTCACACCAAAACCAGCTGCAATTGCAACAGCAGGAAGTTCTGATTTGTCGGAAGATAATACACTCCCTCCAATCAATTATCACGAAAGTTTTGCTGATGCTGTACTACATATATCTCTTGGACAAGTCAGATGAGTTGGGTGAGGATGATATGGATGATGAAGATTGCAGCGACAGCACTAGCAAGAATCATGATCACTGTGCACCAATGATGTCAAAAAGCAACTGCTTACCTGCCATGCCACCACTGAAGAGACATCATCTGGATATTCCTTACTGCACTCAGCATGAACTGAAACAGAAGGAGAGAACGTTGGAATGGGGTGAAGCACTTGTTGCTATCAATAAGTTGCTGAATTCCAAGAAAACAAAGTTTATCAGTGGACCATGAGGCTTACAAGCATGCCATACCTTGGCCATTCAAAGTCATCTCCAAATCATTCTGAAGAATCAATGGTACTCAATTAATGCTTCGGAATGTGCCACTGAAAGTCATGGCTTTGCAGCAAAGCATAGAGGTCGCCTACTGCAAAGTTGGACTTGATGTTGGACAGAATTGCCTCAACTTCCAGCTTCAATGCATGGACAGCATGTGAAGTTTTCCTCATTGCTCCAGGATCCATTGATTGCTGCTGAGCTCCATGCATATGTGCATTCAAAGTGGGCCATGGATCCAGCCAAACTTGCCAAATTCACCAAGGGTGAACTTCTTCCCAATGCTGCAGCAAAATATGTGCAGCACATCACCCATGATGAGATGCCCATTGGCCTGAAAAAATATGTGGAGGTGGAATTATTCCCTTGTATTCACATGAAAGTTGGGTGGGGCATATCTCTATCTCTGAGCACTGCTTGTCACTGGCTGCATCTCAAAGGCTTCCATTACACATCACACAAAAAAGGACTATATTTCGATGAACATGACTGGCCTGATGTTGTTGCATACCGTCAAGATCAATTTCTTCCTGCAATGAAAGAGATCGAGTCACAGCTTGTGCATAAGGTCATGGGTAATGTGCATGAGGAGCTTGTGGCTCAAGGTCTGATGCCATGGCTGTATCAAAATTTTGTTGAGCACTGAGTTGTTCTGTGCTCACAGGATGAGATGACTGGTCAGGCAAATGATGCTAAGGAGAAGAGTTGGGTCTTTGAAGACCACCATCCCCTTCGAAAGAAAGGTGTTGGCCGAGGGATCCATCAGAGTGACATCATATGTTTGACAATTGGATGGTTGAAAGAAGGAAGCCAGTCTCTTGAGTATGGCAAGAATTATGATGGATATTGGAATGGTGAATTGTTTGTCAAGCAGGTATTAAATAATCATGTGCCAATACCTTATGTTGACCATCAGGATTCCTTTTAGCTTCGGGAGAAGATTATTCTGGCCTTTGAACAAGCTCATGGCGCTGGGTATCAGGCTCTGATAATGGTGGATCACTTGCAGGGTCATTCTGCATATTCAGAGGATGCACTTGTTGCCTCACATATGAATGTGAAACCTGGTGGGAAACAAGCTAACATGCACGACAGCTGGTATCTTAAAAATGGGCAGAGAGTGATTCAATCCATGAAATTCCCCACAGATCATGCTCAATATCCAAATCAACCAAAAGGAATCAAAGCTGTCCTGATGGAATATGGTCTCTACCAACAAAACCTGTGAGGAAGATGTCCAAGAAAATGTGACTCAGACGAAACAGATTGCTGCAATAAATGAATCTTCGAACATCAGCCTGACTTCCAGCAGCAGAAGTCTCTTGTTCAGGAAGTCATTGAAGCTGCTGGCCACCTTTGCTTTTTCTTACCAAAATTTCATTGTGATTGTGAGCTCAATTTTATTGAGTTCTTTTGGGGTGCAGTGAAGAGGTATCTCCGTGAAAACTGTGATTACACATATGACACGCTAAAGGAGAATATGCCAAAGGCCATAGAGTCTGTGAAGTTGGAGGTCATTTGCCATTGGGAACACCACATATACCGGTGGATAGATGCATACAGATCTGGGCTTGGCACAACCAAGGCACAAGCTCATGTAAAGGAGTTCAGTTCAATGAAATACAAGTCTCACAGGTGCATTCTGGAGGCCATTGCTCATGCATTTGCTTAGTCGTCAACTAGTCACTGATAGGCACCAAATTAGTAGCAGTTTCAGATTTCATCTCACTCAGATTTTTAGTAATGACAAATCCCTTCAAAGGTTCGATTCAAACTAGTAAATAGAGCATTTCTGCAAGAGGAAAAATATTCTTTTTTTTTTGAATTTTATAAAAGTGTTGCACAAAGTTGGTGGTACATAAGTGAACGGCACCATAGTCAACTGTCTACTGTATATAGCCTATCAACATGTTTATTGGCATGGCTGATGCACTTTTCGGGCCAATCACCACCATTTGCTGTCAAGGCAGGACTGTCAAGTACATACCATGGACAGCCTTCAAATTTGCATTGGCTGATTGGGAGTGCATAAATGACAAATGCACTATCATTGCAGTATGTTGCATTGGTAGTATACTCACATGAAGTATATTTGCTCACTGCATAGCAGGATGCCAACAGTATTCAACAGTACTTCTCATCAGAACAGCAACCTACTCTTTGGTGTGCCATTCCTGCCATAGAAGAACTTCAGACTGCATGGGAAGCAAAGCTTACAACATCAAAATATATCCTGTACAAGGATGCAATTCAAAAAGGGCTTGATAAACTTGGAAAGTACTATCAGAAGTTTGATGACAAACCAGTTTACATCCTTGTGCTCAGTAAGCAATTATATTCCTACTTAATGACCTTGCTCCTGTCACTGATGATCATTGTTACAGTACTCCATCCTTACTATAAGTTGACTTATATCAAGATGCAGTGGGGTGGTCCAGAAGAACAGGCAAATGAATATGTGGCTGGCAATCCAAATGCTATTGATTGGCATGACAAAGCATTGAAGGTAGTCAAGAATACTATGGAGGAGTACTCAAAGCACAGTTCTCCACCTACTGCCATCACTCCCATCCCCTTGTATATGGACTTGGGTGCTCCTACTGTTGAATCCGACTATGACTGCCACCACTGCATGTTAGTAGACCAGGCATTGCATGAGCACAATGCTGGGTGGCATGCAGAACTTCAATGCTACCTTGAAGATATACCAGGCAATGTCTCTAGAGATACTGACATTATCAAATGGTGGTCAGTAAGTCGCCTAGATGCCTACTGTAATTTTTGCTGACTTAGAATTCTAGAAATATGTCACTGTCTACCCAGTCCTTGCTAGCATTGTGAAGGATGTGTGTGCCATAGTGTATTTAACAGGTAACCCATGGGTATTTATTGGTATACCCATACCTGTACCCTGCCAATACCCATACCCATTACTGTGCTGGGTGACTCATGGGTCAAAAAAAGATGTGCAAACTATTTCTACTACACTAGAACAAAAAGAATACTAATCTATGGCATCCCACCCTTGTTTGAGCTCCTCCTCCTCTGCTACAAGCTCAGGTAAAACAGTAACAGCAGTAATATCCTTATCCTTAACATATCCTAGCAAACTCCAGTTCCCAAGACACAGGAGGGCACATGTTGACTCCACCGATAAGCAGTTGTGAATGTGAGACAGAACAAGTCTTCCTTGACTGAAAATGCATTCAATGTCAGTTGAGGTTGCTGAGAAAACATCAATCCCAGGACACAGAACTAGTTTTAGTCCACTCACCTGGAATTGAAAGATAGTCAAGGGCCATGTGCGAAAGACATAGAAACATGGACTTGCATTCATTCCACCAGAGGAGGACATCTTCGACCTGTTCAGGTTCTGTGCTGAGGTACCACATGAGTTCATCATGAAGTTCAGTAGAGTGCGGTGGTGCGAATGCTGGGAGATCATCAAATATGTTTGAAACCTAAAACATATTGAAGACAACACATTAAATACTAGTTTGAATTAAACTTACCTTGCACTTCTCAATGAGTGATGGAGGGGGGATACCCTCTTCCAGCACTGCATACAACTCTTCAAAGACAGTCCTAACAATTTCCTCTGCTGTCCTAACACAACCTGATTCCCAGGCAGCATGTTGAAGTACTTCAGTTTGTGGTGAGGATGTAATACTAAGAAGGCATCAAAAGATGTATTGTAAATAAGAAAGACACTCACCCATGGCAATGTGATAGACTTCTGATTGGTCTGTGGCATTATAGTATTGGTTGAGCGTTTTCTTTGTGATTGTGAGAGCAGCCCGGATGGAAGGTTCAAACTTGGTATTAAGGGAATTGTTAGTTAAAGTTTCATCTATATGATCCATTGCTGGGATCACAGTAGCAAGGCTGGGCATAGAGTGTGAGAAAAAAGTGTCGCATCCTTGAATATCTAGATAAGCAAGTTAGTAAGTAGACAAACATCATCACGCTATCATAGGCACACACCTTCAGCGTGTCACATAACTGCGTAGCAATAGTCCACTCCTCCTCACTTAACTCATACTTCCACAGATTTGCAGACTTGTCACCCATAATGTTGTCAATTGCTGGCTGGTACCTCACAGCAAACTCCAGCATATTGTATGTGGAGTTCCATCTTGTGGTGACGTCACATGGCATTTTTCATTCAGGAAGGTCCAACATCTCAAGTGTCAGGAACCACAATGGGAGGAGGAGGAGAGTGGTTGAATGGAGGATGCCAAATGCTACTTTACAGAGCTGCATAAACCTAGTGGTGAGTGCCATTCAAGTTATACCAGTGAATTCAATGCACTGACTTTGACTAGGACCAATCTTACTGGTCAGATGCTGTCTTCAAGCTCTTCCTGGTCAGCTATCAAAAGCTTAGCACAAGTGTTGATATGATGGTCAAAGTGTGATGCCTAGTCTGCTATGCTTGCGATAGACAAGCACGTTCGACCCAAGGGGAAGCAAGTAGACAAATCCACAAGTGCACGTCAGGGCGATGAGCATGGGAATGCGACAGAGGTGTATTAATGTGAGGGCTCAAGGATGGTAAGATGGTAGATGGAGTGTTATTAGCTTGTCAGTCTAGTTACAGACATGATGAGAGGAACATAAGGTGGTGAAAATGTCAAAAATGCGGAGCTATATATGTCTCTCAGTGTGCTGAGCTGAGCCGAGTATGAGATAAAGTATGTAATGGTATGTAAGTCAGGGCCCATGCTATAATATGGTGCAATAATAGATAAAATGTGAAATTACATACCAGTGAGACTTGCTGGACTATGGATGGATGCTCCTGGATGAAGCATGACGAAAGTGCGAGAAAGTGCGCGCATTTATGTGTCACTAAGCATGGGAAAGTGTTGCCTCATGTTGCAATAGCTGTGGATAGCATGGGGAGTCATGCTGCGAGTTTGTGCTGTGAGCTGTGAACATATGAGGTGCAGTATAGGGCGCTACAGGCCTGCAAAAGTGTGACTCTCTACAACGCACCAATGGGCCGGTTTGGACAATGGACCAAAGTTCCTAGATGATGGGTGATGCAGGGCACTTAAGCACGGTGTAGAGATTCACATCTCTGTAGGCTCACAACACCCTATATTGTGACTCACCATCACTTGGTTCATTGCTAATCTTGCACCATTATCCTCATATCATGTTTGCAGTCAGTCTCTATTGAAGCATGATGTTCCCACGCTTCGCGCACTATAGGCGCCAGAGGCGTGCAACTTTCCCACACTTCGCGACATGTTCTTGCACTCGCGCATCGCACACATTCCCATGCTTAAGTGCCCTGCATCACCCATCATCTAGGAACTTTGGTCCAATGTCCAAACCAGCCCATTGGTGCATATTAACTATATTCTCACCATCTTTCATCATTACATACATATATGGCATCTTTTCCCATTGACTAAGTAGTCATTACATAGCACTTACCTCATCTTGGTTGACTTTGTGTTGAGCTGAGGAGACATTACAGTACTTACTCTTCTCACCTTTGAACTACTACTCAAAATCTAATTCTTGGTCAATCTCTGCATTTTCTCACACATTGTGCAACTTTCCCGCACATTGCATGCCTTAGGCGCTACTTTCTCACACTGGAAGAATCCCAATAGCTGGTTTTGTGTTCAGTAGCAGTCCCCTTTACGGTTGAATGTGCTTGTCTCAAGTGTAGCAGCATAGGCATAGCAGAAAGACCCAACATAGAGAAATATTCATTTCATTTTTCATTTCCATTTTGACTTGTGTTGCAATCTTCTCATTGTGTTACCCACAGCAGGAAAGCATGCGATGCGCGAGCACAAGAACATGTCATGAAGTCCAGGAAAGTCATGCGCCTCTGGCACCTATAGCGTGCGAAGCATGGGAACATCACACTTCAATAGAGACTGACTGCAAACATGATATGAGGATAATGGTGCAAGATTAGCAATGAACCAAGTGATGGTGAGTCGCAATATAGGGTGTTGTGAGCCTACAGAGATGTGAATCTCTACATCAGTTCAGCACCTTGTCACTGCACATGGTGCGTCCATGTTCCTCCCAGCCCTTAAGTTGTTTCTGTGCAATCACATGCCACACACTATCATTACCCCTGGTCTGCAAGACCATTTCAACATTTATCAACAGGTAGTAATCACTGCTCCACCTAATCCACTTGTCAGTGAATCACTGAGGCAGTGGCATGTTAGAGCCACACCTGAAATACTTCCTGGATGTGGACACAAGCCTGGATCTCCTGCTAAGTTTGATATGGCCCTGACAAGCAATGGCATTCAGCCATGCACTTTAGAAGGTGAGTGACTATTACTATTGAGCTGTCAAAAAATTCATGTTGATATTTTACTAGGTATGTGAGTGGGACAGGTTTGCATTATTTTCGCTCTGCCACATCAATTTGGGACCTACTTGCAAGCCTTAGCTTACATTGAGTGGTTCACACCACTCAGGGAGCCAGACCACTCATCTGGCCTGCATCAGGTGTCGTGTTCGACTCGTCAACTGCACCGGTGAAGGGTATTCAACCTGATTGAGTGAATATATGAATATCCACCTAACCAGTATGTTGAGTCTTTTGCTCTGCCTAGTCTGCTTCACTTGTGGTAGACAAGAGCATTCGACCCTAAAGGGGTCTGCTGTCTGGTGTAAGTCTAATTTGTGAGTAATATGTGAGGGGACTAAGTCCAAAGGTCAAAGCACAAAGTCCAAAGGTAAATAGTGAAGTCCGAAGGTAGATAGTGAAGTCTGATGTCTGAAGATCAGCGGGTCCAAAGGTTTGGGGAGCGGAGAGTATGGGAAAGCATAGGAGATGTAAGGAAAGTGTCAGGACTAGTGTGCAAAGGTAAGGGAGCGACAAGGGAACGATTAGATGCTAAGTCTAGAGGTGAAACAAATGACAACCAAGTATATTTGACTAAGGCCAACTATATACTCAGCATGGGATGACCAAGTATCGGGGAATTCTCCCTCCTACTAGATGGTATGGTATGTGGTCGTCCTAGCCCTATTTAACTAAGTATGTGAAAGTCTGGAGGTGTACAGGCGAGAACAGTGGCGAAATATCGGGTCCAATGATATGTAAAAGGCCATGAGGTGCAGTGGCTGTGTGAGTACACATGTAATAACGCTGCAGACTGCTTGAGTCAATGAGAATAATGAGCTATGCACCAGTGGGGTTAGGCAGAACAGGACTGGACATAGGATTGGACAAGTGTGTGTGAAGTCCATCAGGTCCAAAGGTAAAAATGTAGGGTCCAATGTGGAGAGCATCGGAGATGGTTAGGATGAGTGTGGATTTTATGGGACATACTTTGCATGGATACAGACTCACTCTGGAACTGCACTCTACACTGGAATGCAGCTGTGATACACATCAATGAAATCACTCGTCCTTGCCATCTTATTCCAAAGATGGGACAAGCTGTTGACTGTGGATGGACTAATGCAAATGTCTATGAGTCAGCAAGTGATTTCTACTTAAATACCTTTATTGACCTTGATATGTTCTGCATGTCCACTATTGATTAGTTTTGTTGCTACTCAGCTACTATTGACTACAAACTTGAATTTGACTATTGTGCCTCCAAGTGTCTGCTGTAGCCCGCTGTAGATCTATATAGTCTGAGTTATGGCTACATCAGGTACATAGAACTATGGTAGCTATGTAGTGCTACATAGCTCTCACCAGGGCTCCCACAAAATTTGTTTTTTCCTGATGCATGCTCCACTTGCACTCACATGCACCCTATAAATATTGCACACCTTCTGTCTTTCACTTGTCAACTTGCATGTGCTATTGATTTTTCAGCATGAAGTATCAGTCAATTGGTTCCCTCCTTATTTTTACAGGAATCTTTTCTCAGTAGCAATATTCTTGGGATGACTTTTACACTTGTAACCCAGAGGTTCACTTGAGCCCACTCTTATTATTACTTTTACCCAAGTACAACATTCCTCACCCACACCATGCTTCTTAAATGCAACTCTGCAATTGTCACAAATCAGCAATGCTAACTCCTAGTGTCAAGGTGTGTTCCAATAGAAAAAAA
This sequence comes from Suillus weaverae, assembly GCA_016767475.1. Taxonomy (NCBI): domain Eukaryota; kingdom Fungi; phylum Basidiomycota; class Agaricomycetes; order Boletales; family Suillaceae; genus Suillus; species Suillus weaverae. Next base: position 139,644 of record MU179319.1, read on the forward strand.
CTGCGATTTGGCAGATTTCAAACCTGCACAGTCCAAGAGAAACAGATTTGGATTCTGTTACGGTGACCACTTAGCTAATACCAGTCAAGATAGCATCTGAGGAAATCATCCATGAGTGATTGTCAAGGTATGTTCCAATAGAAAAACAAACTTTGTTGTCAACAGGTTTTGAACCTGCACAGTCTAAGAGGAACAGATTTGGACTCCAGTAACAACTTGGCAAGGACCAGTGCAGACAAACTTCCAAGGAACTATCCATGAATGAATCTTCAAGGCATGTTCCAATAGGGTTTGATTCTGTTGTGGTCACCACCTGGCTAAGACCAGTTAAGATGGACCTCCAACAAGAGCATCCATGAGTGAATCTTCAAAGCATGTTCCAATATTAAACAAAACCTTGGCACTTCAGCAGGTTTTGAACTTGCACCGAGTACTGGCACTGTCCCAGAGACAGATTTAGATTCTGTTGTGGTAACCACTTACCTAAGCCCAGTTAAGATTGACCTCCATAGAAGCCATCATGAGCAAATCTTCAAGGTGTGTTGTGATAGAAAAAAATGCTGTTTGGCAGGTTTCAAACCTGCACAGTCTAAGAGAAACAGATTTTGAATCTGTTGTGGTAACCACTTGGCTAGGACCAGTTAAGATGAATCTCTGATGAAATCATCCATGAGTGAATGTCAAGGTGTGTTCCAATAGAAAAAACATTGCTGTTGGCAGGTTTTGAACCAGCACTATCCAAGAGAAACAGATTTTAATTCTGTTGTCTGTTGTGGTAACCACTCTGGCCAGGATGCTCATATGAACCAGAGTCCAACTGTGTCAAAGGACTGTTCATGCGTACTTGAGTGCTAGTGAATGTCAAGGTGTGATAAGAGGGAAAATGATTTATCACATCCACACCATCCAAAAGGGCAAATTTCTAATATGATCCAGTGCCAGTTGGCTATGACTACTTAAGATAGACCTTGAAGCTTGAAGGATCCATCCAGTGAATGTTCAAGGCATAGTAAAAGGAAAATACTGTAGAGATACGACACTAGGTTCATCACAGGTCACAGCCTTTAATGAATTGAACCTATTTGGTGTGACTGTCACACCAATTTTTTTGGGGCTGAAGCTAATTTGTGACATATGGTAAAAACATACAGAAAAACATATAAAAAATAACAATGTCTAGCTGGATTCTACCTCTTGCTTCTCAGCTTTACAATGAGATATGAATCAGACAAGAAGCCTTAACAAGTACAGGTGCAGCAATCACGATTTGCAAACCTATTTTTTGTGTGGTCACAGGTTACTGTAAGGGTCATTCGAAGCTGTGACACTAAGTGTGACTGTGTCACGTGCTGCACATAATGAAGCTAGTGTCATATCTCTACAGTAGATTGTTGAGTAGGTTTCAAACCTGCAGCACATTTCTGTCATGTCATGCTTACCACTTGACTAAGACTGGTCAAGATGCATGTCAACAAGAACATCATGCATTGACAGTAGAATCACATAAGATTAAGATAGACCTCATCCAAACCCATTGACATCAGATGATGAGTGACCTCTCTGTGACCTTATGTGACCTTTTGTGACTTTGTGTTTCAAACTTGTTTATTGCACTGTGTCACAACTGCGAGTCTGTGACAATAAGTTCCTCTGTGGCCATAACATTATATATTTGAGTGTATGTATGTATCTTAAGTCTTAAAATTGTATTTGAGTGCAATTTTCATGTAGCTGATTGGTTTGTTTGACCAATCTTGATGAACCTCAGAGCAGGACATTGTTCAGGTACACTATTCAGAATAGTTCTTTTTGGTTTCAAGGGACTAATTATGGTGTATGAGAGTGGTGGATTTGTTGGGTAGCTTCCAGTGAAAGGTATCTTTGGCAATCATGGATGGATTAATACACAATGAAAGATTGACTATGAAATGTTTTCTTACATTCTCTTGATTTGTACTATTATCTTTCTTTTCTTCTGACTGGGGTGAGTGTGAGCATTCAAGTTTGCAATTTGTGAGGGTCTTTTGCAAGGCATAACAGTTATTGTGAGGTCATTGACCTGACTCGCAGTCTCGCACTATCTCATTGTCACACTGCACAGCCACAACTTCAGATTCAGACGGTACATTGATCACCAAAAAGACTACTACTTATTCAAAAACACGAATTAGGAAATCTGTTGCAGTCAAATGTCCACACTGTATGTATGGACAATTGACTGGAACAGATTTTCCTCAAACAATCTCAGCAAGAATCCTTAGGCATTGTAACGCAAAAGTCACAAAAAGTCATGTGATGTACATGTATTTCCATGAGGTCTATCTTACCAGTCATTTGCCAATGCAAAATGAAATAAAAAGATTAGTTTGCCTTCAATCCGATGGACATACAACATGCCAGGATCTTTGAGGTTCACTCAGATGTGTTTTGGGAGAAAGGAATGGTTGTTATATGGTAATCTAACGAGGGACAAAGTACTGAATGATTTCTGGAAGAATTAATACTGAGATGGGCAACAAGAGTTTTCAGGTGAGGACATGCAGCATCTTCCGGCCCTGAGGGACTAACCTGAAAGAGAGAGATGAGCTGCGATTCCCAGTGATTAGGAGAGCCAATGATGCATCCAGCAAAACTCGGAAACCCAATTTTTAGGAGGAGGATACTCACTAGGTTAGCTGTGCAAGTGCGTGTTAGCAGACTGGGGGTAAATTCACGGTGTGATGAAGGAATTGCTCTTGCAATGCAGGCATGGCTTGCATGTATGGAGCTAGGATTTGTGCGTGACAGCGCAAGTACACGAGGAAGGTGTCGCTTGACCAACGGCCCTTTACTTTGACAACATCAAATGGTACATCTCGAAGCAGGTACTCGAGGGTTGAACCAATCCGGATTCTGTGACCGGATACAGGTTGATGACCAGCAGCTATCATTGTGGAGGTCAGACATTGGAGGAATTTGGTCTTTGTCAATGGACGGTAAGAGTCATTGTGGCGATAGGCGAATAGGGCATTGTCAAGGGGGGGTTCATTGATGTGCAGGTGATTGGCAAAGGCCTCCTCCAGGTCAGAGGGTCCTGTTTGTTTGGCCCAGGACACCTCCTCACCTTCTGGGGCACTTTTCATTCTGGGAAGGAAAAAGGTCTTCATGCGAAGGTTCTGGTGGTCATGAGTGTCATTGACATTGGACAGTTTCACGTGTATTGCAGGGTTGAAAGCGTCGAGGCGAGGGATTGTGAATTTTATGGCACGAGCTGTGGCAAAGAAGGATGTGGTAAGGCAGGCGAAAACTGCTGCATCTAGAGGGTGGGAGAGATTGAGTTGTTCACGGATGGCAACTATCATGTTGATGGTGTATGGTTCACAATTGCTGCGCTTTGCAGAAGCAGGGATGAGAGATATGGAAGCTTTCAAGAGGGCATCAATTTCAATGTCATTCAGGGACCAGGTTTAACCATGCAAAATGTGCCAGGTGCACACACCACAAACATAATTGACTATTGTTTTGGCAGAGTAGTGACCAGCCATTGAAGTGATGAAGGATGATATGAGGATGTTGCTAACCAGCGCATGCTGGTGTTCAGGTATCATTTTGCTGTCGCAGTACACATGAAAGGTTAGTAGCCCTGATCTGTATGTTTCCTGCATTGCCTCTGCATAAGCGTGAATCAGGGTGTCTCAAATGCGATGAAGGTCTGATGGGAGTAGGGGAACAATGTTTCCTTGTTTGTCTCGAGTGTCTTGGGAAGATGCAGGGAGCCAAAGGTGCAATCTGTCTTTCACTAGGCAGTGAGGATGGAGTGAAGATGGGAGGGGTGTTAGGCTCGGGTTATAGGCTTTGTTAGATTAGGACTGGTGAGGGTGAATCAAGCAGGTAGGTTTTATGGGATTTACTAGTTTTGCAATGCTTTGAAGAGCTCTTCCCCACAGCATTTGAACTTGCGGTTGACGAATGCTCTTCGGTGGGTCTCAGATTCATTGGAGCTTCTGCCCATTGAGCAAAACAATTCGTTGGGCATTGGGGACTTTTTGGATCTGGTACTAGCAGTGGCTTCAGATACATCTCTAATGAAAGGTTGCAGCTCAATTGGGATATTAATTGGGGGCAGAAGGAACTTGGTGGGAGGGTATATTCCATGGGAAGGGCCATTGGCTGGGTTGTCCTTACTTGGGATGTATTGAGTAAGAACTGTGCATTTGGTGCTAGTGAGGATTTGATGAATGCATTTGAAGACCTCATTTGATGCGTGGTTCCTACTTTGGCCCACCCACCAGCCTTCAACGATGCCTGTATTATCCCTGTAGACCTTGAGATGAATTCTGGCAGCTTGAGAACTAATGATTGTGTGGACAAGAAACTCGAAGCCAACACTCTCAGCCCATCCAATGTCTCTCCCGTCCCTATTCCAGCCTGGTATGAGGTCCCATGCTCTCCAGAAACTGTTGACAATGATGCCGATTCCATGGCCAGAGCTAGCATCTGAATAGGCATGGAAGTCGAGGACAATGCAAGGGCCAGGTATTGGGCGGGATATGTATGCATTGTTGAGGGAGTTCTTCCACCACCTGATGTCATCAGGCATGTTTCATGGAGGGGTCCGTGGGAGAAAAGGCCAGTCATTGAACATGGCCAGCATAGCCTCAAGATTAGTGAGGTAAGCTCAGCCCACGGGGATGACATGGGCCACATGTAAGAGCTTTCCATAGATCTTCTGGACCTCCTGTAACGTATGTGTGCATTTCAATTCCCAATCTTCAATGGCATGGAGGTACTTAATCCTCTTTTTGGTTGAAAGATCCACTGTCCAATTATCCAAGTTCCAGATGAAACCCATAAATGGAGGCATTGAGCAGAAAGGTATGTGTTTGGCCGGTTCCCAAGGGATACCCAACTCCAAGGAAAATTCATCAATGTCAGCTGAGCAGTAAGAGAATAGTGTGTCTTCCTTGGATCGCGGGGAGCATTGGGATAGGTCTTGGATTGGAAACCATGCATCCTCATCAAATTCTTTGGTTGAACCATTGGGCATGGTGGCACCCCCATACCATTTACATCCTCTGCTGATGATGAGACCTCCATTCTCCACGATCTCCTTTGCCCATTGGGTGCACCTGGTATTGTATTTGGCCAGAAATACCAGTTTGATCCACAAGAAAAGGTGGTCATCAACCCACTTCGAGGCAGGGCCAATACCTTTGGCTCGTAGTATGTCCAAACCTGCATCACTGATGTTTCCATATATGCCAGCTGAGGGTCTGAAACAGAAACAGAAAGCTGTATCAATGGCAAAGGCATCGTTGCCTGGGAGCTGAATGGCCAGGGCTGCCCATTGAGAATGATGGAGGGGAATAGTGTGGTAAGCTTCTGCCACATCGCAGACTGCCCCTTGCAACCCTGGAGGTAAGCGCCAAACAGATAAGCATATGGTTGAGAATGTTCCATAAGTACAAGGAAATAGGTCTGAGTCAACCCTTGAATTAATGGATGAGATGGTTTTGGAGGGATTATGGGAAAAGGATAAGTTTTGAATGAGGTGAAATCTACCAGGCTTTCCTGGTTTAGGTTCAAGGGAAAGCGGGGCTGTCTGAAAATGACCAACGTGAGATTCGAGGTCTTTCACTGTGAATGGGCCGATGAAGTGTCCTTTCGTAAACTCAAGATTAATGATCTTCCAGAAAGCTTTGATATGTTCTTCAATGGACAGGCTATTATGTGGTTTGTATGTACATTCAGTTGGAGGAATACCTCTGGAGAAGCCAGACAGAAGGCAACCAGGTATATGCGGGTATCTACTAAGGAGACAGGCCCAACCTTGGGGGTTGTATGGTGTGAGCACCTTACTCTTTCTTGCCTTGAGGACATCCTTGGGCACCATGCTCTTTGCTCCCACATCCCAAGCACTCATGGTGCAGTTCATGGTTTCCGGCAAAGCAGCCGTCGGGGTGTTGCCACTTGAAGCAAAGTTGGTTTCCTTGGGGGTTGACCAAGGCATCCACATTGACGTTGTGGGCAACCGCATTGACACATGTGCAGGCATCCATGTAAGCAAGTTTGCAGGGAATGATTGAAGCAGTATTTGAAAAGGGATGATTTCGGGGTGAGTGTAAGAAGATATGTGTAGAGTTTGTCAGCGAGGGATTTACAGATCATGATTTTAAGAAAAACATACCGTGGCTAAGTTTTGCAAATGGACTTTATCCCAAAGTTCCTTGTTGATTGAACGAAGGAGGGTTTCATTGATGATGGCTATGTTGAAAGCCTCATCCCATTTGAGACGGTCGTGCCAGTCCTGGCAGACCCATGAAGTGTAGTGAAGTACCACTAGATCTCTGAGGTCGCTGTTGTTGCAGATGGAGTGATTTTCTAGGTGCCAGAAGAACAGCGAGAGAGCATCAATGTGGGTTTGTGGCCACTTAGCCTTATTGAGTTGCATTAAGAAAAGGTTTTTCAAATGAAGGAATGTTGAAAATGGAAGGTCGTGGTCGGCTGTAGCTGATTTTGACACTTTGAATGCGTATGCGGGGCAAATTGCAAGTTGGTCATCAACCCTTGTGAGGCCAAAGTCATCTGCCACTGAATGCGCTGTGCAGAGGGCTTCTTTGCACCCATCCAGGGAAAAGTACCAGAGTTCTATGTATTTGAAGTTGTTGAGCTTTTGAACCGCATACTGAGAGGGATGAGGGGAGATGGAATCTCCTACTGAGAGGGATGAGGGGAGATGGAATCTCCTACTGATACTTTGTTGTTGAAACCATTCATTTTCGGTTTCTTCTTCTCAGATTCGATTCTCTCTTTCTCCTCTTTGGCTTCTTGTTGTACCTGCGCTTCATCTTCTTGGGCAGCACGAGCCTGGTTTGCTTCCACTGCATCTGCCAGCTCCCATTCTCTGTTCTGGTTCCACTCATTGACCCTTTGGTTGTGACCCACCATCCAGGACTGGGTGAGGCATTGGACAACAGCTTCCTGGGTTTCTCTGGTTGCTTGGTGAATGTCGTCGCAAATGTTTGTGTATGCATTTCTGTCACGAATACCATTAACAAACCATTATTCTTTCCTTAACAACACGATTAAAGTGTCTAAACCCAGCGCTAATCCTAACCCTAACCCAAGAACCTTTACCGTTAATAACTCAACCCCTAGCCTTGGATCCACTATCTTCTCCGCAATAGACACCAAACAATCACGTGACCGCATTTCTCCTAGACCCTTCCAGAACCTATTCACAGCAGCCTCATGGTTGATGACATCATGATCTATTATTGGACCACTTCTCAAAGTCACATCGTACAATTCCTATTTCTCTTTTATGATTGGTAGTTAGTTTCAGACTCAGTTTGTATCTCCGCTTGAATAGTATTATATAGTTAGGTAGTTTGTAGTCAGTAGTTCTTTAGTTCAAACCTCTTGTATCTGCACTGCAGCAATCCGAGATGTACCTACTCCTATTTCCTCTTGTGATATCCTTTGTTTGAGTCCTAGTCTCTGCCCTGCATTAATTCATTTAAGGGGTTGTGACAATTTCCATTAAAATTGGGGCAGACTTCATTAGATGGGTCAGCCATGTGGGTTTATTTTTAAAAAGGGATAACAATGGATTATACTTGATGAGATGTGGAGAAGAAATAAAATGAGAACAATGATAATTCTGAGTGCGAATGGTCGTTGTAGCACAGAGACAAGAGGCACCATGCCACATTAGCCGTTCGCTCGAAGACATAACTCTATTCCTTTGCTCGTGCCTCGTTACATAATAGACTGTCAAATAAGGGAGTCAGGGGCTGGCACCAGCACCATTACAAGTAAATCACATGAACTTCTAAAGGCAGCCCAGCCCCTTAATCGTCTGACAAGGGTCATGTCAAATTGAAGTATGATGCTCAGTGATGAAGCATAAGCATGGTGTACATGGTCCAGATCTAGGTACACTAGCGTCGCTATGAGATTCGGAAGCGCTGGCTGATGGGAGGAGTCGGCCCGCGTAAGTATGCAAAACCTCTCACCGACACTAACTTCTCAAAAGACTTCGGGCCACAAGCGTGACTGCACCACCTGCAATAGCGCTGCCCACAACAAGCAGTACCTCCCGGTCTTGAATCATTCGTGATACCAGATGAGACCATAATGACGAGTGCTCCGGCCCAGTGCCCACTTGATTCCCAGCGACAGATACTGTCGCAGCTGGCACTGATAACGGGCTAGACAGATCTCGAGCGTCGTATGCCGCCCTCTCCAGAATCTCTGAGATCAATCCCTCTTGTTTTACCAATCGCTCGTCCAATTTCGAGCTCCCAGACTCTATCAAAGCTTGGGTCTCCGCAGCCATTTCTTCCACCTTCTTTTCGAACGTTTGCGCTAGTCTCCGCCTCTTCCATGGCTCAACCACTATGATCGCCAGTATGAACACCACCACGTTGACCCCAAGTACCATCATACTCCCATAGGTACTTGCACTTCGGATCTTGTCACTCCACACTTGCTCCTCGTGGTACCTAGCCAGAATGGCGCGCATAAGTTCTCCAAACTCTCTATCCAACGCATCTTCATTCTCAGAGACCTTGGCCTTCGTCGCGACCTCGTGTTGTTCCAGGTGATGATCTGAACGCACAAGAGAAGTGAAGGCGCTGACATCGCCGTCTGTCCACGAAGATTTACGCTGCAAGAGCTCATTCACTTGGCGCTGGGAAAGAGAGCGCTGTAAGACAGCATCATCATACGCTGTCTTGGCTTCTCGTGCTGCTTGACGAGTAGCCTTGATTCTAGCCTCTTGGTCAACATAAGTCTAGTCGTAGCACAAACACAGTAAGGGAATGCAGCACACCTTGTTCGACTACCCGTTGTTTGAGAGCATCAATCTGCTCGTAGCCCGTTACGCGGTTGAGTTGAGAACCCAGTTGAAAAAGTTTTGTGGACGTCTTCTGCGTGAACTCATCTGTGCGTTGACGGAGTTCGTCTGTTTGCTGCTTGAATCCAGCAGTTGCAAGTGCCATCCAATCTCCGATGCGCTGTTTGATGGTGTCTAGATCATATGCGGATATCTTGGAGTTGAGTCGTCGAGGAGAGTCGGCAGGCTGGACTTTTGGACCAGCTCTGGGTGGATATCTAACGCCCTCGGGCACGTTAGCATGAGTTTCCTGGTGGGGTTGGGCTTGCGAGTCGACATTTGATGGCTCCGGAGACAGAGAACTCGTTGATTGCACATTAGGGCGCAGACATGAATGAGAAAAGGTGCGTAGATTGTTCGCTGGTCTCCATGCCCTAGTCCGCAGCATGATAATGCCTAAACCAAAATAGTTCGAGCAGAAGACAGACACTGGTTCCGAGCCGCACCGACAAGCGATAGATCTGGTTAGCACCTATTATATCAGGTCTTGCCTATAGGAGTGGCGCCACCAACAAATAGGCTGCAAGAGGAGTGCAACAAAACGACAAATATTTGTGCAGTCTACATAAATCTATTGCAATACAATATCGGAGTGTCATGTCAGTGTGTTGACGTGTCATGTATCATGAGCTGGCAAATAATCATCCCAAACGAATGCTATCCTTCAGCTCCAGACATCCAGCATTAGCCGTGAGCGTTCCTTCATCAGCTTGACCTCAGCCGTGCCGTCTGCCTCACTCCCGCCCTTTGCTTCGCCCAAAATCCGCGCAAGAACTTCTTCCACCGCCTTGCTCATCGCTTTGGCGTCACCACAAATATATACATATCCCTTTCCATTCAGGATGGCGTCGGCGATATTCTTCCGGTCGTCCCAAATGAGATCCTGCACGTAGATCTTGCCACCGTCGGGCTTGTACGGCGGCTCCCGCGAAAATGCGCAGTGCATCGTGAACTTGCCCTTCAGCTCGGCAGTGTATTGTGGCCATTCGTCTTTGTAGAGGAAGTCTTCCGTTGACTTACGGCAACCATAGAAGAGTGAAATTTGACCCCAGTCTGCCAGAGCATCATCGCCGTTCTTCTCAAGTGTTCGGCGGGCAAGAGCGACACGTTCTTGGATGAACCCTCGGAATGGTGCAACACCCTGAGCCGTGTCTGTGAGCGGAAAGCCACAAAGTACTTTGACAAATAGACTTACAGTGCCAGGTCCAACCATGATGACAGGGCTCTTGGGGTTTGTCGGTAACCTGAACGTAGACCGCCGAACGTGCACAGGAATCTTGTAAACACCCTCAGCCTTATGTGCCCCGCGGGGACCCTCGATGGCATACGCCGGCAGCGAAACGTATTCAAGTCCCTCGCTAGCGGCAGCGGTCTCGCCATTAGCGGCGTGTTTGATATTAAGCAAGAAATTTGAGCCAACACCATGTACCCAACGAGGGGTAGTAAGCTTGTTGGCAATGGACTCGTATTTGAGAACAACAGCCGTCACGTGCACGGAGGTAGGGTTAAGCTTGGGGCTGCTCGAGATAGAGTAATAGCGGGGTTGCAAACGAGGGATTGATGAGATGACGATATCAAAGGGAATAGCCCAGGCAGTGGTGTTCTGGGGTGTAGGGTGGACATTAATGTCATTGCCTGCAGCCAGTTGAAGGACTTCGCCAAGCTTTAAACAACCATTCGTGACAACAGCTGCATATTCATCCTTATTCGAGGTAAGGTTACGCATGAACGCATCGGCATCAGGAGAGGGCGCAAACTTGGCAAGAACACCGAGAATCTGACGACCGGCAACAGCACTGATGTCAATATAATGGCGGAGAACGCTGATGTAGGTTGAAGGAACAGGGAATGGAACCTTGGCAAGAGCAGGGTCGAGCGAATCAACGTTTATAACAGTATCTTTCTTGGAGTAGAGTCCAAGTGCACAAAGGAGACGGTCCACCTCAACGTCAGGGTTGAGAGGCCATACGCCGACGTGATCGCCATGTTGGTATGTGATGCCAGAACCTTCGATGTCAAGCTCAACATGGACGCAGTTACGATCTCCACCAACTTGGAAAAGTTCGCGAGAAACCTTGACCGGAGAGGCGTACGGGTTCTTAGCATCATGGATGCCTTTGGTCTTTGTAAGGGCACGTGCAGAAAGTTCGCCTACAGACCAAAATGAGAGGCGTACAAAAGTGGACAGCGGGTCCTTACCAAGATATACTTTTTCTGGAGGGTGCGATTCTAATTCGGTAACAGCGAAATCTGGGGTATCACCACCCTGACCCTCCTCTACACCCAAAGCTTCAGCGAATGCAGGCCAAAAAGTGTCCTTCCACTCTAGGTAGTCCTCTTCCATGCTCTTATCGTCATCTCCCTCACCGCGCTCGCCGATCCTGACTGCGCCCATGTTCGCGAGTTCGGCATCTACTTGACGTGCTATGGCATTGTAGTGTTCGTAAGTCCTGTTGCCCAAACCGAAAACAACATATTTGAGGCCCTCAAGTCTATGTTGACCGTTACTGAACTCAAATGCAGAATCGGTCAAGTTTTCCATGAGCTGAACTGCGTTATCGGTGGGTTCACCCTCGCCATAGGTAGCCATGACAAAGATGACACAACTATCTTCGGCAACCTGATCAAGATTCTCAAAGTCGTATTCCTCAGGGTCGCAGACGAGAGATGTGAGTCCGAACTTGGTTTTTGCCTCTTTGGCAATGCGAATTGCATATTCTTCGGCAGTACCAGTTTGCGAACCATAGAATATGATGAGACGTTTTTTCTGACAAGAGTATCAGAAATATGATGTGATCATGAAGGTTGGAAACTGATAGCTTACCCCTTGCTTCATTTTAGCAATAAAATCTCGGGGGTTCCCATGGCCATTCGCAAGTTTCGAAGGAGCAACTGGGACAGCTTTGGGTGTTGAAGAGAATATTGAATCACGAAAAAGATAGGCGGCAGCTAGGACCACGCCCAGCGCAAGGATTGCGACATCCGAGGAGGACGCGACAGCCATTAGTGGACGAAACCTGGAGGGAATGATTGCAGTGGAGAGAATGAAACCAAGGGAAGAAAAGCAGCAAGAGCAGGAATATTAATGGTTCCTCGAGAAAAGTTAAAAGACAAGTTGAGGACAAGAAGCATAGCAATGCAAAGCACTGAAATGCCGACGTGGCGAATGATCCGATTTCCCACGCATATTTCCAAACCGATGAAAATGGGTAAAAAGAAAACACTTTTTTGGCTTGATTCTTTGTCTCGGAGCTTGCCAAACGGCATGTTTCAAAACAAATCAAGGCTAGCTTTGCGCTAGCTCAACTAGTTGATCATCACGAGAGCGATACCCATGGTACCCACCTGTGCTGGTAGAAGGAAGCGGTGTGATCTTTTTGTCATGAAGTTGTCCAATTTCTGTCAGTTTCTCATAATGTGTCTTTGTTTACCGTCGGCAAACTCACAACCGGTATTCAAACTGCACCTGGGTGGGCCGACGGCCTGCCTTGACTAATCACAGTGACTCATTCAGTCCTTCCTTCTTTCAAAGTGAGCATGGAAGACGTTGTGCACACTGGAGTCTTGGCAGTCCGATCGATCAGATTTAGGTGGCGCTGCTAATGAGGGAAAGGTCTACATAACTAGCTACGTGGCGGCAGTACTAGTGACGCTGCCAACAGAGGTTTGAAACAAACGCGTACGTGCATAATTCGGCAAGAGATACGATAAATCTTACATAATAAACTGTAATCCTAAATATTTATGGATTGCTCAGAACTTTCGCTCGGACTCAGAAAATCATCTCATCCATTGTAGATTGGTGTGACAATTCAAACATGTTTGTCATCACCATCTGAGTGCTTCTAGCTTTACAGCATGGATTCACCTTGGGAGGAAGACCCACGAGCAGATTATGCTCCTGAAGCAGACTGGGCGAAACTCTCTAATGAGTTCACAAACGTACGCACACTCACGGTTCGTTCTTCCTTTGATTGATATTTCCATCTGTAGTCCGGATACCGAGAAGGGATAATCGCAGGCAAGGAATCCGCGCTTCAAGAGGGTTTCGACGCGGGTTTCGCGCACGTAGGAGTTCCGATAGGTCGGGATTTGGGATCAATGCGTGGCATAATTTCTGCGATTACATCATTCTTGAGCTCAAAAAGCCAAGACTCAACAACTCTAACAATGGCACGCGAAATATCATCTTCGCTCGCAGGCGTTCGCTTCTCCGATATCGTTCCTGTTGATCAGGAAGCAGAGCAACACGCCAGAGAGCATCTTGATGCAGATGATGATCCAATTGGACAGAGTGAGGAACTGTTGCAGAAGAGAGAGATGGAGGGATTAGAAGATATGGTGCAGAGGCTCACTGCTGGTGCTACAAGTAGACCGTCGCAGGGTAGGCCAACTAGAGAGGACGTGATCTGTTTGAAGGAAGGTATTCTTACGCTGAGGGGTCAGCTGGGCTTGGATATCACACCCTAGTTTAGGGTTAGGGTTAGGTCTCACTTTGACACGTACTACTTTACAACCGCACTCAACTTATTTCAACACCTTTACTTTGCGTGCCCGCACAATGTCGGTCCTTCGGTGAGCCCTTTCACTAAAAGAGCCCACATTATGTTCATGATATTTGAACGCCAGGCTTGGATTATGTGTTCTTGGAGTCTACTCCATGTTTCTAGTATGCCAATTTCACTAGTTCTGACAAAAGACAGCTTCTCACCAACGTTATGCTCAGTTATGGGCCGTGGCGCAGGAACGATGTAGGTACAACGTATGGAAATACATTGCAACAACTAAGGCAGCCTCTTAGTATCAGTTCCGTTCCAACACATAGACGGGCAATCAACAGACAAGTTTAAGTCTGCACTCTTCCTTGGGACCTGTCAGAGCTTCCTGAGCTCGCTGTCTGCCCTCGCATACATAGTCATCCGTGGAAAAGCAGGGTCATCACTATCGTCTCTATTGGGCCTGAGCCTCACCTCCATGGCACAAACGAACAATCCATCCAATTCCAAAACAAACGGATCGTCGAGCATCAAAGTCAACGGCCACGCACATTCCTCAAGCGTACCATCGCACACTTCTTCGTCCACATCCAAAACTCTCCTCTTGCGCTACCTCCAAATATCGGCTTTTATTACACTAGCCGCTCCATTCGGCTTCGCAGCCCTCTCGTACATAACTTATCCTACAATGGTCTTGGGAAAGTCCTGCAAGCTCGTCCCAGTGATGCTCATGAATTTCGTCATGTACAGGAGACGCTTCGCTCCACATAAGTACATCGTAGTCGCGATGGTCACAGCCGGCATCAGTGTCTTTATGGGCTTCGGGAATGAAAGACCATCAAAAGCCTCGTCCAATGGCGAGCAGGGGCCTCATGGCCAGCTGATTGGCATTCTCTACCTTGTCATTAACCTCATTCTCGACGGCGCGGTGAACTCGACCCAAGATGAGGTATTCGTTCGGTACAAGGTGACCGGGCAACAGATGATGCTCTGGATCAATCTGTTCTGCACGCTGTTGAGCACCGCACTTGGAACGCTCCCCTTGCCGCACATACCTGTACTTCACCCCTCGAGTGGTTTACAATCGGAATTTGCAAGTGCACTTGGGTTTATAAGGACGCATCCTTCTGTCATTGTACCACTGGTCCAGTTTTCTTTAACTGGCGCTCTTGGGCAGCTGTTCATCTTTGAGACGTTACAACACTTTGGATCGCTGACTTTAGTGTTCGTGATCCTTTTCTGGGGTTTCTGTCACGCTTTTTACTCATCACAAATTTGCAGAATGATTACGTTGACAAGAAAGATGTTCACCATGGTTCTCTCTGTGGTAGTTTATGACCATAAACTTACCCTCGGGCAGTGGGCAGGCGCGGGCATTGTGTTTGGAGGCATCTCAGTAGAGGCGTGGGTAAAACGAAAAGGTCAGAGCCTTGTTGCTGTGGATGCCTTATGCCTCATCACTTCCTTCAGAGGTTCATGCAAAGCGTGTTCTACAGGAGAAAGAGAAGGCAAAGATCGAGTCACTATAGATCATACCCAATTGACAACCGGACCATATACTGGACAGTCTGGACTATATTGGACCCCAATATTAGAACTTATACCATTCATCATGACAGAACATGAGATACTTCTAAAAGCCAGTATACAGTAGTAGTGAACTAAACAGAAATGAACTAACAGAAATGAAGAAAGCTCCAAGAAAGCACGGTCATAAATCCGTTGCCATTGCGTCGTCCCCTTCTCCGTCGACTAATGCCCTTTTACGGTCTTCCTCTCTGATGGATTGTTAAACTTAAGAACAGGGGATAATTTCCAGAAATGGACACACCTGAATTCCTCGTCGTCATCATCATCATCCCTCTTCCTCCGGGAGACAACTCTTTGCATCTGCCCTTGCGGAAATCCGGCAACAGCGACGGACGCCTTGTATATCGACTCGTATTCCTGGGGCAAAACATTAGAACACAAAGCTCGTCACAGAAGGCTTCGTTGCAGTGCAAGATAAAGGTACGGGGCACAGGAACACAAAGCTGACCAAGTTCGGGGACACAACTCACCTTGATCTGTGTCAAGAAGCCGCCGTTTGGCGAAATACAATAACGGCGATTTTGAACAAGATGAAGAGCATCCTCCCATGACAATTGGCAACGACGCATGACGAACATGACAACAAAGGCGGGTGATAGGGAAATCCCGCCTGTGTTGTAAGTGGACTGAGTTGGCGCTGCGGACAATCAAGCGCAGAGCGTACCGTTGCAGTGAACTAGAACAGTGCCCTTTCTATTCAACGATTCGGTGATGAAATTATGAGCTCTGGCAGACTGTTAGCATGTTCATGAAATATCGTGCAGCAAATACACACTCCGGGAACAGACGGATGACGTTTTGGTCTTCGTTATCCTCCACATCCAATACGAGGTACTCGAAACGTTCTGGGAAACGTGGTTTCACCGAGAATGCTTCCTTCTTATCGCGTATACAGAGTCTGGGGATAAAATGTTAAGCATAAGATAAGAGACGCGTCGATTAATCAAATGGGCCCTCGATCCAAAGAGGGTTTGAACTTACATGTGAGTGACGCCAAGCGAGTTGAGTACCTCGAGCGACTTTGATGCTTGGAAAGGGCCTAGTAGAAGGCCAGGAATGATCTCTTGACATTCCCGACGCATTTCATACCTAGTAAATGATGCGCATTCGTAGCCGTGGCACAAGAGTGTGTGCGGCGCATACCTCCATTCCACATCTCCTGGGCCTTGAATCAGGTTTTTGAGAGGTTCATCTGTCAGCGGAAACACATTATTCGAAGGAGTTGACATAATGGATGAATGAGTACTAGTGTGCCATAAGACGGAGAGCAAGAACAAGTTACTTCATATTCCGTAAGGTTCGGAAGCAGTACCGTACGGTCACGCATCGGCAAGCTCTACTCCTTCGTTCTACAACCTCGATTGATCCGCTCGACCAGTAAGTCACATCTCCGTATGGCCATTCACTTTGCTCAATATATAAACTCAGTCATACTCAGTCGCTTAGAGTGAGTCCCAAAATTATAGCTTTCAAGATCAAAGTCATGGACTTCGATGATGATATACCGTATGTTCGCGGTATGCTTAGTTTGTCGTTCGTTTGCATTCCTAATATTCCTGCTTACAAGAACGTTGATCGAGCATGAAGATCAAGCGCTCATCCATGATTCTGCCTCAACTCATCGAGTACCATGTACAATCATCAGTGGCTTTCTTGGGGCGGGGAAATCTACCCTGCTGAGGTACGTGAAATACTCAGCACCACGCGCACTGTGCACCTACCTCATCATTCATTATGTAGGCGTATCTTGACGGAGCGTCACGGGTATCGGATAGCTGTGATCATGAATGAATTTGGCGATACTTCAGTGAGCAATGATTCAATTTGGTCATAATTACGTCTATTAAACATTCATCGGAAGAGCATCGAAGGTTTCTGTTACTATCCTAAGGATATGAAATCCCTCGCTAACATTAAGTATAGCTAAAACTATCAATATCTCCTCGGATGATGACCCAACAGCAGAGAAGTCACAGGAGCTCCTTGAGTTGGCAAATGGGTGTTTATGCTGTTCGATCAAAGACGCTGGCGTAGCTGCCATTGAGAAACTTATGCAAAGGAAAGGTGCCTTTGACCATATCCTACTAGAAACTACTGGCCTTGCTGATCCTGGTAGGCAGTCTATAATTCTTTCTCGCTGTTTACATATCATGATATCCTTTGTGTTCCCTAGGCCCTATCGCATCCATGTTCTGGCTTAATGAGGAGTATGCCGCTGGTTTGGGTCGACAGATTTCCCTGGATGGCGTAGTGTGTGTCGTCGACGCTGTCTTTGGCCAACAGGTACATCGACACTTTTCTCACTTGTGCGAGCTTCTCCGCTAAATCATACCCTAGCAAATGGAAGAAGATCATTCTGTCGACGGCATTGGCGAAAGCCTCAGGTAATCGTGAATCATATGTTCAATCTGGCTCGCGACTTACAGCGTCTCCAGACAGATAGCATGCTCCGATGTTATCTTGTTGAACAAAGTCGATCTAGCATCAGAAGAGCAATTACGCTCGACTGAAGAACTCATACAACGGGTCAACCCCTCTGCTCCAATTCACCGAACTATTCGCGGTCAGATTGATCTAGCGCATATCATGAACATCGATGCATATGCAGGAGGGACAAAGGGGTTGCGATCTGCACAACACCATCATGGCGACGATGACAATCATGACCACGCCGTCTCCGCTAAGCACTACGAATTGCGTGGCATATCTAGTTTGCAGGTCACTCTTCCTACATTAACCCACCGTCGTCTCCAAGAAGTAGATGAGTGGATACGTACGGTTCTATGGGAGAACCGAATCCCAGACAATGACCATCAGACTGGACTATCGGAACTCAAGGTTCTTCGCTGTAAGGGTCTTTTCGTTGTGGAATCTGGGGAGCAGTACGTTCTGCAGGGCGTGCAGAGTATGTACGATCTATCCTTATTAGAAGGGGATGTTACAGGTATTCCCAATTCAGGGAAGTTGGTGTTGATCGGGAAGGGTCTAGACGACTCAGTTAGGCAGAGCCTCAACAGATTGCTAGTGTAGGATACATACATGCTTGGAGATAACTTGGCAGGCGCTTCGCGATTTCCTTATCCGGTTGATACAAGCTCGCTTCCGAAGGTGGGACCGGCAAGTCATAATCGATTCATAGATATTTTGAAGCGATCATTAATTCTAGAGAGACCATACATACCGCTTCGTACCCACTTTCTTGCTCACGCAGGCGTACATATAGAATCAACAGGTACATCGATGGACGCCCCAGACCCAGCTAACGTTCGAATAATCACGACTCTCGGGCATGTCGATCACGGAAAGACTACATTGATGGATGCCCTTCTCGCAGCAAACAACATCATTTCTCATCGGATGGCGGGGAAACTGAGGTTTCTTGATAGTAGAGAGGACGAGCAGGAGCGCGGGATCACAATGGAAAGCAGCGCAGTATCGCTCAAGTTTCAGGTTATGGGGCGACCTGGTGAAGGTACCTATCTTACCATGATGCGTATGCCAGGGAATAGTAATAAACATGCCCAGAAAGGTCCCCAAAGACATATGTCGTGAATATGATCGACACCCCAGGACACGTCGATTTCTCGAGCGAAGTCTCCACAGCGTCTCGGTTGTGTGATGGTGCACTGGTCCTTGTTGATGTCGTTGAAGGTGTGTGCACGCAGGTGGGTAAGTCTGTTTATGACACAGAGTACATCTAATCCAAGTTGTGTAGACTATTGCTGTGCTTAGACAGGCATGGGAGGATAACCTCCGCCCAATCCTCGTCATCAATAAAATGGATAGACTCATCACGGAACTAAAGCTGGTGCCCACTGAAGCTTATCAGCACCTTTCGCGGCTAATCGAACAAGTGAATGCTGTTATGGGCAGTTTTTTTGCAAGTGAATTGATGGAGGACGATCTCCGATGGAGGGAAGAGCGCGATCGACGACTTGCTGAAAAGAAGGATCAACTTGCAGATGAAGCCGAAGCGTCTGCCAATGACACAGACGACTTCAAGGAGAAAGATGACGAAGATATCTACTTCGCGCCGGAGCAGGGTAATGTAGTCTTTGCGTCTGCCATTGATGGTTGGGGTTTTAGAGTTGGGAACTTCGCCCAGCTTTATTCTGCAAAGCTCGGTTTCAAGGAAGCCAATCTACGGCGCGTTTTGTGGGGCGACTTCTATCTCGATCCCAAAACCAAGAAAGTTATCAGTCACAAGCATCTGCGCGGACGCGCATTGAAGCCATTGTTTGTCCAATTTGTGCTGGAGAACATCTGGGCGGTCTATGATGCTGTTGTGATGAACCCGTAATCACCATCTTTTGATATGATGCCACATGACATGCTAATAAATCTCTAGGAACACAGAGAAAGTGACCAAGATTGTAACAGCTCTTAATCTGAAGATTTTACCTCGGGATCTGAGGTCAAAAGACAGTCGGCAGTTGCTATCCACGATTTTTACACAGTGGCTTTCACTGTCTACGTGCGTCATTCAGGCGACTATTGATGTCGTTCCTTCCCCTCCTGTTGCCCAGGCAATTCGCATCCCAAAAATGCTTTATCCCAATGTATTCGACAAGAGCATACAGCCCAAGAACAAGTTAGAGCAGGATCTCTTCACGTCCAACTTCGCGCCAGGCGCGGTTGTAGTTGCGTATGTAAGTAAAATGTTCGCTGTTGCAGCCAAAGAACTTCCGGAAAACAAGAAACGGGCTGTGACAGCGGACGAGCTACGCCAGCGGGCGCGAGATGCCAAAGAAGCACGGGATAACAGCGTTTCGGTCTCAGAGACTACGGACCCTCCCCGTACAGCCCCAGAATCTCCTCCTAGTGTGGCTTCAGGAGAAATGCTAGACGTTTCTGAGGAGTCTGAAATTATCCTTGGCTTTGCACGACTGTATTCAGGGACGATACGCACTGGCTCCACCATATACTGCGTGCTGCCCAAGTACGACGTCTCCCTTCCTCCAGATCACGTCCATAATGCTACACATCTTATTCCGGCCAAGGTTGAAGGATTGTACGTGATGATGGGTCGGGAGCTTATACCTGTGGACAGTGTCAGGGCAGGAAACACCTTTGCAATCAGGGGATTGGGAGGCAAGGTGTACAGGAATGCCACACTTTGTGCGCCACAAAGCATGGGCGTTCCAGAGGGCGCGGATCCTGTCCAAGTGCAAGATAGTCTCATTAACATTGGTGGTGTTACTCGCACGGCAAGTGTCACGCGAGTGTTTGGATCTCACTGCTGATCATTATTTTCATTGTAGGTATCCCCTATAGTGCGGGTTGCGCTTGAACCTGTCATTCCTTCTGATATGCCAAAACTTGTTGCCGGGATGAAGCTCCTCGCTCAAGCTGATCCCTGCGTTGAAACATTCCAGCAACAGACTGGAGAACATGTGATTCTGACCGCAGGAGAGTTACACTTGGAGGTATGATTCGATCGATCACTATCATCTACTATCATTCACCCTATTCACAGAGATGTCTGAAAGACTTGCGAGAGAGATTCGCTCGTGTGGAGATTCAGGCGTCTAAACCAATTGTTCCTTTCCGCGAAACAGCTGTGAAAGCCCAAGGTATGCATAGTCTCCAATGCATCGTCTCGCTACTTACCTTTTGAGGATAGATATGGCACCCTCGAAGACGCAAAATGCTGCCCGTGGAACAATCAAGGGTGCAAGCACACAGAACTTGGTCACCTTTTCGATTCGCTCGGCGCCTATCCCCGATGTCATCTTGCAATTCTTGCTGCATAATTTAACGTCTCTCAGAGCATTGCAACAGGACCGTCAAACAGACAGAGATATTTCCGGTAGCAGTATCGATATTGTTTCTGAGAGCGAACTGGTTGGTGTTCAAGGCGATGTGCTCCATACTTCAAGTGTTAAAGCAGACCAATTTTGGAATGCACTAGAAGAGAAGTGCAATGAAGCTGGCGGGGAGTGGGTCGATATCAGCGACAGAATCTGGTCATTTGGTCCCCATCGTGCCGGGAGCTGTGTTCTTATTGATGATCGCAAAGATACCATACCGTTATCGTGCGTCACCTTGTGTTTCCTTGCGGTGTCATTGACGTTGTATTCAGGCTGAGGAGTCGCCTCTTACGGAATCATTCAGCTCAGCCCACGAACACATCCGGCAATAATGTTGATTTCACGGGCTATGTTGAGACAGGCTTCCAGCTAGCTATGTTCCAAGGACCATTGTGTGCTGAGCCTGTCGAAGGGATGGCCTATTTTGTTGAATCGATTGACGTTGATGCCGACGGCGTCCAGAAGGAGATCGGTATGTTTTTTTATGAGTGCTTGACTTCAAGATATGATATTTTAACATTTTGATCAGTCCAGAATAGGTTGTCGCAAGTGACGGGCTCCGTAATATCAGCGGTGAGAGATGCCTGCAGAAATGGACTGCTCGATTGGTCCCCTAGGCTTATGCTGGCGATATATTCGTGTGATATTCAAGCCTCAAGTAGGTGATCCAGTGGTCAGTTCCAGAGCTTATATTAATTAGAGCTTAACTCAGCGGACGTCCTTGGGAAAGTCTATGGAGTGGTTGCGAAACGACGTGGTCGAATTGTGGCCGAAGAGATGAAGGAGGGGACTACGTTCTTCACAGTATCTGCTCTTCTTCCAGTTGTGGAGAGTTTTGGTTTCGCAGACGGTGAGCTTGAATTCGCAAGCTGCAACGGGGTAGTCTCACACCATGATGCAGATATACGCAAACGAACATCTGGTGCTGCAAGCCCACAGCTAATTTTCAGCGGGTGAGTGATGCCACCTACTGGGCGTTCGCATGTCATTGAAATGGAGCACAAGATATGAATTGCTTGATCAAGATCCCTTCTGGATACCAACGACTGAGGAAGAGCTGGAAGACCTGGGTGAGAAAGCAGATCGAGACAATATCGCAAAAGGTTACATGGATAGTGTACGAGAGCGGAAAGGTATGTTTGTGGATCGCAAAATTGTGCAGTTCGCGGAGAAGCAAAGGACGCTGAAGCGGTGAGATCGGTGGACTTTGCTATCAGTGCTGTCTTGAGTTCCTTGGCATTAAGTAGTCTGCGATAACGCGATATGAACTGTTTTATTACGTAATAGTCCGTTGTGAGAGCATACGGCTCATCTTAGCTGTGCAGCTAAGTTGACTTCCCTCCGCTTCCGCCAATCCATCAGAATTCGATCTGCTTGAGGTTCTCCATTCTACGTCAGCTCTTATACGGCTGCAATCGGCCTCGCCATGTACAGTGGTGTCAACTGTTACTCCTCCCAATCCACCACGATTACTGTCGAACAGGAACAACAGATCTCACAGCTTCCGGAGGAGCAGTACATCTCCACGTTCTTCTGTCGAGCTCTATATGACTATCAGACACAAGATGCTTCCTCTCTCTCCTTCCACAAGAATGAAATTATCGAGGTTCTTACCCAGCTCGAATCAGGCTGGTGGGACGGACTCCTTGGCGAGGAACGGGGATGGTTTCCATCCAATTATGTAGTAGTGTTATCTGATGAGGAGGCAGAGATCGCTCTTTCCAACCATGACGCTACAACTCAACAAGGGAATTTCCAGCAAACAAATGAGGTAGCTCGTGATAGTCATTCGAATGACTTCCACTCCCGGACACAAGACCCCCACTTATCAGACAGGGAGTGGTCGCGAAATAAGCGTGACCCGTCTGTTCCATCCAACGGTCTTCTTGAATCTGGCAGTGCTGCGGAACACAGTGCGACTTTTTCGAGCGATTTTTGGATGCCCGATGTCACACAGGATGGTCAGGTGAGCAGAGCATTCTGCTTGCTGTGATTCCTTACACACCAGACTAATCTCTTCTCTAGATTTACTATGTGAACACGCAGACAGGCCAGATTTCGCGAGATTTTCCCATCGAAGGCGATGATGTATCGGCTGGTGAACTTGCCGGACTGGCTTCCTCTCCACCAAGTTCGCGGTCAGGCACAAGCGCAGGGCTAGGACTCAGCGTCTTGACGGAATCTTCCATACCAGGTTTTGGTGTTCTAAGACGCTCCGGAACACCTGAGCCTTGGGTTTCACGACTTGCCGATGATGGCATGTCTTACTATTACTGGAATAAGCTCACTGGTAAAGTGAGCTGGACAATCCCAGAAACAGAGGCTGCTGTGCAGAAGGGCAGGACGCGCGCCCTCACCAGTTCATCCACTACCTCATCGGATTTATTCAATAGTCTGGATGAGGATTCAGCTCCAAAGCGATTTCGATCTGATTCAACGACATCCCAAACCCAACATAGGCAGGACCGGAGTCACAACAAGTCGGAGCATGTCAGTGATTCCGAAGATTCCTGCCTCTACTCTCCAGACCACGGTGATTCACCATCAACCAGTGGGCGCTCTCAAAGTGGTCAGGATTTTTTTGCAGATCAATTAGCTCCTAGGAAGCCTTCCGTTGAACTGACCGCAGCTGAGAAAATTGCCCAGTCACTCCAGCAATCATTAGCACCACCACTCCCGGACCTTATTTCCGATTTATCTCATGTTGCACATAACGCCATCTCCGCCGTTGTCCAGAAAAACCAGTCTCTGGTCGGCGTATCTCGAAGAGCAGAACATGGACAGGTTCTTGACAGCCTTATCAGGGCTGTTGTCATCACCGTCCGTAATCTACTTTACATATCAACTCCACCTGGTCACATACCCAACAACCTCATACCACGCGGTGCCCGTGGACGCCGCGAGACTACTGCATCACAGACGCTTTTGAAACCAGCTCAACGGAAAGTGACCGCCACGTTATCCAAACTCGTTCTTTCTGCTCGAGCCATGGAATACGACTCGGGTCCTGCGGCACATGATACAGCATCCCGTGTTGAAAGCGACGCGGCAGAGCTTGATCGTGCCATCGTGACATTCGTTATTGAAGTTCAGCGGTGCCAAAACGAACGACTTGGTGCCGTAGGAGCGAAACGAGTTTTGGGTTGTTTCTCCGCAGTCTACCTTGGGCTGGGGCTAGTTGGTGCGGGGTATGCGGGGTCTTGGAGGGGTTTTGGCTGGGTACCGCTGGATGATAATGATGAAGCCCCTCAGCGAATTCTAGATGGCAATGTTTTCTCTGAGTTCAAGACACACATGGTATCAATGCAAGCGAGGTTCGGAACATTTCACGCCGCGCTCAAGACCATCGGCGATGAGTCTCGTGAGTGTGTTAGTATATATGCTTGTGATCTATCTGTTGATATATTTTTAGAACAACGAGTATGGACTACAGGTCGCGAGCTTCTTTCTGGCCTTTCATCACTCCTCCTATTTGTTGCCAATATTCATATCGCTCGTCACGTCGATATCGATGGTTTCTACTCCAATATGGCAGATGCTGAACGGGCTGCTCTGTATACTCAAACCGTGGACAAAGCTCGCTTGCTCGCACGCACGCTCGAAGCGGTAGTACAGGCTCTATACGATGACGCAGCTACACTGCTTCTCACGATGCAGCGAGTTCGTCGTCTCACTTACAAAGTCTCGCGACAAGATCGTGACTTCCAGTGCGAGTACCTGGACGCCATTTCCGTCTCCCTCAAGTCAAATCTCCAATTCCTCATGCAAACCTTTGATATCCTGCTTTCCCTTGGCCATGATCAAGCAGACATGGCACAAGGGGAATACACAGGTGCAATAGAGTGGCGCATGTCACGTTTAAGCATCATTGATTGCAACTTTGACGCCCGTCCCATGTCGGTCCTCGACCCAGCAGATCCAGAGAGCGAGGACATTGTTGACATCGAAGTTGCTTTTGGTGCGTCTGGAACAAAAAAGTCGGCGGCCATTCTCGGCGAGCGAGCGCCGCCATTCCGAAGTCAATCGCAATTATCTGACACTACCATTACCCTTACCGATCGATCCCTTCAGTCGATGGCTTCGAACTACGACCCCACTATGTCTGCACACACTCTGGTCCCTTCAACACTTGATAGACCGCAGGATGTCCTGTCGATGAGCGACTCAGCTTCAATGCTTGATGACGACTGTAAGCGACATTTGTATATTTCCTTCCTCTCTCGGCTTATGATATGTACAGCCGCAACTACGAGAACAGCAACGAAGATCAAGAAAATATTTGGCGATGACGCTCCTGAGCACATCATCAGCCCAAAGCCCTGGTATCTGCGACCCAACTACACGAAGGATGACATGACTTTTGATGTAGATGGAAGCGTTCGAGCAGGAACTGTTCCGGCTTTGGTCGAACGTCTAACGTCACATGATCCTTCAGGTACGGGTGATCCGTAACCTATCTGCCTACGGCATCATATTTAGTATCTTCACATTATAGACCCTACGTTCATCAAAACATTTTTGATGACGTACAAGTCATTCACCACCCTTGATGACTTTTTCGACCACCTCGTCTGCCGCTTCCGCATCCCAACTCCAGAAGGCCTAAGTCCCACCGAGTCGGAGGAGTGGAGAAAGCTCAAGCAACATGTCATTCAGATGCGGTGCGTCATCGTTGATTGTTCCGCACTATTCCTAATGTGATCTTCAGTGTCTTAAATACTCTTAAGGCCATGATTTCGGATGAAGATTTCCTTGAGAAAGAGGATATGTACATCCTGAATCGAATGAAAGAATTCTTGCAGAACGAGGATGTTAGCAAGTTTTTAGGTGCAAAGCAGCTACTTTCACTCGTTGAACGCGCAGTGAGTACAGCATCGTTGGTATGGTTCAGGCTGTCTGACTCAGGCGCCACAGCGTGGGGGAGACGTCAAGAAAGGCTTGACTCCTACTTTGGGCAGTCCTCCTACCTCGATCTTACCCAAGCCCAATAAGAAGTTGAAACTTTCGGACATAGACCCCTTGGAATTGGCACGGCAGTTGACGATTATGGAGAGTCATTTATACCAGAAGATACGGCCAGTGGAATGTCTGCAGCGTTCACGGGAGCAAAAGACAGACCACAACGATAATATTGCTCGGGTAATCCAGACAAGTAATCGGGTATGGTCCGGCCCTCCGATAGCCATCATATGCTCATAAGTTTAACAGATTGCTAACTGGGTAGCCGACTCAGTTCTCACCCTCGAGGACTCCAAGAAGCGTTCGGTTATCTTGAAGCAGTTCATAAGCGTGGCTGATGTGAGTGGTCTGCTACGGAATTCATCCGCACGATGCTTACTTCCCTCAGCGATGTCGCTCGATGCACAATTAC
Source organism: Suillus weaverae (assembly GCA_016767475.1). Lineage (NCBI taxonomy): Eukaryota > Fungi > Basidiomycota > Agaricomycetes > Boletales > Suillaceae > Suillus > Suillus weaverae. The sequence continues at coordinate 165,789 of MU179319.1, forward strand.
TCGAGCATGGTTGCTATAGTATCTGGACTGAACTCGCCTCCTATAAGGCGCCTCAAGCGCTCATGGGAGCAAGTGAATGCGCGGTATATGGCTCAACTTGGCACATGCGAGATGACCATCGATTCAGGCAAGAACTTCAACAACTATCGTTCGACGCTCGCAAGAGTCTCTCCCCCTTGTGTGCCTTTCATTGGTGAGCTTTCTATTTTGATTCTTTGTTGCCAATGTATTCATTCACATGTAAAGGCGTTTTCCTTACTACATTAACGTTCATCCAAGATGGAAGCAAGGACACTCTTCCAGGTAACTTGGTGAACTTCCGAAAACGACAGAAAGCTTCGGAGGTGATCCAAGATATTCAGCGCTGGCAAACATTCCCGCATAATTTCAATCCTATTCCGACCGTGCAAACTTACCTTGAGGAATCACTTGCTAAGTTCAGCGAGCAGGTTGATGTAGGCGATTACTTTTGGAATATCAGTTTGGAACGTGAACCCCGCGAGAGAGAAGACGAGAAGATGGCTCGATTGCTGCAAGAGAGCGGATTTTTGTAAATGGGGACTTCTATGTCATTTATCTTCATATATAGTTGTAGAAATACAACTTGCTTCTGACTAAGTACTTATTCATGATCTATATTCAGTTTCTTGGTTACCGTCACAATTTAGTTTGCACCATGACATGAATCAGATTGATCATCCTTCCGAGAGCACTGTAACTCCAAATAAAGTCTGCGTGGCCTAAGGATCTATTCAGACTATTGCAAGTGTATATGACTAGTTGGTGATCTCTCCACCCGTATTTGCATTCCACCTCTGAGCCCTTCGTCTTGCTACGACGTTGCCCTTGAAAAATGTTGTGCGGTCGAATCCCGGGCTCAGCACTGCAGATTGCCACCGACGCGCCTCATGTACTACAACGAAATCAGCAGGATCGCCAACACGGGGGACAATACCATCGCCTTCATCCGCGGATTTCCCACTAACACTGTCCCCGTGAATGACACCAATGGCTTCTTTAGATGTTGTCGACACCGATCGCTGTGACAATCGTCAGATTATGGCAAGAGCTAAATCCACCCAGTTTGCTCACCAAAAGTACTCTCCAGTCTGGTTCTGTACCCACTTGAAAAAGTGCGACGCCAAGACTAGCAAGCGTGAGGGGATCGAGTGACCCCTGGGGCGTGAAGGCATTCTCGACGTTATTGACAGAAAGCGCAACACGGACTCCGTGATCGCGGTAAACCTGAGGCGCATTGATTGTGCGCCCTGCAAGCGGGACAGAAACTCTCCCGCTAGGATCCGGACGACCCATCATGTAAATATCACTTTGTGGTAGTGCGACAATCTCCAACGGTAAGATGTCTGTGGCGCGCTTCAATTCGGCCCACTCTCCGCTCGAAAAGAGTGACAACCTAGTTGCATGTCCAATAGTAACACGTTTTCCACTACTTCTGTACCAGGATCGTTGACGCATCTGCTGCAATACATCCCAAACCATAGGAACGGTGTCCGGATCGAGATTGTAATCCAGGTGAAAGTCTGCGTGTAGGTCGTGTTTTTCAGCGAGAGACAATATGAGTTCGATGTTCTTGAGAGCATGTGCGCGGTCGGGTTCAACCCAAGGCGCAGAGCCGACAACAGAAACGCCTGGGCGAGACACTGCATCACAAAGCAGATTGTAATTTGGACCAGGTTCTGTTGAAGCCGCAAACTCGTAAAGCGCCTCTTGGGCGAAAGCTGAAAACAGATATCAGCGCTCCCGAAAATGCAGAAATGGAAGGTAAAGACAACAGACCAACTATTTGGATATGACAAACTTCAGCCCATTCTTTGGATAACTGAAGTCCCATATCTAGACAGGTGAATCCAACTGTCGTATCCACCTCAACGAAGGCTCGCATCGCAGTGACACCAGACTCCACGCTCTCTCGGATGAGATAAGTTGCCCTAGCATAAAGATTATCGACATTCTTTGGAAATTCTGCTTTAGCTTTATTTGTTACTTGAAGAGCTTCAGGTAAAGACCTTGGACAATGTCAACATTTCAATCACGTTGTTGAAGACAAATATGATGCAAGTGACGTACCCAGTAATCAACGGGTCACACTGACCGAGTATAAAACACTTGTCGAGGTGAATGTGCGAGTGGCAGAGCCTAGATATAGGAAGTCTTCAGACCTGGCAGTTAATTCGTGGACAAAGTCAAACCTACGAAGGGACTAGCACCCCACCGTCGGCTTCGATAACTGTAGCTTCATCGTGAGGCATGCATGACCCTGAAGAGGTTATACTTTGTACTCGGCCACCAAGGCAGGCTATGTCCCATGCAGAAGTCTCTGAATGTTGTTCTGCGCATGGCAGTCGAACGTTACGTATCACAGTACCAAAGTCCCGGCCCGCCATTATCAATGACGCCAGTGCCCGCCAGACTCTAGCGTAGAAATGATCTTGGAGAGCGCAGACGCAACTTTCTCATCCATGTCAGTTGGATTTCGCCAATACCCACCCCAGCTGCCTAATCGATCGAAGAGTCAAGTCACGGAAGCGGGAAGCCAACCCAGAGACACGGATGCAATCCGTGTCGAACTGCATGATAAGCCAGCTTACCCACGGAGTCGGGAATCGTGTACATTAAAACGGCTTGTGTGAAAAATGGGCCTTAAAATGTCTATCAAGGATTTACAATGGTGCTCCGACAGAGCCAACAGTCACATTTTGGCTCACTCCCTTTCTCTCGGATCCTTCGGTCTTGGTCATCGTGGATCTCTCGGACTCCAACAACGTGTGGCAGGGCGTAACATTCAAATGAAAGCTTTACGGTGGGCCAGCTGATAAAGAAACTCACTATGTGATTAATTTAAGGCACGGGGCTATCGCTTACCTAACTATTTTTCTCACGACTGCTATGTTATTAACCATGTTCAACCAGTTTCAATAACCTGGTGAGGCTGCTCAGGCCCCCAGCTCCATTTGCTCGTCCTTGTCTTGGGTTCAGAATTCAACAAGATGTTTGCATTAACGAATCTCTTATTCACTATCTCATCTCTAGCGTCGTTGGCACTCTCACTGCCATTGAACTTGAGGGATGTAGTAGATCCGCCCATTACTAGTCCAACGGCGGGCGCTGTATGGCATGTCGGAGAGAAGCAGCTGGTGACTTGGTAAGTGTGTACTCCAGGGGTGATCGGACTCCTTTGAATAACACATTTATCTCAGGAGCACTAACGGTTTGCCTTCCAATGTTACCAATCCAGTCGGGATGCTGGTTCTGGGATACATGTACAACAACAGCGAGAACTTAATGTTGAGTGAGTCAACCAACGTGAAATGTTATGCTTTATCGTTATTAAATAACATGTTTTTAGATTCACCACTTGCAACGAACATCAATTATACGGTCGGTCAAGTTCTGATCACCGTCCCCAATGTGGAGACACGAGAAGATTATATCGTCGTTTGTAAGTGGTGAATGTCTGCGCCAGAGGTAGCTCTAATAATTTGATCAAGTGTTTGGGGACTCTGGCAACGCCAGTCCAGAGTTCACCATCATCAACGATAGCTCATCTTCATCTGCTTCTGCGCCATCCACATCTTCTTCAGTTCAGTCGGCCACTCCTACGAGCAGTGTATCCCCTACAGCTCAAACTTCCGCTGTAACCCCCAAGTCAACTCCGGTTAATTTGACAACAACTTCTGGCATAACACCTGCAGCCGGGGCATCTACGCCTACTTTAACTTCTGGTACAACCTCAGTTGTCACGTCTACTGTAGCCCCAGTACAAACTACGCTCACGGGTGCTGCATGGAGGAACCATGCATCAGGAGCGTCAATCTTAATCGCCCTGGTATCGCTGGTCTACATTCTGTAGTCACCATGAGCTTCGATTGACATCAAACACATTCCTAAGAATCAGATATGTTAATGACGATTGCGACTCCGTGTTCATGAACTCTTGCTTACTCATTCTTCCATTGTACGATTTTGACGACGAAGGTGGATCTACGGCACATACTTCACTGGCATTCAATTACTCTACTCACGATATCACTATTATTGGAACACTGCATGATTTACATGAATGTAGCAAATTTTGGTTATTGGAATAGTGGCTCCTGTTGGTTGATCGCGAGACAAAGTGCATCGCTGGATAATGCGTACGTTCGAAGTCAAGTCGAAGGGGTGGTCTTATTAACTTTGCTGCTTCCTCCACGAGTTTTGGTATACAGGTATGCTTAAGACCACGCAACTGAGATATTCATAATTTATTACGAATAGACCGTGACCTTGCATATGGTGGCGGTCGTAGTAAGAAATTATTCGCTATGCAAAAAACGTGCTCTCTGTTCGAACTCTGGTTACCGTACTAGCACTGGCCATGTGAGGTCAGACTCAAGGCCTAGGCCTCACTAGTTCAGAGTATAACCTTTATGGTCTCTTCCACCCACTCGGAACCGGGAAGAACGAGGGAGTTATGGTAGTCGATTGTCAAGCACCTGAGCGACTCGAGGACGGACATGATGCTTCCATTTGTACGACCAAGTTGGCAACGAAGGTGGATCTATACATACTTCGTTCACATCCCATGATTCGGTACTCAGAAATCGACTGTCTAGAAGCACTTCTAGTCCTAGCCACTAGGGATACCATGTGCATGATTTTCATTTGGATGTAATGAATCTTGGTTTTGGAACTTCGAAGAGCCCTCCTGTTAGTTGAGTCGCGGTACCTGGCGGGAAACTGGATGATCAATACTGCACGCATTCCAAATTAGACGCTCTGGATTCATCGAGGGGGAATCGGGTCCCTAATTTCCCCATTGATTACAAGCGGTATAAAGAGGTGGCAATCTTCGGATGACGGGTTCACCTGACCTGAGTTTCGACTTCGAGTTTCGTCACGGAGCATGCATCATGCAAAATGCAATGCAAGAGTTGCTCTGGACGAGTCAGTGATCGCATACTAACTTAGCTTAAGCATAAGATAAAATTGGGTACGATTTCTTGCCGCGTGGAGAACGGGGGCCAGACGATGGTCGACTCGGAGGGCTTGAATTACTCGAGAACAAACATGCAGTGTCCATTCAGATTGTTCAACGATCCAAGTTGTAAGTTAGATGTGCAATGCGGCGGCACTGCTATTATGAGGGCTTTCCAGATGGGCCGAAGGAAGACTCTGGGCCCGAACGTGATGCTCTTCTTAGAAACTAGCGCGAGTACCAGCAAGCTATATCATCTTCATTTCACGATGGTGAGCATCATGATGATGATGTTGCTCTCCGCATGGCACGCCTTTCATATGTAGTACCAGCAGCAGTGACGTTATTCACTAGCAGGCTCCAGATCATTCGAAGAAATGAGGATACCTGCCGTCTGGGATTTGATCATTCGAGGGACGTCTAGGGCTGCCTAGGCTACATATACCTTCTGAATCCTGATGACGCGGCACCTTCCAGAACATCCGACGAGTCTGGTATCTTCGGCCTCATTTCCGCGACCTCCGTATGTTCTTCTCTTCGCTTGATATACTGGAAGGCTGGAACAATATTTTCGGGGTGCAAACTTTCACCAGCTTCCACTTGTGCTTAGATTATATTCGTTCCCAGCCACTCGAGAGTCGAGAACGAAAGGAAGAGGGACGAGCACTTCTGTGTGGGCTGTTGAAATGCCGTGCTTTTCAGAGAAGTAGCTGACATGCTGCCAAACTGAGGTGCATCACGATTTAATAGGGTGGGGGTGGCAGACCATTATTGCAAGACTCGGTGATGGACTAGTAGTCGCCGAGGCATAAGTCTTGGCGAACGTGCCGCATCGGGTTCTACATCCCTGATGGCAAACTCGTAATCGCATATACAGTCCCACGACTGCTTGATGAGTACTGAGTACTGAGTACTGAGTCCCCGCGGTCGCGGAGAGACGCGGCGATGTCGTATTTTCATTATGGTGTCTCCGACGCTCACGGAAAACGTCGGCTTCAGGTCGGATGAGATATGAGGCCGTGCATACACGCGTATAACGCGTGCAGATAATAACCAGTATCCCTGTCATCGTAAAGGTACGGCGATCGGGCATGCTCAAGCACTCCTGCATCGTGGTCTGAATCATGGAAGGCGAACTTGAAATGCTCAGGAAAAGTTGTCATGGTGCTGACGTGACATTGAGTGCAAACAATGGTATTTGAGAGAGCGAGGATTCTACATACATTTATAATTATATATACCGCAACAATTAGGCAAAGGGATCCAAATCCTGCGATGTTGTTGGGTCTTCGTTTAGGGTGATACCATGCTAGCTACGAACGATGATACTTACCATATATCTTCTGCTCTTCGAGTCGCAAGGACGAGGAGCCCAGCGATTTATTTGAACTTTGAGATGTTAATTCGTGCAGGTTTCAAAGTGCAAGTCGTTCAGGAGTCGGCCGAAAGGAATCCATTCATAGGTGCTAATAATAAGGATATGCAGATCAGATCCCAATCGGATTACTACGGAACACATATGGTCAAGAAACAGATGTAGACTAGCCTGAGCCCTGCATTTACTTTATAGTTGTAGGCGAGAGAAATATCGTTAACGATACAAAAGATCCTGGTCCCCTTCCTGACGAAGAGGATATGTCGTCTATAATGATAATCTAAAGAATCGTGATGGAAACCGTAAGGAAATCGTGTTCGAAGTAAAATCTGAAATACAGAACTGCGCGGTGTTAAGGCGACCAGTCCTTGCTCATAAAGTGCCATGAAATTGGGATTTCACCGGTGTCGAGTGTGCTTAGTTCTTCAAATAGACCAGGAGACATGTCTGCGAAACGGAGTTAACGGGTACATAATTTAAACCTTGAAATAATAGCATACCTAGGCTACCTGAGCCACAAGACTCGCATTCGTCACGCGTCTTCCCGTACGCGCTCTGTCCGTTGTCGGTATTGGTAATGTGAATCCACTACAAGCTATAAGCATCCAATGTCCGCATTACGAGAATGGGAGATGGGCCTACCTGATTGCAGTTGCCTCCACTGCCATATATCTGAGCGGAAATAGCGACTATAGGATCACTATCCGTATCTGTATATCCGCAGGCACCTGTGCCAACTTCAAACCAGGTACCCTTTGTTAAAGCAATTAGCAATCAGCAAACAACTTCTTTCATCAACTCACTTCGCCTGTGTGTGAGGTGCGCTTTTCAAGTGATATTTTCGCAGTTTCATCGAGCCGCAATGGCGCAGCCAGAACGGTGAAGAAGATCGCGCATAGCGTGATCAAGACAGTTGTTAGTCTATACATGTTGGCAGTCAGTGAGGGGACGAGATGTCAAGTGCGTGAAGACGACGTTAGGGGGATGGATGGAGCTCTACTCGCACTTACTTCGATGTACAATCTACAGGCCCTTATATACCTGAAGACAGGCTTTTACCTCACATCAGACATGCTCTTCAGGAAATTTGATTGCTGTGCCAGTTATAGATTGTCCCGCACTGGAGTCGCGTTGTCGAGAGAAGAAAATGAGGGTACGCGGATACGTACTGCAAAAAACAACGTACATCAGAAGTCATGGGGGCAGATTATTGTTTCCGAGTCGAGGGCAAACGAAAATCACGGCAAGCTCGAGCACAGGTACACTTGCGAGATCACACACGACAGAAGGAATGCCGTCCGGCTAAGGTGTACACCCATCTCATCTTGGATGATGATATGAGGGCTGTTACTTACTATTAGCTGATCTGGACCTCGTGTGCCGAACCGCCCAAAATTTAGGAAAGATTTGACTTGAATGTTGCTTGAAAGAGTCATTTTGTGTCCCACGCACCTAGTAATTTTTGGTCTCCACCGGCCGTCTTGTCTCCGCAAATCGGTTCAACTTCCCCGCACCTCGTGTTGTTTCTTGTCCACTTTGTTTCTCAGCACTAGCAATATGTCTGTCCGACTCTGTCGTGCTTCGGCCTCCAACATACCGAATTCTCACACCGAGGGTTGCTCTCCGATAAGCGATGCGGGCACAACTCCTCGGTAGTATCGGCATACCATCGCCGTCCGTTCGGCCTCTCCATGATTATTTCATGCTAGTATTATTTCATGCTAGTAAAATTTAGGCTCCATTGCTCCAGGAGTTACTCACCTTTACATACCGGTTTCTGTACCAGATCGTATGTGCGAACTGATACCTAGTGATAGCCGCAACCTGGTTGAGCCGCATCTTAGAGTTTCATGGATCCTGCAGTGGCACTAACATTTTCTCGCTTCTTAAATCCCTCTCTATCGACACGAGTGCACCCCATTACTGCTTGACATGCTGCGCACAGCCCGCAAGACGTTTACGCGTTACGGCTGAGCAACGGCTAGAGCACTCATGTGTGCTTAACGGACCGGTGGAAACTGTCACAGACTGGCAGCGGTTAGGCAGCGGAATCATTATGTAACGAGCCTACATTGCTTGTCCTTGGCACATCAATTTCTGACCAGAAATTGGTGGCTCGAAATATTTTCTCGTAATGGCATCGACGTAAATTCGACGACGTTCTGCAACCCTTAAAGCTTCAAGCTTAAGCGCTCAAACCTTGCAGTTCGTCGTTTCTTTAATGATCATCTAACTTAATCACCGCCCCCACGTTTCACTTCTGCATGCTCACTTAAGATTGATGGCATGCATGATGGTGGGTGCCGGTGAACCTGCAGGTAGAGCCGCTTGTCTGCATCGTGTCTTGATTGAATGCCGTTCCCGATCCCTGTCATGACTTTATTAGCATATATTCATTGTGCAAGTTCAGCGCAAAGGTGATGTTTTTCCAACACGCTGTGCGATAATGAGTACTGCCTGCAATCATGTTCTGTCAGAGTCATGAATGTTCAATGCACGAATGCATGACCCTTTTCTGGCAAATCTGATGAGACTCCGAGTCGGCGGCTGGGTAGCGCCGGTGATCGATATCGACTTGAACCTCACATTTTGTTTCGCGATCTCGCCGCTTGCTCTTCACCTGGCCACTCAAGCTCAAGGCGTGCTAAATTCTAATTGCAGACTCGACAGACATACGCTTTGAAAGAAAATGCAGAGACAAACCAACAGTTATGGTCAACTATTGCCTGTAACCTACTGAATCCGCAGTCATTCATGGCATTCATTGCTGACGTTTATTTTACGATTAGGACCAGGTAGATCGTATCTCCAGTCTTTTTGATGCCCACCTTGATCTATTAGCCGATGTGCGTCTTTGAGATTCGAAATTTTGGACAGCTGAAGCTGTTGAACTCACCTGCTTTTTACTTGTACAGGTACGCGAACTGTACCGCGATAGAGCAGTGTTAGAACGCGAGTATGCAGTGAAGTTGAAGCAGTTGGCGAAGAAAGCAAACGAAAAGAAGAACAAGAATGTACCATCAGTAGTCGTCGGAGACAATCCCACCAAGGCTTGCACGGAAAGCATGAATCAACAGAAGCACGTCCTTTCTTCCTACTTTTGGCCGGGTACTCATATTTCCGATGGTAGCACCCTGAATCATGCATATTCCGAGATCTTATCATCGATGTCAACTTCTGCTCAGGACCACATCAATCTAGCGGAGGCATTGTCATCCCAAATTACAGAATCTCTGAAGGCTGTTGAGCGCCGCAATGATGATTACAAGAAAAAGGTTCCATTGTTGTGGAAAATCATACCTATGCATACTGACGATATATGTAGCAAATGCAGTTCTATCACACAATTCTAGCTGGACGCGATAAGATCTATGCTGAACGCATCAAGGCAAGGTCTTAAGCTAGTCCCATGCTGCACGTTTAACCATCATGATACAGAGCAAACAAAAAGTGAGATCCTGGGCGCCATCGTAATAACGCACCTATTCTAACCACCGTGCATCAAGTATGACGCCGACTGCGCCGAAGCTGAAGTTCATCGTCAAAAGCAGGTAAGGAAGCTCGTCAAAAATCTTCTCACGGTCATAAATCTTGTCAAGTCTGTTCACGATCGACATGCGGAGCGCTCAGCAAGACAATATGATTTGCAGAGGCTTGACATGCTCAATAGCAAGAAGTACGTGCCCAAAAAAAAACGTAGAATGTTATCCAATTTCCGGCAGTGTCTATATTCTTTCGACTGCAACCGCCAACAGCGTGAAGACGAAGTTTTATACCAAGGACCTGCCAAGTCTTGAAGATGTAAGCTAGATTACAATATCCTATTCGGCACATACTCACGAACCTTGTCTCATATCAAGTCTTTCCGTGAGCGGCTACCACTGCACATAATTTGGCTAACTGTCTGCAGAGGAGTTACAGACTCGTCTAGTGATGGATTTCGTCGGTGTTATGACAGAGGCCCAGAATATCCAATTGTCACACCAAGATACCTTGAAGGACCGTCTTGCAACTGTTAGCGCTGCCTTGGCTAAAGTCCAACCCGATAAGGACCAAGCGCTTTTCGTAGAATCTAACATCCGTCCGTTCAGCCTACCCGACGACTGGGTATTCGAACCATGTTCGAACTACTACGATACGGTGGGCTTGATTGACTTGAGTTGCGTGCACTGTGTTAAGGAGTGTGTGTAAATTGCAGGGAGATATTTGCATTGATTCAGCCCCCAAGGTGTTCTTGCAAAATAAACTCGCGCGCTCGCGAGCTAAATTGAGAGAACTGGACCCTGCACTCGAAAAACAACGTAAGTGCGATGTTACGCCATGGACTGCTGGTTCCACTCACCATCGTGAGTATAGGAACTGACGCCGAGAAATATCGTGTCATGCTTACAGCTTACGCCACCGATAACACATCTGGCGACATGGGTGACGCCATGAACGTGCGTAGCCGTTATGCACGGATCATAAGTTACTTACTAACTCTTATGCAGAGCTACCTTGATACTATTCACGAGGTCACCGCCCTCTCGACCTCAGCATGTGTCCTGAACTCGGAAATCAACACAATCGCGGATGTCCTGGGGGGTAAGTAACACGTTGAATGAATATGGTGCACACATCAGTTAATGTTAATGCGTAAGGCGACGAGGGAGGTTCGAGCCCGCACGTTTTCAAGAGCTCGGCCTTTTCGATACCCACAACATGCGGATATTGTAAGGTATGATCAAGGAGCTAATGGATGCGTGCCTATGTTTGATCATAAACCCCCTAGGTATCGATCTGGGGCCTCAGTAAGCAGGGAAAGACCTGTAAAAGTTGTGGCTTCTCAGTGCACTCTAAATGCGAGTTAAATGTGATTTCATTCTCCCATTTAAACCATGTAAGGACGCCGCTGATGGGCATCATAAGGTGCCTGCGGAGTGCAGTAATGTTCACGGGAATTACAAGCCCTCGGAAATTCTGCAGTCTCCCTCTTCTGCCGTGTCTATATCGGAGAGTAGATGTGGGTGAATAATAAGCTCTATAACAGGACTCACAGAGCATCCGCAGCATCAGTATCCACCAGCTCCAGAGAAACTCCAAAGCCATCATCTTCTGTGGCACCCAATGCATCACCACATGTGGAAGAAGTGATTCGATTGGCTCGTGCCATCTTCGACTTCGCGGCGTCCTCATCCTTCGAATTGAATGTGACAGGTCTGTGTGGCGACATGTCCCCGTCTTTCACGTGCTGATATGGTTCCAAGAGGGTGCTGTTGTGCGTGTGCTAGAGGAAGACGATGGTTCCGGATGGGTAAAGGTGGCTGACTCCGATGGTGAGAAAGGGCTGGTCCCTGCGACCTATTTGGAAGATGCAAGCGAATGGCCATTGGAAAAATCTGAACCCTCTCAACAAAATTCCCAGCAAGCGTCAGGCATATACGGTACGAGTACCACCTATTTTCTGGTACAATCAGTTATTTCTCACTATTACCTGGTAAATAGTACGGGCTCTCTACGACTATCGAGCTCAAGAACCAGAAGAGCTTACGATAAATGAAGGGGACTTTGTTGAGCTGTCGTCTGGAACAAACGGAGGTCAAAATTATGCGGACGGTTGGTGGGAAGGTATCCGGATGGTCTGACCTTCATTTCAATGTTGCCTGATTGAATATAATTTTAGGGTTTTCCAGAGACGGGAAGAAGGGGATATTTCCTAGTAATTATGTACGTGGGCCTGGCTATCAGATCAAGAACATAAAGTTGCTGAACATGTGCCAGGTGGATTTAGCTTGATTATTTCGCAACGGTTCTATCGCTGCCGTCAGTTGACAATACATTAATCATGATTTCGAAAACCCTGGGTACAAACATACCATATGATAACCACCAATTTCTATCTTCGTATTTCAGAGCCAGCTGCACTACCTCCTTCATTTAAGACATTATTTTTGTTGTATCTCTCCATTCTAGTGGATTCGCGCCTGATCGCAATCGCCCGCTCCGAGTCCATTCTTGTTCCATAGTTTGCCAGGACCATCATTTAGATCGATCGAGGAGTTTCAAAGTGTCCAGTGCAGAGGGTGATTTCTGAAAGAGCGGCTATTCACCTCCAATGATTCGGTTTTGCATAGAGCAGGCCTAGTAAGTCAGCATTGGTGTGGGTAGAGTATGGTCTGGATGGGTCGGCTATAGCCGAAGTCCAAGAATGCCGTCAAGGGACCCTAAATATTGTACGTCACAATGCGCGAGCGACATGGAGTTGTGATAGTCATGCATACAAATTTAGCTGTGGTTTCAGTCCTCATCACAATTTACAACGAACACAGCCAACCATGATCTCGGCTAGCACCATCGTAGGTAGACGGTGTTTTGACGAATTTGTCATTTGACAGTAGTCCGCCAGGGTATTACAGGACCAGGCCTGCACGCTGCTTGAAGTGCGCGATCAGAAAAAATTTCTAGATCTTCTCAGGGGGGACAACCTGAGCCCTCTTAAGCCTAGTGCAGAAGGATTATTCTTCTGTTAATAGACAAGCGTTTTTTCTAAAAAAGAATTACCTGCGGCCGACCGTGCCATCAGAGGATAAGCCTAAACAAATGATAGTTACCAAAGCCCTGGTACCAAGAGCAAACCATCGATTTCGCTGACCGACCGGACATTAACATATCTAAACAGATGTAGGTCTGGGGTTAAAGTGCATATATCAGGTCAAAGATATTGAAATCAGCAAGTGCTGAGATACGCCGCCTTGTTTCTGAAGACCCATCAGCTATCAATTCTGCATCTTTGGCAGTGTTTCGCTTCCATCGCACGGATAATTTGGCTCGGGTACTGATGTTGGAGCTTCAAATAAGAATCATCTCGATTGTGGTGATTGCGGAGAACTGTCTCTGCACGAATGTAGCATCAAAGAAATGGGATTCCGGAGTCGGAAAACGTACATTCCACGCATAGAATGATCATGTGTTTCGCGAAGAAACAAGGGCACCAATACGGAGTTGGATGTTCGTAAGTCAGGATGCAAGTTGGCTCCGCGGTGAGATGTTTTCCGCAGGTTCATGGACAATATACCTCGATGGTGGCGATTTGTGGTTCTTACATTCCAGATGAACGTTCACAACTTTACTTCTACTTGAGGCACACGGAAGCTGCAGTGACTTATCTGGTCGAGGTCTAGTCAGAAATTAGCGGATACACGGAAGACCTGTGCCGCTCAGATTTGTATAAGAGCTCACCTGTTGTCGCTGACCACCTACCAACACTCCCAACCACTGGTCATCTCCACTACAGACCTAAATTCCGAAAACCTGTGAGCTCAAAGGCTGTTTCACTTATTCTTTCACCTGCATCGGCGTCGTGGCTCCACGCACCGAGTGCACCTGCTGACCCTCGTTTGGTAATGACGAGGTTGGTTGTGTACTCTTGCGATGGATGACTGCGACGTCGATCCACGGGAAGCGGATTGTTGTACAACCCCTTCAGCGAACCCCACTCATCTCATCATGGACAAAGCATTGGCAGCGTGACAAGTATGTCGCAATGCCGCTTATGCCGTCTGAGAAGCTCTAGCGAGATCAAACAATACCACTCACAACTAGGAGACTGCCGTACGGACAGTGTGAGGTGCCAGAAACGTTGACGTCTGCGCCCTGTCGGGTGGCACTCGCTGACGGGTGAATACAATCCATGCTGCCACTCGCACAAGATAGCGGTGACGCAGCAGATGATCCACTACAGTAGTATTATCGATATCATTGACTTGTTAAAATTGCGAATAGCTCTTACTGTAGGCCCGATGATAGTTGTAAGTTCTAGCAGATGAGTAGAGTACTCACATGCCTGTCGATGTGAACCCCTGGCCTGCTAGCAATTTATCCAAAGTTTTGAAAATCAACAAAGCGAAATAATTACATAAAACAGTCCTATGAAAAAGGAGAAAACTAAACTTGAACAAAACGCAGGCTATCTCCCCCCTACCCCAATCGCCGTCCGTATGAACGGACCATTCGCTCCCATAGGCCCATATGATGTGCCAGAGGGTAGTGGCGCAGGCAGGGCCCCGCCCAGTGCTGGAGTAGGTAAAGGCACTCCCATACCCATTATGATACCTTGATTCTGGGGGGCGGACAAGGCAGGAGTCTGGTTTTGTGAATCCCTTGGTATTCCCCTATCTTCTCGTTCGGCAATGGTAGCTCCACCTCGGCCGGTATCAGTGATACCGTTGGATACTGCGAAGGTCTGTCCTAGACCATACAGCTTACAGTTGTACTCGGCGTCGTCTATTTGATCATTGAAGTAGAGTTCTCGCATTTTGAAGAAGGTGGATGCAGTAAGAAGGGAATCTGATCCGGCCTGATGTGATGTTCCTATACGCATCACCTGTAGGGATTGATAATCAACTGGTGATCAACTAACCACAGGAGAAATCACGCACACCAAGATCATCCGCGACTTCCTGTAGCCCTCCTTTGAGGGACTTGGAGGCACGCATCATGAACTTGATGTCGTAGCAATAAGGGAACCAAGTGCGCAGCCATTCAAAGAATTGTTCTTCCGACGTCGGTAAGGACATCGCAGTCAAAAGCCTGACCAGGTAGCCGAAGTCATAGCCACTGGAATATGGAGGAGATATAAGTGATGTGAATGTAGAAGGGAGGTTTTCACATGGAACCGAATGACAGCACAAAAACAAGGATTCAAGAGCACTTGGCGCCTTTACCTGTCAAAGAAGAAGAATTGTATGACTCACCTATGAAATGATATCCACTTGGCCTCGGGTGCAAGGACCAAGCCCGATGTGATCAAGAGTTCAGCAAAGTCGTACGGCAATATTCCCATCTCCTCGTGACGCTGGAAATCGAGCCCTGACTTCTGTAATAGGTCGATTGATTCTGGCGCGTACATATCTTCACTAGGGTTTCATTCTTAACATGCGATGCCCGACAATTTTGACTTCTAAAACGCACTTTATGCTGAACTTGAAATTGAATTGCCAAGTTGTGACATCCTGAGGGAAATTACCCTCTTCATCCGCGAGTGTGATACCGGCTTGTATTAGCTTGAGCAGGTCGACATTACATCGCATTGTCTGGTAGTGATAGTCTGAAGATGTTTTGAAAGTGCCTATCGGTCGTGCAACTACGCCTGGAAATTCTGTGTCCTACTTCATCGTAAGCATCCATCTGCAAGAGACATCAGACTACGCGCCGCACAATTGCAACGTATGGGTATTGGTCGATCAGGTCTCGTATGTTCCGCATTTCTGCCTCAAGATTTGGCGCCCATACCTCCCGTATCCGGGACATACCTCAAGAGCCGGGCTTTCTGGTATAGCAACGTGGTGGACAGTTTCAGGAAGAGATACGGCCAGGAGATCTAGCTATAGCAATAGGTGGGTTGAAGACGAGCAACTTGCTTCATCGGACTTAAATGCATTATTACATAAGTGTGACCCATATTCGATTCCGATTCGTGTGAAAAATTGGCGGTCCTTTGGGTGAGGTTAAAGTTTTCACAGTGCGGTCCGAGATTTGCAGTTTGAGAGGCGGCGAAAAATGTATTCATCAAAGTATCTACTGTAGGAAGAAGGGTCTGTTGTAGTCAGAATGAGAAAGAGTCACTACCAAACGAGGCACGCTAAGCGGCGGCGACACGAGCACGTTGCCAGAACGTTGCCGTGAAATTATCACAGGTTGCTGACACTAGCTAGACAGCAAAGCCGAGCGGAGTTGGGAGTCAATTTTCAGGAGCGAAGCTGAGCTGCTGGAGGCACCAAAATCTCATGGAGAACGGCACAGATCTCACGCATGGCATCTGGCAGCAGCCACTTCGGACTGGAAAATTGACGGTCCTAAGCAAGTCCCAAGGTAAGAAATTTGCAGTCTTTTTGTGCAACATTGACCCAGTATTTCTTTTCTCATTTGTCATCACGGAAATCTCATTGTATCGCATTGTTTACACCTTGGCAGTGGTTCTCGAGACTTGTATCTCATTCTTGGTTTCTACTTCCATTACTTTCGAATCCTGCTCGGCAACGCTCAACAGCATTCCGCATGGCAGCGAGACATTGTCCGTGCTCTCTGCAGCACGCTCGCACTGCTCAAAAAGCTTCGGCGGCTCAACAACGGTACATTATAAACCGTTCCACCCATACTGACCGTCCCCAGAATTTTCCGTCCGCGTCTCGCCCCGCACTGGACTCTTCGACCACCCTCGCCCGCGGCGCCACTAGATGCGCCTAGAACTTGACAACACTTAGGTAAGTTTGTACTGGACCATCAATTCACTCGCAGATTCCAGTTTGTGGGAGTTGGTATTTGAGTCGCGAAAAAAATCTACGTCAAATCTACGTACAATTAAGTACCAAGTACTAAGTACTTATTGAATTACTTGAATTATGAATACAAAGCATCAAAACCATGACATATATGTGTTATTCTGGTTCTCAACGTTTGACGCCAGTGCACCAAAATCGAAGTTGAATGTGTGATTCCCTACCCTCTGAGCTGTATTGCCCGCAGGGCTTGAAGGGTCTGCACTGTGTCTCAAAGTTGCAGCAACCAGATCCTCATCTAAACCTAAAGCAAGAGAAAGCATGTCTGTGGACAGGTCAGGAGGACGGCCCAGCTCTTCAGGCTGCTCTGAGTGATCCACCTCTGAGCTTGACACTGGCTTGGGCTGCCGAGGTGAGTAGGCGGGAAGTTCCTGAATGGTCGGTGGAGCAGTTGTCTCAATATCCTGCAGCGTTTGTTGTAGGAACGAGTGTGCAGCATCAAAAGGGCACGCCCAATCCCCGGAAGTGCTGCACACAGCTGATCTGACCGGTGACTCCTGAGACGTCAGGTCGGTATCCATAGTCGAGCTATCTCTAGACGTTTTGAGCCACTGGGTGTACGTCCGACGTGACTTCTCTGCGATCTTAGTGAGTAGAGGCTATGTTCCAGTTTAGTAACGATCTCCCAAAAGTCGTCTTGATCACTAACCAGTGCCTGAGCGACCTTTGAGCATTCCTCGGCCACGTTCGCAAAAATGCGGTAAGCGATGTCCAACTCCTTCAGCGCAAATGGCGCTAGACTTAGGAAAGGTGTCCTGGAAACAATCAATGACAATGCAACCTGGGTAAAAACACCCAGTCAAGATGTCACAGATTGTTGGCTTCAGGAGTCACTCACCGCGCCAGAGAATGCATTAAACCAGAAACACATGAACCGCTTACTCAGCTGTGGCTCACGATGCAGCATGGTCCCTAATGTGGCAACAAGGCGGGAGGCGCTAAGGTATGTTGCAAGCACTGACGGCGCGTATTTGTGTCGATACGTGAAAGCATCGAAGTCGCTCAGCGCCTCAGTAAAAAAATTCCTATGAAGCTGCAGTAGGACTTATGGGTGTCCAGCTTCAGCGCGCAGGCACACAACCTACCCAGTAGAAAACCCACCGATTTCTCGCCCGCTAGCTACTAGCACTTGTTGCATAGTCAACTGTCGGATATTCGTGATGCCATCTGAGTTGAATATGTCGAGTGTGGGAGGGATGTGGAAGTCCCGGATTTTCTTGTCGACATCCAGAATGTCAGAATATAGTTGTGGTTTTGCAGATATTGCGGTAACTAGGACTGGTGTGAGACAGTGCAGGAAGAACCCGTGCTTCCACTCATGATCTATGGAACGATCAGTTCTAGTGCGAAAGTAAGTGGATAAATCAGCTAACATGACTGAGCTCCCGGGACGATGTACATGCCCTCTGAAGCATAGGATGGTCGCCGACAATCGACATGCTGTAAGCAAAGAGATGGTGGCCGACCAAGAGATAAAGACTGGAACTCGAGGTTCAGTACGCATGTCACATGTGCAATCAGTTGAAAATCGGCACTAACCAGGCGTGCATCTAAATTCAGAAGTTCCCAGAACAGCATTCGTCGCCGCTGAGACTCTTCGGGAATTACCTTCCATCTATTGCCGTCGCGGTCTATGAAAATGAATGAAAATCCATGTTGAGGAAATCTCAGGGCGGTAATGGATGCCTGACGTACGGAGACCTAACTGGAGTAACAGATGTTTTAGGCGAGTGGAGAGTAACTATTTCGAAAAGACTCACGCTTTGAGCAAGCTTTGCGGCAAGTCCCATGATGCTCCATGCATATGATACAGCTTGACTCTTGTCTGAGAAAATCAGAAGATACCAAATCATATAGAACTAC
Source organism: Suillus weaverae (assembly GCA_016767475.1). NCBI lineage: Eukaryota > Fungi > Basidiomycota > Agaricomycetes > Boletales > Suillaceae > Suillus > Suillus weaverae. Next base: position 184,321 of record MU179319.1, read on the forward strand.
CTTCTCGTAAGCACAACCGTATGTCGGATAATGTGACTAACGCACCAAAGTCTGTAGAAGATCTAAACTAGGTTCGTCCATCAGATTTGTCTCACATAAGGAGGCTCGTGCTAGGCGATGGAACACCTCAGCTCTCGGAGACTCATTCTGTTGGTTAAGATCGACGAGTAGCCCAATAGCCATCATGACGAACAGCAGAGAAAGGCGGCGAAAAGAAAGGCTTGACATTGGCGTGGTGTATACGTGATGAACTAGATTCGGGAGCCAAGTTTCGCTTGGGTCGAGGTTGTACCTTGCGTGTACGCCATAAACACGTCGCAATCAGACAACGACGAAAAAACTTACTGCCATAGAGCGTTCGATCGAGCTTGCGTGCATAGGTACTCTGCCTCTTCCCGAGACGGCAACATCTCGTAAATCCGCTGTCTCATAGGATTATTGGGCAACCAAGGATAAGGAAATGTTTGACTGAGTTTTTCGATTTCGGGAGACAATCTGGGAACATCTGAAGTAAAAGCTTCTGCTGAGGAATGCCTTTCCTAGAAATTGATCAGCCATCCTGCAAACTAGGTACCAATTAGATCACCTCCGATCGGCTATCCTGAACCTTGTCTGCATCTCGTGTTGAAGATGAGGCAATAGGGAGTTGGAGATTGTTTGCGTGATTTTCTTTGATTGTCCCATCCATCTGGGTATGCCGTCCGCTGGTCGCATGAGAGCTATAAAGTTCCAGTGAATTTTTAATACGTAAGGAATCTTGATGCAAGAGGGGATGAGGTTCAGATGAACATTTGGCTTGCACGGTCTCCAAGGCGTCTTCAAGCTGTCGTATACGATCGCTCATCTGAATAATTTTTGCATGAAGTTGCTCAGTATTGGCAAGAATGAACCTTGATCGATCATCAGTGGGAGGGTTTGCCAGAGACCCCGCTACTGACCTGCTGCCCTTTCCAGAGGTGAGAGCACCTTACGAAACACGGTCAGATTGAACGCTCAAAAGCATGGTGATGCTAAATACCATCTGGACATATTTCAGCGCAGCCTCGTTTTGAGCATGATTGACATGGAAAGACACGATCGCACTAGCGCATTCAGCTTTAGGCCATGCAAATTCAGAGGGAAAATATGGTCATACTTTGAGCTTTAATCTTGAGGATGCATTTATGATTAAAGCTTTCAGGCCAGACAGATTGAAACGCACCTTCGACACTCTGCGCACGATAGAGGCTGCTTCTTGTTATGTGTTTTCCTGGGTGTCGGAACAAATTCTTCAGGGGCACCAGTCGCGTCCAAAGACGAATCAAATGCGTTGCGAGCACGCTTGGACGCACGGGCGTCGGTGCTCACATCAGCAAGGCCCCTCGCGGATGTCTGTCTACCTTCACTACTGTCTGCGAGCATGTTATCAGTGCTGGAGATCGACGTTCGTGTATGAGCTTAAGCGGCTTAAAAGAGACCCCGAGTTGAACGGACTCATTGTTTCAATGGATAGATATATGTAGCACCGTGACTGTAGGTTACGGCATCAATGAACCACGAGTCTCCTGACTTACTATCTTCATCTGAGTTCTCGCCGTTCAACTCCACTTCGAATCCCTTGCCAGCTTCAGTACTCGGATTCTCCGGCAGGTTCAAACTGACACGGTGATGTGTTCTAGGTAGGCATACCAGATTGTCAGCAATCGTCTACGCCACCAACCGCATGTCACAGTTATCCTTGTCGAGAATGAAACTGCGGGTACTTGATTTCATACGGACTCAGGAAACTACGGAGGAACTGCCAGCAAATACAAGGCCGCAAAATTTCCAACAACCCGAAATGGCCAAAAACCACGTTGGTGATACCAATATTTGGGCATAATCCTGATGTAAAGGTACTCTTATCACGATTCTACTCCTCCGGGAGAGTGTTCCCTGTTTGCTGCCTGATCAAAAAAGGACTCACGGTTACTTCGCAGTCCGTAAGTTTCGCATCAAAATTTAGCCATCCCGTCGCAGGCATGTAGTCCGAAAGACAAGGAAGGTGGTCTTCATACGCATAGGACAGTCAAAACAAATGTGAGTGGGATTGAAAATGAGCGTGATGTAAAGTGCACCAAACCTTAGCGCTTAGCTTGCACCAAGGTTCTAGTACTCGTGCAAAGTTTGAATCCAGAACATTGCAAATATTTGCGCCGCACCCATTCCTATGTTCACAAACTGCCGAAACGGGCGAGATGATTTACGGTTTGAACAAAGCTGTTCGCGGAATCAACCGGCGGCCTGGTCTTCCTCAGGCGCTCGCGGAGCTTCGACCTCAGCGCTAGGCAAAATCCTTCGTCGCCTGGGAAAGTGGATGGTCAGCCGATGCGGAAGTGTCCGTGACGATATCTCGTGGGACGTACTATGAGCCGCTATGCTACTTCACTTGTGAAATTATCGGCTCTGGCGAAACGCGCTGGAGACGTGTGCTCGGTCTTCAAGCTTAGCAGCTTCAACGCGGATCCGGTCCCTCGATGACATCGCGTGAAAAACAAGTCAATCAGACTCGATGGGGCATGGGGTTCGATATCTTCAATGCAGCATATGTGATAGGCTACCGACGCCGACGGTACTGCTAATGCCGGACTTTCCGGCCAGGGTTCAAGTGCGGCGGTATCCTTTCAACTCCACTGTCAACGCTGTGCCGCAAGGATCAAATCATAGGGAATAAATATGATTAAAGGAGTTCCTTCGTTCCGTAGAAATCGGGTTTCGGAGATCCCCTTGCGACCGCACGCAAGATTCTCCATGATGTGGAAACAGAAGTATGCATCTTCATACATCTTCTTCTCACCCCCCGGACAGCTACTAACTTACGCAAGCGAAAGATCCATCTTTAATATCATAAACTATCATAAACAAATATTATGCCATTAAATAACGTCAACTGGGCTATGACGCGGTCACAACTTTGCCTTCTGTTCAGCAGCAGCAGCAGCTCTCTCCATCATGAACCTGGTCTCTGTTGCAGCCTCCGCGAGGTAGTGCTTCAGTTCGGCAGTATTCCGGTTAAGTGACGTGATGGTCCAGCGGATGTAATGATCATCGATGGAATACGAGAGTCCGTACCCGTCCGTGACGACTGCGTGTGATAATTATCAGCTTCGATTCGCAAAAACACTCTCAACGACTAGGCGTACCTTCTCCGTATCCCCATCCATCTAGATACCTTGAAGAAAGTTGAGATGTTGACAACTCCCAATGGCTGGTCTTGGCAAACGCTGGGTCCGAATAGATGGCCGGGACGGACTCGCCATCGCGGACCATCTTCTTTAGGCCGAATAAATGCCGGTCCACCCCTTGCCCATCCGCGGCCCAGGCAGCATACTGCAGGTGGCGCGAGACGGCGCGGCGGAAGAGCACGGCGCGGCGTTCATCCTACACGCGAATTACATATGCCACTTAGCCTCTATTTGGAATGGGAAAATGGTACGCGATCTCCGCATGATGACCTACAGATTCTTCTGAATTAAGCATGGCTTCGGCCCATTCCTTGCTTTCCGAGCTGGCACTACGGATGACCTCCGTACGGCCTTGCTGGTATTTGCGCGTCTGACAGCTTTCATACGTCACACCAGGTCGATTAAACATCTTGTGGAAAGCAAGCTGTTTCACAAGCTGAGCCCATGCATCAGGGGAAGCCTTGAACTTCTTCATGAGATTTTTCCCATAGCCTTCGTAGTGGAGCACCTAGGAATGGTGGCAATGTAATTATCTAGAACCCTGATAGATCTTACTAGACCCTGCACTCACCTGCATGTCATGCTGACCCACAAGTTCGTCAAAATGTTGGCATGCCTCATTAATGTATTTCTTGCATGTGGCGTCAAGCTCGAATTTCAGCTCGGCGGGTTGCGGAAGATTAGCCCCAGTCGAGCTAGACCTAGGCGCACCGAGATCGACCGTGTTGTGGGCAAGAGAAGCAAGGATGAATTCATTCATGCGGAGCGTGGGTGTGCCATCCATGCACGAATGTTCCCCCAGGAAACCCGATCGCCCATTATCAAAGACGAGCACTGACACGAGTAAAATGCATTAGCACATCTAGAAAACTGTGAGAGCCAATAGCCGCATACATTGATGTTTGTCGTAGAAACGGTTCCGGCCGTCTCCAACCCAGCAAGACCAAGAAATATCTTCGCGCAAGACGGGTGTAGTGTCATCAAGACAGACGACGATCGCGGAGGACTCTATCCGCTCGAGAGATTTTTGGTTCACCGGCGAACTTGCAATTAGTGCAGAACGTGCCTGAACGGATAAAGGTATGAGGCTATGGAAATCGCGGCTGAACTGAACCGCCAAGTACTCACATCAGTCCAAATATCTCGGTTTTCCGCTGTCAGCGCGCCGACCGGAGCGCCAGTCTCCTTTCCGGCCATCTTAATGACTCGTTCTACTTGCCTACGTTCCATAGTTACGTTAATTTCAATGAACTCAGAACGATTAATGCGCAACACGCACACTTCTAGCTCAGCCTCACTTAGTTCATGTCCTTCCGGGGTTGTAAGCAGGACCTCGAAAAACTTGTTCTTCCTCACAAACACGACGTGATTATGTGCCTTTGGATCAAACTTCTTGGCAGTGTCGGATGGCTTGGTGGGGTATCGGCATGCATGGAAGCTGCGAGGACTTAATGCGATGCCATGCATGACGGAATGAACGCTTACAGCCATTTGTACGAATCCATGCACAATGGCATCCCACGAACCTTTTCAGGTTCCAATTGTTTCCTGCTCGATCTTGGCATGAGTAATAAACAAGGAAGACATGCGGGACACTGACGACTCCGTGATTTCTCTAAAGGGCAGCATGGCTTTGATCAGACTAGCAGCCCTCTTCGCCGGGTCACGTCTGCGTGGATCATCAAGATGCACGTAGAAGTAGCTGACATAGACCACGACAGGATCGCGGTAGCCCATGTATGCTGCATCATTCCACCAGTCTGCTATCCAGTTCTTGATGGATGGATCTGTGGCGCGGGCTTCTAGGCGTTTCTGGAGCTCAGCAGCCTGAGGTGATCTGAGAAATTCTTGCGCAGTAGCCTGAGATTTAGCATACTCCGCATCCGTCAGAAGAGGCCGAATGGTCTCGAGGTACTTGTGCACGGTTGAGGACAGTGCTGGAACGGGAAGCCGAGGAAGTGACGCCTGGAACCGCAACATGTTCCCTGCAGTAGGATCAACAGCGTATCCCTCTGGAATGTCAGACTTCTTCGAGGCTGAGGACTTGAAATTACGCTTGGTGGCCATGTGAGACACAAGCTGGAGAAGTAGTTAACGTCAGATGCGTGACTAACCGGCAAATTACGTACCGGCGAACGCGACGACCGAGAGGCTAATCTGCTCGAGAACTTTAGCATGGACTCTGAGATGCTGTGAGCGACAACGGATGGAAGGATTCTTGTCCTTCAGGAATCCACTGCCCGTTCAGATGTTTATAAGAAGTGGAGATAGATAGGATAATTCGCCAGCGCCTCTATAGTCCAATGATTGATTAGATGGTATCAGTTGAGACTGCGTCTAGGAGTGATGAAGAACAGAAGGAAAATGCAAGGTCCATCAGTGTTGTCGCAGACAACTTTTTGTGAAACTTCCGTCGGCTTTCCGGTTGTTCATGTGCTCGTGATATTCAAAAGTGCGCGAAATGCCGCCCGCTGAAGCGGGCACTCATTCTAGTTCAATCAGAGTCTCCTTCGGAAATTAGTACAACCTCAAATAATATAGATCCTGCAAGACACCTATATTCTTAGATGAGACGTGTACGCATGATATCAATAAACTCAGTACAGCGAGGAGAAAACACTCCACGATCAAGGACAAAACTCCTTAGCAACCTCCTCAATTAACTTGCGGGCCTCCTTCTTTACAACCCCCGTGTCCCCGCATCCCCCTCTCTCCAATTTATCCCTGAGTATTTTCTGAGCTTGCAGAACCTCCAACAAGGAAGTGAGCTGTTCAATGGACGGAGATAGTCGGATCAGCAATGCCAGTGACGCTGTCAGACGGTGAACTGTCACAGAAAATGCAATGATTAAACATTGGTATGAGGCTAGGTTAGGGCGTACCAATTTCCTCGTTCGCCTTCTCCCGCTCTATAACTTCCAGAAGAGCGCTTGTCATCTCAACATCCCAGTCTTCATTCTCGCCCACATCGTCCCCTTCAACACTCCCCCGCACCTTCTCTATTCTCAGTCTCTGGAGGTGTGCAGCCATGTTGAATGCTAGGCTGGCTGCTGCCAACCGTACAGTTGCATCGTCGTGCAACAAAGCAGCCACCAAAACCGCCGTAATGCTACTTCGAGATGAAAGAAGAAGTTCTCGTGCTATAACCTTGTTCGCAAACGCATTTGAAATCATCTTTAAGAGCGTGAGGGTATAACTCCTTGGCGCGCCTTCGGCCTTGGATAACAAGACGAGGATTGGGCTTTCAGGACCGAGTTTCGTTGCAATCCAACCGCACACGGCTGGTTTGAGCAGTGCAACGCGCCACATATCTGCTATAGGGAATAATTCTCCTGCAGAAAGATTCGTCGCAAGGCTTGTCGTAGCGTCTTTCCAAGGCTCAAAAGAAATGTTAGAGGGTGATGATGACTCTCGTGCTTTGAGGTACGGAATAATATTCTTCGCGAGAATTTCTCTCGCGTCTTCTTTCGTAGCGGAGCCAGACCATGAGGGAGCGGCATCTATGAACCCCGTTACTTTCGCAAGTACAATATCGAGATTCGGGATTTGAGAGAACAGGATGGCATTGAGGGGTATAGCTTCAATCGTGGGAAGGGATAATGTAGTGTGTGGATGTGCTGATCGCCGTCACCATCAGTTCGCTGTCACAAGGAAAGGGAGACTATACGCTCACGAGGAAATGCCTGATAAAGGAGCAAGTCGACTTGCGAGCGCAATTCGGGTGCATTGACACCCTTCATCTCATGTGTCTACAGAAGCGCGTCAGTTATCGCGAGAACGTCATATGTTCCCCTCCTACCTTATTCCCGTCCAAGAATAGAATAAATGTCGGTGTCACTCTCACACCATACTCGCCGCCCACCGCATTGCTCATTCCGACACTCAAATCTATCTTAACAAACGCGACGTCATGGGTTCGGCTCTTGCTGCTTGCAAGGTCTTCGAACACGGGCTCGATCATCCTGCAAGGCCCACATGTTGCACTCGTGAAGAATGCAACCACAGCCCGGTGTGTGCGAAGCACATTACGGAAAGATGAGGAGTTTGTAGCAATGTGCACAGGTGAAGTAAGGCTGTTGCTCTGGACTGGTGTAGGAGGCGATGTTGGTGCAGGTGTCGGAAGGTAGTTCCTGGATGAGGAAGGGGCTCCAGAGCTGTTGGATGTTGCGCCAGCCGCTACAGCCTGCAACAGAGACGAAGCCAATGCCGGATTGGGTGAATCAGTTGCGGTTGGTCCGATATCTGGGGGAGGGGCTAGTACGCCGGTAGAAGCCCTGCCTCTAAACATGGCATCGATAGTTGGTCGTAAGGCAGCACCAAATGGTGTCGATAGGAAATCGGACGGTAGATCTGCAGGAGTGTTGTTAGGATATTATTCAACTGAAGGAAGCAATTAAGGGTCAACACCTTTGATATACGATGGAAGCGAGCCTCCAGTCAGAAAGCCGAGGCAATCGTTAGTAAATGAGTTGCAATTGAAATCTTTTCAAACGTCAATCAGTAAATGATGATCCTAGCTTGTGCCACAGTCTCACCTAACAGATGATACTGAGTTCGGTGAGCAAGATAAGTACCTCACGTCAGAGCAAACACTTACTTTGTCTGCAGTGTAATGCTCCTTTATCTGGCTGAGGTATTCGACAAATGTCTGCTCATCTATAGATGTCTCGCCGATATCAATGATACTCAGAGGTGACCCGTGCTACGGTTCACTATGTTAAAGTGATAAAACCTACAACCCTAACAGCTTACATGGGACTGACCCGGCTCAGTTTCACAAATGCCTGGTCCATAGAAGATTTCCTTCCCAAAGGCCACCACTGAGGTATGCCTATACATAAAGTAGTCAGTGAGCACATGAATCTTGGTTGTCAATGTCAGATGATACTGACCAGACGCCATCTATTTGTTTACCAGTGAGCTGCAAAGAGAGCTGGCCGGCGAGACCCTTGCTAAGGTCGTAAACATAGACCTTGACTAGAGCAGACATTTCAGATTTAGAACTGACTCGACAGTGCGGAGCAGTGACGGTTAACGTTGAGCTACAAGCAATGGGACGCGCAAGACAAGCACAGCAGCTTTATCATATGAGGGCGCTGACTTACCGTATTTGGCAATGTCATCAAGTTATCAGGGTAGATCTTCTGATCATCTTCTTTCGTTTTTCTAGCCGTCCAACGTCAAACCGGAATTTGTCAAGTGCGTTCTTTCTTCAAAATGAAGTAGCACAAGCTAATCGGTTATCGGTGTAAAGAATGGACTGCTACTCCAACGTTTTAACAAAAGACAACCCTTTCGTCCCACCGAAGGGCGCACGCTGTCCTGTGAATGACATCCCCCCGGAGCTCCTTTCTCTTATTTTCGAGGTTGGTGCCCGATCCATCGAGGATGGAGAGGACGAGGATGACGAGGATGAGGCAATGGCGGTTTACTGGAATTTGGAAGCGGGCGCGAAAGATGGAGTAGACGAGGACAGCGAAACAACAAACTCAAAACGGAGCAGAGTGACAGGGAACGACGGTGTGGATGAGGATGGTTCATCTGAATCATCAATGGGCAGCGACGAGACATTCGAACCCGTGCCATCATTTCAGGTACTCATCTCGCATGTCTGTCACCACTGGCGTGTGGTGGCCCTTAACACACCGTCTCTCTGGACAGAGATCGACGTATCACCTCTCGATTTACCCCCATTTGAACGAGTCCAGATTTTGCTTGGGCGCAGCAAGAGCCTCCCTATTGACATACGCATAGACTGCGAACCTCCAGATGACGATGAAGAAGAGGATTCCTCAGGCTCTGAAGACTCAGAGCTTGGTCAGTCCCCACGTTCGATGACCTTTTCCGATCTCGATAATCTCATGTCCCTTCTCATTCCACATATATCACGCTGGGGATCTATCGAAGTGGCGGTCGCTTGCTACAAGCACATGTTTGTTTTCCTCTCTGCAGTTTCAGATCCCTCCATAGCAGGTGCTCCCCAGCTCGAGGCTCTCCAATTGTACCACCATGAAGACGCAGAAAGCCTCACAGCTTTCGCCCAACCTGACCTCGTGCAACATTTCAAGTTGTTCGGAGGCGTTGCTCCGCGTCTCAAGAGCGTAGCGTTGTGGGGTGTGCACGTCGACTGGTGCCAAGAATGGTTATCTTGCGGGCCCAATCTCTTGGACGTGGAACTTGCTTATCATACAGATGATGTGCGACCGTCGTGGACACAATTCGCTGCCATCATTCGCGGTGCACCCAAGCTGGAAACACTCTCTTTATGCAGCTCTGGTCCCCTCGGTACTCCCAATGACTGGTATCCCGAAGGCAGTTCAGGAAGCTATGGCGATGACTATACCGGAGTCATCGAGTTGCACTCACTGACACATCTTGTCTTGGCATTCCATTTACCAGTCTATGTTAGTGGGTTGCTCCGCCGTCTAGCATTTCCCGCACTCAAAAGCCTCACACTTGATTTGGACGACGGTGATTTTACGGATCTCGTAGTCCAACTTGCTGGTCCTATGATGACCGCAGTCCCGGTGGCACCAAAGGATGGAGAGAAGAAACGCAGTTTATTCAGCGGACTTGACACCCTCAAAATATCCGGTCTTCCCTGTTCAGACCGCAGCGTAGAGCTCATGTACACAGAGCTTGGCAACCTCAAAGCACTCAACCTAGCAATGACATACCTCTCTCCTGCGTTCCTTCAGTTACTTTATATCCCTTGTTCTGTTCCTGGCCAACGAGACGTTTGTCACGTTTATCTCCCTTCACTTGCCACTTTATCGACCGCCGACGTCCCTGGGCACCAAATTCGCGAGTTGGTGCAAAAGCGAAAGGAAGCAGGTGTTCCTCTAAAGGCTGTGTACATGGAGGAGAACGACGAAATCACGGATCATGATTTACAATGGCTGAAGGATAATTTGGAGGAATTCGATTTCTTTGAGGCCAGTGACGATGAATTCGAATCACTGGCAGATATTGAAGAGGAACACGAGGGTTCAGAATCGGAATGGGAGGAAGTGGATGATTGATTCCAGGTGTATGTCTGTACGTGCTGTTCATGTGCCATGCACTGCTGAAATCGACAAATCCCGTTCTGACTTGCCTCTTTCTTAGGCATCTGGATGGCTTTCTCCTGCCTCTCGCCATTTCGTACTTGGAGCGGTTGCTTGAGTCGCGCTTGAACAACGTGAAGGCTCTCGGATATCAGATCGCATGCCGGTTTATAGATGCGTTCAAGTATTCTTTATTACTTATACGTGATCATTTCGCTGATGTTCAGGCGTGATTTTGTGAAATATTGGTGCATGTACCAAGCAATCCGTTCGCATGAGGTGTGTCTACATCTACATCTACATCTATCTTCTATCTATCTATCTAAAAAGTAAGGGAGAATGGGTGGGGGACTGTCGCTAGCTCGTGTGGCTTTCGCGTATTTCGAGTATTTCGAGTATCTAAAAAGTGGTGGTACTCAAAATAAGTTTCAAAACTTTTGGAAACTCGGGTAGAGCATGGCTAAACCTTCCAACACCGGCTAAAGGTGTCAAGAAACTTGGCTAGAACAGTGTCCAACAGCTGTGGCACAGGTGGCATAACATAGTGGACTTCAAAGCACTTTGGAGATTCTAATGTGCTGACATGTTATCAAATATTGATGGAGAGGGAATCAAAGCTTTCTGTCTGCTCAGCCTGCCCTGGCTCCCTACTACATCAGTAAAACCTTGAGTCTATTTTTGCTTCTTAGTTTCAATTTATCATGATTTTTTTGGGTTTGAACAGGTTGAAGAAATCTCAAAAGACATCACACAAAAGTAGAAAAAAAGGCCACTCACCTAGTGCTGCTGCAGTCCAGTTCTGAACCTTGGTTTGAACCTGAACTTTTCTGAATCAGACCATAGGTTTGGTCCCAGGTTTGACATATTGTAAAAACTGAACCCATTAGTAGGTTTGGGGTTTGGTTGATGGCTGAAGACTGTGAGCCCATCCAAACCTGTTCAAACTGAATTCTTACTTCTATACATGTCACAGACTATGTGTTATCGACATTCATCATGGGGATGGCATAGAGCTTGCATTTTATCATTTGAATCATGTTATGGCAGTATCCTTCCACAAATACACCAGTGATTTCTTCCCTGGGACAGGTAAACTTAGTGATGCTTCAGGCCTGGCCTGGCCTGAAAGCCATCAGGAAAACTCTCCCAGGCTAAATTTGTGTAATTAGGAAACTTTTGCCAAATTCTTTCTAATCACTTGTGTTTAGAAACAAAGTTTATAATAACATGGCTGCAAGATGAAATTATTTCAAAACAGATGAGAAATAGCAAGAATCATCTGAATATCATCTATTTATGTATGAGTTCAACCAAAACATGTTACAGTCCTCAAGGCCTCGAGGATGGAGTGTCCACCCCAGCAGTGCTAATAGTCCTGACCTTTTGCTTGTCCTCATCGACCACAAGAGGGTTCGCATCAATGCTACATTGGATGACCTTGAGGTGTGTCTTGTTTGCAACTTGATTGCAGTTTCGAAGGGTTGAGGTAGTATCCAGAAAGTTCAGGTTGTGGGACATGACATGGAGATGTGAGAAGTTCAACATTTGTATGTGTTTGTTCTCATGTGACACTACACAGTATTCAACAATATTTGTGAAGTTCAACATTTGTATGTGTTTGTTCTCATGTGATGGTGCACTCACATAGTGTTTTAAAGTCCGGTCCGGTCCGGTTTTTTGACCCAAATTTGAGGCAACCGGACCAAACTGGTCTTTTTCATTTTCCAAATATGAAAGGACCAGACCAGACTGGTTGCAAACTGGTTGCAACCGGTCTTTACTAAAACTGGTTACACTAACCAAGAACATGAAATTTCCACCAATAAAACAGTGTCATTGGCGGAGATTTTATGCTTTTGGGTGAAAAATTATTGAAACTATGCAAATATGTGTTTTTAACAAATTTCAACACACAAACATGAGATTTGCACCAATAAAACAGTTTTATTGGCATAAGTTTCATGTTTTTGGGTGCAATACAGTTAAAACTATGCACATGAAACAATTCCATGTGCAGACATGGTCAATGCAACTGGTCTTTTCAAAGACCAGTTGCAAC
>MU179319.1:201010-236616 GCA_016767475.1 Suillus weaverae
CGCTAGCTCGTGTGGCTTTCGCGTATTTCGAGTATTTCGAGTATCTAAAAAGTGGTGGTACTCAAAATAAGTTTCAAAACTTTTGGAAACTCGGGTAGAGCATGGCTAAACCTTCCAACACCGGCTAAAGGTGTCAAGAAACTTGGCTAGAACAGTGTCCAACAGCTGTGGCACAGGTGGCATAACATAGTGGACTTCAAAGCACTTTGGAGATTCTAATGTGCTGACATGTTATCAAATATTGATGGAGAGGGAATCAAAGCTTTCTGTCTGCTCAGCCTGCCCTGGCTCCCTACTACATCAGTAAAACCTTGAGTCTATTTTTGCTTCTTAGTTTCAATTTATCATGATTTTTTTGGGTTTGAACAGGTTGAAGAAATCTCAAAAGACATCACACAAAAGTAGAAAAAAAGGCCACTCACCTAGTGCTGCTGCAGTCCAGTTCTGAACCTTGGTTTGAACCTGAACTTTTCTGAATCAGACCATAGGTTTGGTCCCAGGTTTGACATATTGTAAAAACTGAACCCATTAGTAGGTTTGGGGTTTGGTTGATGGCTGAAGACTGTGAGCCCATCCAAACCTGTTCAAACTGAATTCTTACTTCTATACATGTCACAGACTATGTGTTATCGACATTCATCATGGGGATGGCATAGAGCTTGCATTTTATCATTTGAATCATGTTATGGCAGTATCCTTCCACAAATACACCAGTGATTTCTTCCCTGGGACAGGTAAACTTAGTGATGCTTCAGGCCTGGCCTGGCCTGAAAGCCATCAGGAAAACTCTCCCAGGCTAAATTTGTGTAATTAGGAAACTTTTGCCAAATTCTTTCTAATCACTTGTGTTTAGAAACAAAGTTTATAATAACATGGCTGCAAGATGAAATTATTTCAAAACAGATGAGAAATAGCAAGAATCATCTGAATATCATCTATTTATGTATGAGTTCAACCAAAACATGTTACAGTCCTCAAGGCCTCGAGGATGGAGTGTCCACCCCAGCAGTGCTAATAGTCCTGACCTTTTGCTTGTCCTCATCGACCACAAGAGGGTTCGCATCAATGCTACATTGGATGACCTTGAGGTGTGTCTTGTTTGCAACTTGATTGCAGTTTCGAAGGGTTGAGGTAGTATCCAGAAAGTTCAGGTTGTGGGACATGACATGGAGATGTGAGAAGTTCAACATTTGTATGTGTTTGTTCTCATGTGACACTACACAGTATTCAACAATATTTGTGAAGTTCAACATTTGTATGTGTTTGTTCTCATGTGATGGTGCACTCACATAGTGTTTTAAAGTCCGGTCCGGTCCGGTTTTTTGACCCAAATTTGAGGCAACCGGACCAAACTGGTCTTTTTCATTTTCCAAATATGAAAGGACCAGACCAGACTGGTTGCAAACTGGTTGCAACCGGTCTTTACTAAAACTGGTTACACTAACCAAGAACATGAAATTTCCACCAATAAAACAGTGTCATTGGCGGAGATTTTATGCTTTTGGGTGAAAAATTATTGAAACTATGCAAATATGTGTTTTTAACAAATTTCAACACACAAACATGAGATTTGCACCAATAAAACAGTTTTATTGGCATAAGTTTCATGTTTTTGGGTGCAATACAGTTAAAACTATGCACATGAAACAATTCCATGTGCAGACATGGTCAATGCAACTGGTCTTTTCAAAGACCAGTTGCAACGAATTTCAAGTGGTTTTTTGATATTTCAAAAAACTAGGCAACTGCAATTAAGGTCTGGTCCAGTTGCCAGTCTTTTTGCGGTCCAGCAACTGGACTTTAAAACACTACACTCACATAAGTTCAAAATTTGAGCTTGCGTGTTCAAATGTTCATTTTTGATCCTGCGCAAGGTGCCACTCAAGCTCAAGACTCAACATGAAGAATCAGCCCTCCATGGCTAGTGTCATGTATTTGTATGATCGGTATGCTGCACAGTATGAGTCTATGATGTCAATCCAGCACCCTCATCAAGAAAAATCAATGAGTTGTGCTCATTAGTTTATGTAAGTTCATTCTGTTTTGAGATTCTTAGGTGACGCTGATGGTGCCACGGCCATGTCCTGCTCAGTATGTGCATGTTCTCGTGCTTCAAACTTCTTAGGCAATGCTGATGGTGTAATGGCCATGTCCCACTCTCAGTGGGTAAGTGATCTTGTGTTTCGAGCTTTATGGGTGATGCTGACAGTGCCACAGTCATGTCTCGCTCTCAGTGCAGGTATTTTTTTTTTGGCTTTTTTCATTTTTTTAACTCCAATCACTCATTTGCATATGTATCAACAGTGTGATTTTATATTTAGCTCGTGGTTTGAGCCTACTAGGCCAAGCTGGGCTCTGGCTCATCACTTGTGAAGCTGTGCAGTGAGTTTTTCCTTTTGTGCCTATGTGATTTGCTGTGAGTGCTAATACCAGTCTTCATGTTGGTCATTAGGATCTACTCCCCACTCACATCATTTTTTGTACCTGTGATTTGTTGAGAGCGCTGATTGATACAAGTCTCCATCTCAGTCATTACTAGCTGCACTGTTACATACCCTGTTCCAATCAAAATCTAATTTTTTCATGTAATGCTGTCTGATCGTGTTTGGATTTGTGAACACTGCTACCAGGTTAAAATTTGAATGGATGCACTCTCAAATGCATGACAAATTAGTCAAATAGCTAATGATTATAAACAACTCTGTCAAAGTTCTTGGGGGTAACATAATCCATGAGATCCTCGAAATCAGCCATTTTTAGAGAAATCAGTCAATAATTTTCGATAATCTTGTGTTTTTAGCCCAGGAGGGTTCTCCTGATGGCCAGGGCTTGGGCCTGGAAGAAACTCAGGCCAGGCCCTTTTAGAGGGCCTGGGCCTGGCTCAGGCTTGGCTCAGGCTTGGCTCAGGCCTGGGCCAGGGCTTCCAAGGTAAGACAAAGGTTTCATTTCACTACCCCAATCAATTTGAGACCTAATCATCAACATCTTATTCACCTGAAAGTATGATGTGGTCATCACAGCCACCCTCCTCTCTATCATCCAGTTCCTCCAATGCTAATTCTAAAGCTGAAAAAGGAGGGGCCTCTTGAAAGATTAGATTATGTTGATACATCATACAAAGTACTTGAATTGCTTCAACTGTATCACCCTTCAAGCAGTTGCAATGCTTTGTGACAGTCAGAGCAGCAGCAGAAAAAGCTTGCTCACTTAAAACAGAAGTGGCCATGATGGACAAGTGATCATGAGTGAGAGAGGCCCAAACAGGATACTGCTGACCATTCACCTACAATATTAAGCTACATCAGTAATAATATAGTTCACATGAAATGTTACTTACCCCCTACCATTGGATGATAGACATATTATTGGGAACTGAAGTGGGTGAGTTAAGATAGAGGTGGAACTCCCTCAACCATGGCAACTGTGGATCCACCTCCAACTCTTCCAGCTCATCATCACCACTCTCATCATCACTGAAAAGCTCTCAGAGAAGTTCATATACCTTACCTGACTTCTTCTTCAGTGATGACAGAACACCATGCTCACCATACAACTTAATATGCTCTTCCTTAAACTAGTCTAGATGTAAGCTTATACTTTCACTCAAAAACAGAAGACTCACAATTTGTTTGGCTTCCTCGAGAGCCTTGGCATGTGTGACCTTATCCCAAAAGTGTTTGATGTGGGAGTCCTTCTGTGATGGGTCGAGCACTAGATACAACAGGCCCAGGAGTTAGTATTAGTAATATGACAAGCCATATCATGTTGTCACCTACACATTGCAATGATATATGCATCACACTCTGAACTTCAGCTGTAATACTCATGGATCTTTGCAACATCTTGTTGTAAGGCTTCCTGAAATGGCTCTGAGCATACTTGGGATTCTCAGAATGTGTTGACTATGCCTTATGTAGGGCCTCAAGAGCTGGCAAAGTAAGGTGAAGGGATGCTCCTTTGTCAGATGAAAAGCTTTGCTGAGCTTTGTCAGCATGCTGAAGTGATAATCAATTTCAATAATGACAAAAAGACAACCTAATACTCACAGCAAGAAGAGATGTGAATAATGCAATTTAAGCTCATTCATCTTCATGCAACTTCAACTGATTAATTTTGGCACATTTTGTAAGGTTAGTCTCATGAAGGCTGAGCTTATAGACAACATACTAAAGAACAGTTAGTTTCAACTTGTTAGTTATGTTATCATACTCATGGCTCTCTTCTCAGTATGGTCAAGCATAACATAAGTTGAGGACCACCAGATGGGCATGTTGAGTAGTAGTTGTGAGACAACAGGGCTTGGATTAGGCTGATAGGTCTGGATATCCTTCCAAAGTTGTTTTTATTGGGTAGAGGACCCATGCCTTGTATCATTAGTCAAATAACATTGAAATGTTTCAAAAATGACATACCTTGACTGCAATTGCTTGCATAGTGCTGCCAAAGTCTGGTTTGGTCCAGTTCTCTAGGTAAATTTTCCGAATGCCAACTGAACCATAGGTTCGGTTCAACCATTTGGTTGAACCCTGGACTGAACGTCACCGAACACGTTCGGGAGGTTCGCATTCAAACCAGGTTTGACCAAGCAATGGGCTTCCAGCTTTGTCTGGCTCGAGAGTCACCAACATGATCTAGTAGGTTGGGCTGGACCAAGGCTCGGGGTGGGATGCAGGCAGGTGGAGCTGCTCGGGAGGGCGGGACTCCATCTGCTGATGAATTCAATCATGCTAGATGACTGTTGAGTGTTAGACAATCAAGTGTAAATTTGATAAATCACACAATACGACTATATATACAATGTGAATTACGGAGTGTGGATTGGTATAAGGAAAGACTGTATGTAAAGATAGTGGTGAGGATGTATGTGAACATTAACGTTGAAAAACACATAAAGGTACCTGTAAGTAATGCAGATACATTCACAAATTAAAAATGCACCTGTACCAATGAAAGCAAGCAAAAACAAGTGGTGCCCACCACAAATAAGACAGCATTGCGAAGAACAAGTGACGACCAGCATGGACAATCACAAACATATGAAGACAGTTGCAGACAAGTGCAAATGGGTGCAGACAAGTGCAGATGAGTGGGGGCATGTGCAGACATGCACAAATAAGCAGGAACGAGTGTGGAGACAGTTGAAGACAAGTATCACAACATGCTGATATGGCGGGCGTTAGCTGGGATATTCATGTGCTGAGTGAAAATCACACATGTGGCAGCATGAGCAAGGACAAGTGAAGTGCTCTTGGGAGTAGAAGGCAACTAGGGGATATGGATACATGGGTTTCAATGCAAGGTAACTGCAAAGATAATTGGAGTGTGACGAGACCAGATGAACAGAATTGGCTTGGGAAAATGACATTGTAGAGGTGCAGTAGGTACCAGAGACCTTAAATCACATGATGCTGACGTGGCTATCCATCAATAAAGTGGGGTGCTCGACAGGCTTCAAAGGTTTTAATATGCATGGACTTTGTGAGTCCTTAGAAATGCACATCATAAGTACTGAAACACAGATTAAAAAATGTGTGAAACCTACCCAAAAATTCTGAGGTTCAAACCCATTTGAACCTATTCACCGTCAGCCAAACCTGAACCTCTAGAGAGGTTTGGTTCTGAGTCTTGGCTGAACCTAGGACCAGACCATGAGTCTGGTTCGGAAAGGTTCAGGTTCAAACCAAAGTTCTGAACCGGACTGCAGCAGCACTATGCTCGCATGAGGCCAACTTCATCATGGTGGCCATGTACTTGAGGGATAGACAAATCTGGAAGCTTGGGGTTATAGTATGGGGCACTGCTATATGAGGCAATGATAGCTCATGTTGCAAGATGAATGACATGAGCTAAACACCTGCAAGGTTTACATTAGTAAAAGGGTGAAACAAATAATTAGTTAACTAACTATACCTAATGCATTACTTTTTTGGAATCCACGTCATACCTGTCTCTTGCTTTATCTGAAGTGCCAGTTCATTGAGCATTGTATCATTATTTGAAGCATTGTCACATGTAATATGGTCAATCTAATCTCACATGAGTACAACATAACCAGGCATTCCAAAGTACCTTACCTTATGAGCAATACCCACTTGGTCCACAATCTTAAACAGTGCTTGACCAAGGTGTTGTCCATTGTGCA
Organism: Suillus weaverae; assembly: GCA_016767475.1. Classification (NCBI taxonomy): domain Eukaryota; kingdom Fungi; phylum Basidiomycota; class Agaricomycetes; order Boletales; family Suillaceae; genus Suillus; species Suillus weaverae. The sequence continues at coordinate 207,153 of MU179319.1, forward strand.
AGTTGTTGAGTTGTGTGAACCCCAGGACAGCACATTCAAGCTGCCAAACACTGGGTGATGTTTCCTCAATCCAGTGGCCAGTGGTAGTGAAATAACCATCTGCATTACTTGCCTGCCATGCATCACATGTTAAGTTGACAGTGCTGGATACAAGCTTGCTCTATTTTCAATGTCAGTTGATGATAATCAGACAAAACAAAAACTTACATTGAGCTGGTCCTTCAACTTTGTCATCTGTGCCTTGAATAAGTCCATGATATTGTGGCGCATAGCATTATAATTTGGTAGGACCATGCCATTCATAGCATGAGCTGCTATGTTGATCATGTTCTTGAAGCTTGGATGATCTACAGCTTGAATTGGCTGTAAAATCATGTTAAACATCATATTAAATATGAGTAATGAATACTTACCTGGCTAGTAGATATTAGCCATTCAATGACAGCCTCACAGAAGAGTGTATTGGTATAAGGTATGACTACCTTGTTGGGGGGAATCTCTTGGAGGTGTCTGTTAAGACTTGTTTGCTGTACATTCATCACTGTGGCTGCCTTTTTGCATTCCTTGACATCTTGAGGTAGCATTGACTCAAAGTTGTTAGTTTGGCACCATTGTCAATAGGCATCCTATAAACATTAATACATGAATGAAGTGTCAAGATTCAAATACTAAACTTACTGGATGCCAAAAGGCGATGTGGTGTTGACATGTTGAAGTGTTGCTAACAATCTGGCATGGGTAATTTTTTTTCTATGAATTTGTTAGCTGGGAGGTAGCAAACCAAAGACATCACATACTTGCATGGCTCACAGTCTCAAACTGTACAAGTCTTCCCATCCTTGGCCTTGTGTGCATATGGCTTGCCAAAAAATGCACTAACATCATAGCTCTTTTCCTCACATTGGACAGTTGGGGTTGTGGATAGATCTTGTACATTGATGTCGGATAAAAAACCTTCAGTGTTCAAAAAAAATTGCACATGCTTGGAGTCTCTCCTGCTAATCAGAAGCATTGACAAGTAGTTATAGAACCAGACACTGTAAATACATACCTGCAGTATTAATTACAGATAGGCTGGAAGCATCTGTAAACAGTGCCTCACTATCAGCACTTGCAATGCAGCACAGCCATTTGCCTGCAACATTCAAACTGAGTGGTCCTGAGATGAGATGTACAAAATAACTTACTTGTATGAGGACCATTCTCCATAGCACCCTTGTCAGATGCACTTTCATCTATCACATCCTTTGTTCCTTGTTTGCTGCTGGTTGGTACTGGTTTTGAGGCACTGATGACAGGCACAGGAGGCTTGTTTCTATGGACTGAGAGCTCCAGAGCCACATTGTTGTTAGTGTTGGTGAGCCATGATGAAAGTGTCACAGTTTGTCATGGCCAAGACACAACATGTCCTAACATGGACTCATTGTCAGATATGACAATGGCCATGATTATTGCAAAAAAGTGACTAGCTTATGGTATGAGTACATACTTGTCTTTTCAAGAAAATTTAAAACTGTATAGTTTGAATATTTGACTCATTGGCTGACAGTCATAGACTTTACAAAGGGAAAAGCTGGGGCTCAGGCCCAGGGCTTGGGCCCAGTCAAACTACAGGCCAGGCCCTAGGCCCTAGTAAGCCTGGCATGTGGGCCAAGCCTGGCCAGGCCTCAGGCCCAGTGAAAAATGACAATAATTAGGTAGATAGGTAGCTATAGATATCTAAAAAATAAAGGCCCTTGAATTCTATCAATGAGTTTCAACATCTATCAACAAAATGTGACTTTTCGAGATGGAAAAAGAAAGACATCAAGAAAAAATTTAGACCTTTAGGTATGATTCTTGCTGTGTTTAGACCTACCGATACACATTTACATATGAAATATCACTCGATTTGATCCAAAAACACATTGATATACATCTAATGCAGACAAATGTGATTTATTTATAGGTATCACAATCATTAGGTGAATAGGGTATCGCTGCTTGCTGCGCCTCATCCGCCATCCTGCCATGCGCTCTCTAGTAATTGTGGTTGTTGTGTCCTGAGGAAGCCAGCAATTAGACACGTGGTCAGGTACATACGAGGCTGTAGTGAAGTTTGAACAGTGCTCACCTCCATCACCACCATCTTCTGTGATGCTATCCTGCATTGACAGCACAATTCACACGTCCAGGTCAAGGCCGTCAGGAATGGGCGCACTAGCTTGCACAATGGATGCGACAGGATTGAGCTCATGGGATGAGAAGAGTGGTTGGAAGAGGTAAAGACTCTTTGTGGTGCTTGATCAAGATAAGCAGTTGAAGAATGTTCCCAGCCTACAATAATGAATTGATTATTTTGCACAAGGCAGTAGTAGGCGGTGGACTGAGATAGTGCACTCGGGGACTTTGCAGGGGTAGACAGGATAATGTGTTGAGATAGGGATTGCACTGCAGATGGAATGACAAAGGATTCGGGCTCGACAAGATGCAACAGTACCTGCTGCACAGCTCAGTTAGTCGCCCCAATCCGAAGGATAAAATAAATCAACCGAACACCTCTCGATGCATTTGGGAGGTCTGGTTTGTGTTCGAACCAGGTTCGACAGATGCGAGGGGTGTCACTGAAGCCGATGAAGGAAGAACGACTGCCGATTGCACGACACTCTTGTCACATGCCTCCAATGCACCAAGATCAGGGTAGCATCACTGAGATTTGGCGCGAACACGAGTATTGTGTGGTACCAGGGTCTGTGTGGGCCTGACAGGCAAACACTTGGCACTGTACATATGTCTTGAGAAGAGACTTGTTGGTGAGTCCTGTCTCAATGAGCGCAAGTTTCTACCCTAGATTGAACTGGTGGAGGGCACAGTCAGCTGTGTCATGCATGTTGAATCTACCAACTCACATCATCTTGTACACCTGAATTGAGTCGCACCCGTTGGACTGTGGACACTTGAAAAAAAATTGTGTTAGCAGCAATTTGCAAATGGGCATACTGAGCAGCATCTACGAACAACCTCCATCAGCAGAGCAATACACACCTAAAACAAACACATATGACTTGAACATTAGAGGGAAGGTAAGGGACGAGAGATCAAAAGGCTGCTGTAGATTAGTTTAACGAAGATGAAGAGATTTTGCGTGTGCAATGCTATTGGGCAGTGCAGGGGACGAGATTAGTTTAAGCAAAGTAGAGAAATATCAGGCTCATGGTTGTTGAGTTGTGCTAAAAACACAAGGGAGTGGTTGCGTCGAGCAGGGGTCATGGCGGGGATGAATGACATGGTGGGCAGAGGAGAAGAGATGCATGTAGTTCAACTGCACTGACTCAGATATGATAAAGATAACATATGTGCAATTTGCAAATGCAGAAGTAGTGTAATATGCACATGCACAATGCATGCATAAGATTGCAAAGTTTGTCAAAAGTTTGTTGCAAAGTACGCAAACAAAGTCTTGAGATGTACATTTTTTACCTTTGCAAAAGTTCTTTGTATTTTTGCATGAAATATGAGTTTTGCTGTCTCGAATTTCTCAGATTTCTATCCATCTCAATTTGTACTTAGACATCTATTGCTATCTATCTACCTCATTCTTGTCGATTTTCACTGGGCCTCAGGGCTTGAGGGCCTGAGGCCCAGCCCTGTGCATTGCTAGATATGAACCACATGCTCTATCACACATCCTTCCTGACTCTACTATCTCTGCAGCAGAAGAACAAGTTCACCTTCTTTAGAAGTAATATCATGTCACAATCTTGCTATGCAATGAATGGCAGAACAGTTGGATGGACAGAAGTACCAACCATGGAAGGTCAGTGATAAGATCTGGTTATCAGGAAAGAACCTCATCACACTATTACCATTATGAAAACTTGCCCCTAAATGCTATGGTCCTTTTACCATCACTGCAGTACAATCTCTGATCATATTCACACTCCAACTCCCAAGTCGATGGAAAGTTCACCCTATGTTCTATACTTCTGAACTATCATCCTATCACAAGACAGAAATTCATGGCTTAAATTTCATAGAACCTCCACCTGACATCATAGATAATGAAGAAGAATATGAAGTCAAAGCCATCTTATCCCATAAAGGCATGGGGAAATGAAGACACTACCTTGTGTCATGGATTGGATATTCTTTGGCTAGCAACAAATGAATCCTAGAAGAAACTCCACACACACCCTCAAAGTCGAACATATTCTCCTCACCTCTAATAAGCTTGGCACCGCAATCATAATCAACATCATTTGTACCACCCATCTCATTGAAAGAACTGTGCTCACTTTAGAAGATGAGCCTAACAAGCAGATCTTCCTTCATCTTCAAAGGCACATTCACAATATGTCAATGCATCTTATTTCTCATAGTATCCAGGAAAATATTATAGAAGTTATCCACATGATCACAGAAAGAAGTGCTGGCATCGCTAGACTCCCATCACCAATGCCACCATCACCATACATTATCCCAATTCCTGTACCTCCACCAGCTGAGTAAGAAGCTGTCATTGAGCATCCACCTACTTCTCACATTGAGCCTGTGGTACCTGATGTCCAAGCACCATCTATTTCCTACTACAGAGGCAGCTGAGACATTGCCCTCTTCCCCACAAACCTCTCAACCCATTAGATGCTATCCCCATTGACAATCAGTAAAGAAACAGGAAAGAAGCCCCTCCCCTATATGTTGCATTGATCACAAGCAAACCCCTGCTCCACCCACTCCCTCCACATCTGTCTATACTGTAAAGACCAAACCCTCCAATAACTTCACCTATTGTAATTGCCACACCATCAGACATTGCCATAAGAACTATCCTACTTATCACTGTTGTGTTTGTCATAAACTTGCCCCAGGATACCTCTCTGCATTCTGCAAATAGCTTAAAGGAAAAACTGTTGTGCTGCTGGTCTTCAACAGCCCTGACTTCTATGCTGCACTCAAAGAATGGGAACAGAAAGTCAATGAAGAAGAGTGTTGTACTCTTGAAGAAGATGAGTTGCTTTATCAGCATGCAGAAGCTGTTGATTGCTACTATGAGAACATGGATAACTAATGTTGATATTGGTGATTTCAATGATTTCAATGAGGTAATGTTATAGTTGTTTGTACCCCTATACATTTTCCTTTTCACTTACCTTGTATTACATCACAGTTGCATATTGCCACTGCTAGACTTCATTCTATTCTTGATATGCTTACACATCCTTTAGTTTATGTGTTCTTTCACTTACACACCTCTTCCCTTCTTGTTTCTTTGAAACCCATTGTACTTATATCACTTATGCATCCCTGTTGGTCCATGCACTCATACAACCTATTTAAGTATGTAGTTATTGTTGTATTCTGTACTTTTATCTTACTATGTTTTACCCAGACTCCTACCCATCAGCAGGTGTGTAAGAGAGCCCACAGCATCCAGCCACAAACCAAACATGACCACATGAAATTTCTCCGATGATGTACCAAAACTTTTTGGGCTACTTACACACCCAGCCGACTGGCAAAACTTGCAAGTGGCACAAGCTTTGGTTGTGTTGATTGTGTTACATTTTCACTGATCTGTACATGTGACTCGATATATGTGATGGTGTCAATGGTGTACCTCGTTATTTAATTTTTATTGAGGCTCATATTTCCATCAGCAGTTGATTGCTTAATTTTCATGGAACGGAAAGGTATTTGGTCCGTCTTTGTGACAGGTATCTGTAGCACTGATTCCGGCTCTCCTAGTTTTTCCACAAACGATCCAAAGTACTGGCCGTGGTTGACAAGAATATTTCGTACATGCCATGCCGGGGCAGTTAGTCATGGACTGATATGTTCACCTGGTTTGGGCCTGCTGTAAGTGTCATTGATGTGATGTTTTAGCATGTCAAATTCATCAATTTCAACAGCCGTTGTCGAAGGTGCAGGGTTACAAGAATCAGTGGCCCATAATGCCGCTGAGCAGCGTAGCACGTCAGGGTTGTCAATGCCTACAAGTGGCAATGAGGTAGCGGATGTTGCGCTGACAAATGTCAAACAATGACCAATGGTAGGTTCCAAAGTTTTGAAATCGATGTCAAAGTTGTCATATGCAAAGGACACTTTGAGTGATCGAATACCTTGCTTGATGTTGGCCGCAATTTCTTTGGACATTGAGTGTATCGCATTGTGGATTGATGTAATGCTCATTGATAAGCCCGCATGTGCCAGGACATCAATAACCTTCTGCGGGACGCTTGTGGAGTGGAAGAATATGCCAAGGAGACCTTGTAAGTAATTGCATCTTTCATTTGAGCTCTGCAGAATAATACTGATGCACACCACAGCTTTCTGTATGGGCATGAGTCCACGAGCATCACTGCAATTGAATGAAACTGACAATTATCTGCAGTGTCATATTTCTTGCCTCTACTTGAGCATGGGACCGTTTCGGTGGACGCTTGTGTGAGTTGTTCGGCTTGTTCCTTTGTTCATCACCTGTATCTGACATTGTAGATTCATCTACCCCGTCATCACCACCAATCTCCCCAAGGTCACGCTCCGCATCCGCAAACACTTCTGCCATCACTATGTCATTGGCTGTACTTTTCCCCATGCTCTGTCGTTCATCCAAAGCATCAAGAAGTGAGAATATTAATCTCCAAGTAGTTGGTGCGTGTCTTCTGATTTTTTCTGCAAGCTGAGGCATAAACAAATTCTCTAGCTGCTCTATCGTCGCAGATTTGGCATGAAAATGCAATCTGTTCTCCTTTCGTGTGAGGTCTTTGATCTCAGCACTGAGTGCCGACCTCACGATTCCATATGCCCAGAAAGACATTGATGTGTGAGTGTTGGGATACTGATAGAGGTGAGTGCAAATCTCCGAGCCTTTTTGCACTAGATTATTCTTTGCTGATGCGTGGGCCTCCTCCGTGCTTTGCAGAAGTTGTTCTACGAACTCTGAAATGGTCATGTTGTTGACCTCAAAGCACTGCAGTATATTGTTCAGCTTTTGCCATATTTCACGGTCCATCAGTCACAGATTTGGGTGTTGGTATACAGCATTATATTCAGCACAGTATGCAGACGAGCAGCTGCCAATTGACATGCGTTTCAAGCATGGCGAACATCGCTAATGAGTTCTCACGGGCCTCAATAAAAATTAAATAACAAGGTACACCATTGATGCCATCACATATATCGAGTCACATGTACAGATCAGTGAAAATGTAACGCAATCAACACAACCAAAGCTCGCGCCACTTGCAAGTTTTGCCAGTCGGCTGGGTGTGTAAGTAGCCCAAAAAGTTTCAGTACATCGTCGGAGAAATTTCATGTGGTCATGTTTGGTTTGTGGCTGGATGCCGTGGGCTCTCTTACACACCCGCCGATGGGTAGGAGTCTGGGTAAAACCTAGAACTTCCTTTGCTTAAGACCTTCATTTTTAAGTCATCTGAACCAATCTCAAGCCAAGTACACTCTACTTGACTTGTCCTTTGAAGAACCAAGCCTCTTGCCATCTGCAAGATGTACAGAATCATTGCTAGATGTATAGCTCAATCAAGTTACCTAGCATTCAGCACTACCCTAGTAGTTCATAACACAATCACATTACACTCAAAATTTTCCTGCATGTGCTGGAGTTTGAATTTATCTTGGTGTGAGTAGTTAGTCCTACTGATGTGTATATAACCTATACTACTACTTAACTAGAAGCTGTATCTAATAGTGGTGTGGTGGTGAGCCAGGGATGGATGGGGAGGGTGTGGGAAAGGTTGATATTGTGGAGAATACCCAAAATGGGCTATGTTGTGGAGAAGTTCCCACAGTAAGTGGCTGAAAATGTGAACATGTTGCCCATGAGTCTACTAGTTTGCATATTCTGATGCATCACCATATTCACAGTAGCATAGTTGATGCATAACCTATTTTTGCTAACTAGCAGATATGATGCATCAGTGCTACAGGGACTGGTGACTATACTGACATACTATAAGATATTTTTCTAGGTACATATTTTCTGGTATGGAGTTCAATAGACTGAGATATATTTTTCTAGGCCTCGTCACTCCCTCGCATCACAACCTTCAGATGTCGCCGTAGGTGAACTGATGATTGGGAAAGGACAAGGATAAGATGATGGACCGCGTACTACAGGGGAGTCCACGATGGACTAACACGGTCTATAACTGGTCTACAATCAGAATAACACTTTGCACGTGACCGCGTATCTGCCTCGTGTTCGTTCATGGTTCGAGTCTTCACAAAGAGTTTTGTGACTTTCGTTCGTTTCCTCAAGTTCAACATTGTCGCCGCTGCTGCCGCCGACGACGACTACGCCCTTCTCGTCGGTGCTCACTCTCTATCCTCGACGTGCTAGCTTTTCTTGACATCGATGATCTCTTCAACATCACCACCAACCACTGGCATATCGCCCATCCACCGCGAACATCACATCTCGCCACCACAAACACCACCAATGATAGCATTTGATGACCCAAAGATTCTAAGTCGCCGGGCATCAACTTCGCCATCTGATGAGTCATCTATCATCGAGCTCTCATTTGACTACGAGCTCGATTCCGCGGGCAACTATGTCCGCGTATCAAAAGGCTCATCAAGGTCTAATCATTCGAGTCCCCCAACACCAGATGATGCTCTTTTTGACGATGCTATCAAGCCTTCTTCGTCTTCCCCGCCACAGGGGACCTCTATTTCCTATGCGTACACTAAGCCTCCTTCACCCATATTACTCAATTCTCCATTACCACCACGACGGAACTCTCTCTCGCGGTCAGAGAGCGCCTATCCGTCACTTCAAAGCGGGAGTGGGGTTGAGCCACTGCCACTTGCAGCTCAACACCGAGCTCAGTCATTAGCCACAGGCAACCCCGCTCGTTCATTCCAACGGGTTACATCCGTACCTGCCACATTGACGCCAGCTGCTTCTCAATCAGCATTGCGTGCACCATTGTCGAGCGGCCTTGCTGGAACTGGTCGAAAAATTGGGCGTCCCCAACGCGTGCCTCGAGAAGAGTACCGTGAACAACCTCCACTCACGCTAGATGAACGGGAAGAGCTGCGAGTGCGAGAGGAGTGGGATATACGAGTGCAGGAGGAGAAAGAAAATCTAATAACCGTTTCTGATGGGGATGGCCTGTCGTTGGATGGTGCCGCCTCCAAACGAACATCCCCGCGATTAACCGCTCGTTCAGCGTCTGTGAGTCAACTCGACGGACGGGCTATTTCTGGCCTCCCCACACGCGCATATGGATCATCTACAGGCGCACGCCAGCCGCTACAGTCTGGTCGGCAGATCATGCCTGGGCCCAATCGCGCGGGACGGGTGTTGATGGGTATGGGTGTCAAGTATGGCGTGGGTTCGGGTGGGTTCGACAAGATTAATGAGATTGAAGGCAGTGAGAGCGAGTTTGCTGCCGACCCTGCATGCGATGAGACTGATCCCAGTATGCACCTCTCACTCTTCCCTGGTCTCGCAATCCAAACCATTTATGTAGATGCAGATGAACCACAATTCGGGAATGGCATACTTCGCCATCGCAGTCATGTCGCTCCCCTAACTCTATCGAGCAGCACGCGACCTCGCCGTTCAGCCAGTCTGAGTGATGCCTCTGGAGGTGTGTTTCCGAATTCTATCCCCCTTACAAACCCGCCGTCGGGTATTTAACAACATCCTCTGCAACAGAAGACCGGTTATCTCCACGCCTGCTCCCGAGCCAAAATCAACAGCAGTACGCCCCACGCCCAGGGTCCAGCTTGGGCCTCAACTCAGCACGCGCCAGACGCGTGACGTCCGAGCAAGATGGTGCGTTGGTGTCCCCATGCTTGTCTGCGCCTCCTCATTGACCGTACGATCACAGATTATGCAGCAGAATATGCCCGCCGCGCAGCGGAAGAGGCACCTGAACCTTTTCCCCAGCCACAGCCCCGCCAGTCGCCTTCCCCAACACATATGTCTCAGGTGCACATGCGCACCCAGACGCACCATCGGCGCGACTCGGACACTGTCCGCTCCCTCGCGCTCAATAATCCGCCCACCGCATCCTCACCCACAGCGGTCGATCGAAACCCAGGCAGACTATCTCCGTCCGCGCGAAATGTGTCGTCACAGCTCCAGGGACATGGACAAGGGTATCACCGACGAAATCCCACAGCACCCGAGCTACCAACTACGAGTGGATCGTTAGCGCCGCCTCCTGGTTCTGGCAAATCGAAGAATGGGAAGACGTGGGCCGCGGGGGACGAGCCTGCGGATAGCGAGCCTGAGGCCAAAATTGCGTCACGAGTGCGGCAAGCGCCCCCTCCGCCTGCGCCTGCGCCTGCTCCCGTCCGGAATCACAACATTGTTGTGAACAAGAAAGTGTATGCACGGCTCGATCTGATCGGAAAAGGCGGCTCATCTCGCGTGTATCGCGTGATGAACGCGAACAACGAGATCTATGCCATCAAACGTGTGTCGCTGGACAAGACGGACGCAGAGACTATGAGCGGATACATGAATGAGATCGGGCTGCTCAAGCGGCTTGAGGGAAACAATCGGATTATTCAACTGTTTGATAGTGAGGTGAAGGCCGGACCTGGAGGGACAAAAGGACATCTGATGCTCGTAATGGAATGTGGAGAGGTTGATCTGGCAAAGTTGCTGCAGGAGCAGCAGAAGGAACCGATGAATATGGTTTGGATATCATATTATTGGCAGCAGGTCAGTCAGAACACGGCCTTATTGTTCATCGCTGTTGCTGACGTGAGAGAGCAGATGCTGCAAGCCGTTCACGTCATCCACGAGGAGAAAATTGTCCATTCAGATTTGAAGCCCGCAAACTTCGTTCTTGTGAGGGGCCAGCTGAAGCTTATTGATTTCGGTATTGCGAATGCCATCGCAAATGATACTACTAACATCCAGCGAGATCATCAGGCAAGTTCTGCTTCAGGTATGCATCCTTCATCATTGATCACACTCCTATCTCTAGATCGGAACTGTCAACTACATGTCCCCCGAAGCCATTGAACTTCCCGACGGCATGCGGCGGCTCAAAGTTGGACGAGCCAGTGACGTCTGGTCTCTCGGGTGCATCCTCTACCAGATGGTTTATGGTCACCCGCCGTTCCAACATCTTTCTGTATATCAAAAGATGAAGGCTATCCCGGACTTAGCTCATGTCATTGAGTATCCGGGCTGCAGCATACCCACTGTTGTGAACAAGGCAGGCGAACGGAAAAAGCTCGAGCATTTACAACAACCTGTCAGAATGGACGTTATTCGGGGCATCAAGAGCTGCTTGATGCGAAATTCGAAGGAGCGGGCAACGATTCCTGAGTTGCTTGAGCAGGAATGGTTGGCGATGAAAGAACGTGAGAAATGAAGTACTTCATCTCAAATTTTGTGGTGATCTTATCTTCCACAGCTGAGGTCCCGCCAGCGAAGCCCCAGCTAGCGCAAGACGAGACCGTCATCAATCCCTACTACATGAAGCAGCTGCTTGAGTATGGTATTAAACTGGGCCAGCAAGCTCAAAGTGGTGAGATTGATCAGGAATATCTCGCCAAAGAAGCAGAGGTACGTCTCTATCTCTATCGATTATCCGACCTGGACCCATGTTAATTTGTACCCTTAGCGCTTGGTTGCAGAGCTTAAAGCCCTTGAGTCATGATGTCTCCACGTCATGACCTCTCCACTCAACTCTCAATTTTTCAACAATAGCATACTGTATTCGTCAACGTAGTCATCTTTCATTGCACACCACGTCTTTGTACGAAAACGACCTTCAAAAGCAGTTCTCCCAACGACTTGTATGTACACCTACGCTATGCTTTCCCATGTACTCCTCGCTCTAGACCCTTCGCTTGCCTTTCCTTCCTCGCACTCGAACTTTTAGCATTCTACACGCTCGCTATCCTAGCTGTGAACCTGCAATTGCATATCATTTTCTCATGATTCTAGTTGGATCTTTGTTCTCCATCTGTTGTTGCTACTCTCATACGTTCATTTGCATCCCCTCCAAGTTGGAAGAGTCAAGCGTCCAGATGATACGACTTGTGTATATTTCCGCATCACGTTGTAGGTATACAAATTTAAGACCATCGTCTACTACTACTAGATAATTCACAGTAAGTTGCTTAATATGACAGGAGGTCGCCTTTCTTGAACAAGGTTGAAGTAGTCTTATCTTTCTTGGACCTTGACCACAACCGTGACCGCCCAACATTCTCACCACTCCTACCAACGCGAACAGCCTCTGCGATAGTTTGATGGCGCATTTACCTTCCGACGTTTATCTCACAACCAGCTTCATGCACTCAGGAGACGTCAGTCCAACAACTCCAAAACTCCAGCTCCAGCTTTCCATACCTCATCATGATCCAACATACTATATACCCGACGGAAACACTGTTCTGCTCGTGGAGAACACACTTTTTAGGGTTCGTTGCTGTGTGCATCGAATTGTGTCGTACTAACACCGGGCCATCACTCTTAGGTCCATAGGTCGACACTAACAAAGGACAAGTCTACCTTTGACAGTATGTTCTCCCTCGACTCGGACCTACGCTCAAGCTCCAGTACGCCGAGTGTCACTGCGGGACCCGAAGGTGAAAGCGATGACAATCCGATCAGGCTCCAGGGAGACACGGCACAGGAGTTCCGCGCCCTCCTGTGGGCATTATACGCCTTGTACGTACGTTTGCACGACTTCTTCCCCCGGACACAGTTGTACTCAGTAAATAACACGCAGGCCACCCGAGCTCACCCTCGCGCTAACGCCTAAAGCGAATACGTCCCAATTGTTCAATCTCGCTCGCATCACGCACAAGTATGAATTCCGCTCGATCGAAGCATGGGCCCTTGGTGCCCTTACGACTATATACACGCGCCCAACGCACTCTCCCAGCGTTCAAGTTGAAGACGTCGAGGGACCCAGCCTTGTGCAACTTACGGAGCTGGCATCTCTTTGTGAGCAACGGGATCTTCTTGACGCTGCCACGCTGCGATGGAAACGGCTCCTCGCATCTGGGAAGGACATTGCACTCGCTGTTGGAGTTGCGGAACGGCTTAACCTGCGCACCCTTCTTGGTTTCGCATATCATGCCATGATGCTTCAAGGCCGGGAAGTCTGGGATAACGATGCGTTACTCACGCGAGCACAACGCATTCGCCTTCTGTCTGGGCATTATGCTCTCGGCCGGCTATGGGAACGTCTGCCAAGCGAGCCACCTGTTATCTCACATAGTCCGCGGTGCACAGGGGGTGCTCAAGCACGGTGTAATCAAGCTTGGGCTGCACTATGGCGCTCGACATTGGATATGGGCCGTCAGGTCCTGCTTATACAATACGCGGATGTGGTGGGCAAATTGATGCTTGCAGAGAGTGTGACGAAGGCCCTTGTGGAGCGAGAGATACCTACGCAGGGAATGCTAGATGGTATGCCATGGTGCAAAGACAACGTCTTGACTGCTGTAGCTGGGAAGGTAAAGGAGGTACAAGAGAGTTTGGCCGATTATTTTACGGATGTGGTATGATTTTTTTTTTTGGCTCTGGGTCAGTTCTATGCTCCATAATAGCTTTGGCATTTACTTTACCGTCATCTGATTACGATATGAAGGAAAACTCATCGGTGTTATCCTTCATATCAAAAACGTATGAATGTGAATCTTTTGTGCACTGCCCAACCTTACTTCGAATTCCCAAGTCACGGATTTATAGACCGGACGTTCCTGGCAAGCTGAATGGCTTGGTTTATTCTAGATTGGCAGTATATTGGGATTGGAATAGGACTAAATGAGATGAACACAAGATATGGACATACTCCTTGACATGCGAACGCCGTCATCCTTCTCTCTCAGTGTTGCCTGTCCCATTCGTCTCGCAAGATGCCCATTGTCAAAAGATCTTCCCATCGACCATCCATCCATACTGCCTGGCGCTTCCTGCCCTCCGTGACGAACCCACTGAGTTGAGATAATGACATCAATCGACCATCATTCGCAGATGCGATTACAAGGGTTAATGAGATGAAACAACGTCACTTACAGTTTCTTATAGACAGCGATTGCTCGTGCATTATTCGCGAAGACTCCGAGGGATATCCTGTTCAAACCGAACCACTTGAACGAATGATCGATTATGAACTTTGTTGCCTCGGTTCCATATCCATTGCTCCAAAATTTTGGAAGCAAACAGATCCCAAATGTACCATCACGATTCTTGGGTTCGAGGACAGTGACCAATCCCTGACCCATGAATTCCCCAGTCTCCTTGAGCGCGATTATGGCACCAAAGGTCGCCTGCTCCATCTGAGCTCTTAGTGTCTCCTTGAACTTTGGACCAAGAAGAGTGACGTTATCGCTGGTGATAAGGGGCTGGACGAGTGGATCGTTCCAGAGGTAAAGGATGTCGTCGAGATCATTCTCGACATAAGAGCGGAGAATCAGACGTTCAGTGGTGAGCATGCGACACGGCGAACTGCAGGAGCTTGGGGGGACGTGCGACGCACCAAAAGGGCTATTCCAAGCTCTTTAAGCGGCGGTTACACAAACCAGAAAGGCCTGGATATTGAGCAAATTGACGGGACGCCCGTCCGCGAACTGCGCGTATCTTTGACCCATCTGGTGGCACTACGGTGACTCATATGATTGGCGAAAGACTGGCACGGTCTGGTATGATACAAATCTTCCGCCAATCATTTGAGTCGCCGGAGTCAAAACTTGGCTTCCGGGGCGAGATTCAGGCATCCAGTAGCTGTCAGATACACCCCATACATACTACCGGAAGACCAGGGAAGACGCGGAAAAATGCGGAGTCGTTCGAATTTCGTGCGCTGACCAGTCGATTTTCCGGCGAAAAGCCCCTGTTGGATTACAGGATAAAAATATTTCTTATTGTCCGATGGACAAGAAAGTCATCTGCCTCGATACGGTGTGGTCTCTGCACTAAGTAGCACTGATAGTATTTACGTTGGACCAGTACCAACCCCAACACATGGTCTCTCTGCATAATTTGAATCAACCATCGACAAGACCAGCCTCGAGGAGGTCCTCAGCTCTTGTCTGATAGAGTAAGGTGGGTTTTGGAATAAATCGTGCACTCAACTTGGTTCGCCAGTGGTCGATCGCACGACAAGTACTGTCAGCTATTCCTTCGATCCCATCGTATTTTGCATGTTTGAACTGATCTCTATGGTGGCCCTCTCAGGCTGAGCACGAAAAGAAACATCATCTTGCCTGATACCGTGACATACTAGTCATTGAAGTTGAGGTTGGAATGTTTCAGTGGGCGTTGAGAACAATTAATCGGCACGAGTTGTTTGGTACCTTTGTCTTGCAGGTAGCAATCAGATTCATTGTGCATGACAGGCTTGCTCTACACAATTAATCATATAAAACACGTACTAACTGATGGTTGTGTGAGAAGGGTACTTGAAGTTGTACTTTGCTTGCACGCACGACTCGGAAATACGGAAGCTAGCACATGCCGTAACCCGTTTTGCGGGTTACATCGCTGAGAGAAACCGGGGCTATGTACGACACGTGGTACATATTACACGGTACATCTTTACCTCCAACTACTTTGTGCAGTCATGAATCGACGCCATAAGATGGAGAGTAAGCTTGGGAATGGCGGTGGCACAGTAAGCATCGAAGCTTAGAACAAGTGTGGATATCTGAATCATGCTTGCACACGATTTGAATTACTAACCAACTGCGACTCATTCAGTCTCGATAGAACCGAAGATTTGTGCCGTGGGACTCGGTGGGAGGATACCAGCGAAAGCTTTGCCCTTTCTTCTTAAGGCTATGGAGGATAGAAACAATTTGGATGCTTTCGTTCAGGCTGCTTTCCTGTTTCCTCTGCCGGAAGCGCTCAAGGCATTGGAGAATGCAGAGGCCAAGGGTGAGTCTGCTCATGGAACTGTTGGCTTTGGAGACGATCCATTATTCTGGCTAGGTAGATCGGAAGGCTTGAAACAACGTTTGCGTGCGACTTGTTTCGATGATGGCAGCAAGGAAGTTGGAAAATTCGATAGTATACTCGAACCGCGCCCATACATCAGCATCCTACAGGCTCAAGTCCGACTTTACTTTGAGGCCGGCCTGTTTGGTAAATCTTCGTATGGGTTTCCTTGTGCGCTCTTTGTCGGTCCTGGTGCATCATCGATAAACGAAGGGACACTATAATTGAGATGCTGCGTCTGTGCCCGGGAGATAACATGGCACAACGAACATGGCACGGATCTATGCTCTTATCTGCAGGCCGAACAGTCGATACCTTGTCGTTCGTAAAACAGTGGTTGGCCCATAATCGGCGACAGACACCTCCACGAGGTGGACCATATTTCAAACACCTTCCTCAGATTGCCTATCATCTGAGCACAAACAAGCATTGTTGAAACGTGGTGATGGATCGATGCTGCGCACGGCAGCTTTGGCCTGCTTCAGATTGTGGGGCCACTGCCCCGTCGATCGACAATGCCTGCGGTTGGCTGCTCGCGCCAATCCGACTATCCTAACCAAAATTCTAGCAAAAATAGACAAGCTCGTATGGCCAACTGCATCTTATCCTGAGTTCCCACTAACTATTTTCAGGCAGCTTTCACAACGACCCTCGTGGATTCAATAGTCCTGAAGGGGCTCGGGATTATCTTTGGCTGACTCAGAACCTGTGTATGGATCCGGTGGTATGGGAATAGGCAAACAATGATGTGGACGCCAAGAAAGCACTACTGAAAAGTTGCTCAAATGTTAACTGCGATACTATCGAACAGGGTGTTACCCAATTCAAGCAATGTGCCGCATGCAAAGAAGTAAGAGCGCCAATAGGAGCCCGTGACTCGCCACTGACAAGCAGTACAGGCGGTGTATTGTAGTTAGAAGAGCGATTGGAAAGGCCATAAGCACAACGAGTCACAATCGATATCGTGTTTTGCGCGACTTAACTACTCTGATCGCAGCATGCAAGCAGCAAAAACGAATTAAAGACATGGTTCGTGCTTACCAAAAAGGCAAGCCGATCCCGGTGCACATATGGCCTCCGCAGGTTTTGCTGATGGCATGTCCTTCACTAAATGGGCCTAGCCATAGTTGCTGGAAAACGTCAGGTTACGCAGGTCACACTAGATTCCTGCTGTATGTCACCGATCACATGGTACATTGAACTTTAGCAGTTATCCCACATGATGTATATGATGGGTGCTTAAACACAGCCAACAGAGAGTACAATGGAAGTAAGAGTACGAGACGAAGTCGTCACGCACCGGCCACGTATGCAACCCGACCCAGTTCGTCACGGATTTGTGACGAAGACGGGTCATTGGAACGTGCTGCACCGGCGTCCGCGTCATGGGTCTCTGACAAAGACTCGACAGAAGGTTGAGACTCCAGTTTTCCTAAGGCCTTAACGACAAATTTGACGTGGGCGTTGTAATTCATGGTTGCAGATAACGAATCCCTGTATATCTCCGGTTACATTTCAATCCTGCCTGATGAGCGTACATGGCTTTACCTGATTATGCCTTCATTGTCGATGACAAAGGTTGTTCTGGCATCGGCGAATCCGAGAAGGGCCTTGCCGACATGGAAAGCTTGATAGGCAACGTGCTTCTCGTCGCTCAAAACAGGATACTGTACACGCAACAATCAGCTGGACCGTAACGAGTACTAACGACCCGACAACTCACTGTAAGGTTCTGACTCTCAACAAATTGCTTCTGCTTTGGCACAGGATCGGGACTTATCCCGATGACCTGGACGTCAGTCCGCTTGAAGATCTCTTTCTCTGCAAATTCATGCTCATTACATAGTACTTACCTATGCAAGAACGTGAGAGTACACACCAACCAATGCGTCACGAAATTGACAAGCCTCGCGAGTGCAACCGAATGTTCCTGTGCAACGAACGGATGAACACAATACTTCGGGCCGGAGCATGTGAATGCGCGAGTGCTTACCTGCCTCGGGGTAGAAGAACAATGCAATAGGCTTCTTCACTCGCACCCCCTGTTCTTCAGGGGGAAACTTGAACATGTGTCCGTCCGCATCGGGGAGGGAGAACTCTGGCGCAGGTTCATTGATAAGAGGATGAGGCGTCATGGCAATTAATCAGAGGAAGCACACGGACGACTAACAAGCCAAGGGTGCTGAGTGGAGTTCCGAGGTAGTCACAGTGCTATCAAATTTAGGCAGCCCCTGATATAGACCTGATAGCCCGATCCCACGCTACCTCTCCATTGGTAGACATGTACAGTAAATCTACATGCTGTTCTCTAATCTGTGATAGAGTTTCCGGAATCTCTGCAGAGACTAATGCCTTTGCGGGAGTGCCTGGATGGAGTAAAATAAATAACCAAGGTTCAAGTGGTACTATGAGACCAGAGTGAAACCAGTCATCCCAATATTTTTCGCTGTTGTCTTTGCGAGATCATCATGTCCGTTACACGCTCATCGCGTCGATATCTCGGGTAGACAGCGTACCGACGACGGGAGAGTTATTGGGGATGTGTTACCCTTAAGGTATGGACAGGCGCATGAAGTTGCAGACGCACCGAAAATAAGTAGGCTCATCGGATGGCATGTCGAACACATCGCCACTGTCAGCATCCGACTTTCGCGCCGATAAGCAATCGCAGCCTAAGTGGTTGTCAGGGCTGCATTCGAGGGCCCAAAATTTAGTTTGTTGACCATGGCGGCAATAATTCCTTAAAGTTCGTTATCAGGAATTTTACTTCTCTCGGCGGACACGTGAAAGCGCCTGAGAATGATATATGGAACATATCATATAATCGCCGAGGAGTGGCCCTATAGGACAGAAACCGCACCAATGGCTTGGGGTGTGGACGAGAGACTGAAATAACGTTCTCACAACGCTGATCATCGCATCGACACAAATAACAGGAAGGAACGCAACATCTAGACAAAACAATAAACCAAATGCCGAGGAGACCATAAAGTGCCCTGTGGATACATAGATAGCAATTGGGAATATCGTCGTGAACAAGCGCCACAGGCCAAAAGTCACTAGGTCCGTTTATGATAAACAAACACGTTGGATTTTTGGGGCGATTGCGACAAAGCCGCCATGCTAATCAAACACAAAAATATGAAATTATGATAGCACCTTGATAGCATCGACATAGCATACGAATTAAATTGCATGGCTTCACTCTCATGGCTTGGGACCCATGGCTTCTAAAGACGGATTATAAGCCTATTCCGGTTTGGACAAAGATCAAACGTACCTGCATTCAACTCGGCAAATCGCTGTCCTACCCGCTCGGAGTGCTTCAAAAATTTGTCTGCGCAATTCATAACGCATTGCTCCTGCTCAAAGGTTAAACTCGAACTGTGTGAAGATAAGTATGAAGGGTTATCACTTCTTTCGAAGACAACGCTTTGCTGGTGAAGTCATTACAGCATGAGCTAAAGCATCTTTCCACGAGACCTGAGTATAGACGTAGGAAGTCTTGCATCTGACGGGATAGTACAATATTCAGACTCTGCTGAAGCGCACATGACGAACCAATACCTGTTTTTTTTCAATGATTTTTGTCATATGGGCCTGTTCAGCAGAGTTGAGCTGTGAGAAATCCATGACTGGAGATGGTGGAAAAGATAGATGACACAAGAACGTTGGACCGTTTGCACAGATGGTTGGTTGAACAGAGACGAAAGTAAAGTTTCTCAGAGAATTGAGAAAGTGTAAATGGATGACACGTGCAACTATATTGGTGTGAATTTACTTTTTTAGTGCTTGGCAGGTGGATTGATCAAACCTGCAGAGATCATGATGACTCGACCAAGATCTCTTCATCAGACTCTCATTCGCTATCCAAGGAGCTTCTCTCATTCTACCTCTTCAAGCTTATCGCGATTCTCACAAGATAGCCTGACAAGTGGTATTGATTCCGCACATCGTACTTATCACCGTCATCCAAAAACCTATATAGTTCAATGTCAGAAAACGGTACGCTCTGTATTCTCGGTCATCTTCAACAGATACTTATTCACCTTCTTTTCAAGTGGATCTCTCGATGGCTCTTTCTTTCAAAGAAGCACTTCAACGGCTCGAGAACCGCCGCGTCAAAGCGACGCGTCCCTTGATTCCACCTCAAATCCTGCAGGAAGACCTCCCTTTGTGCGTACTTTCACTTTTTTGACGATGATATTCTAACGCACATGCAGGACTTTTCTTGCTGCGAACACAGTCATTGAGGGACGTCGGGCAACCGAAAATGTACTCAAGGGAGACGACGACCGGCTGATGGTGGTGGTTGGGTATGAACTATTTATGCGCAGTCAAGTCTTGACTGACTTGCGGCCATTAGTCCCTGCTCGGTCCACGACGTGGGTGCGGCCATCGAATACGCCAAGCTGCTCAAAGCCTATGCAGACGTGGCTAAAGATGACTTGCACATCGTTATGCGTGTGTATTTTGAAAAACCTCGGACGACTGTCGGATGGAAAGGTTTGATTAACGATCCGTAAGTGTGTTTCTGATTTTTCTTTACGACCAACGAGTGCTAATAATGAAGAAATAGCGATATGAATAGTAGTTTCCAAATCAACAAGGGTCTGCGCATCGCGCGCACCCTCCTTTTAGATATCGCTAAACTTGGTGTGCCCGCTGGCTGCGAGTTCCTCGATACAATTTCGCCTCAGTACACCGCCGATTTGGTATCCTGGGGAGCTATTGGCGCCCGCACCACGGAATCTCAAGTACATCGAGAGCTGACCTCTGCACTGTCGATGCCCACTGGATTCAAGAATTCGACAGACGGATCCGTTAGCATTGCGATCGATGCATCTCGTGCCGCTCGGAGTGGCCATGTCTTCCTCAGTGTGGGCAAAGAAGGCCTTAGCAGTATTATTGAAACCGAGGTACGGCAATTTGACCCTCTTAGCGCCTCCGCAATGAATAACTGTTGGTAGGGCAACCCAGACACACATGTAATCTTGCGTGGTGGCTCTAAGGGCCCTAATTATGCCGCGGAATACGTCCGCGACTGTGGCGAGAAGCTTTCTAAAGCTGGTCTTCCTCGCAAAATCATGGTGATTTTAAGGTGTCATACCCTGGATCTCACTATCGCTGATATGGTAAATTCAGATTGACTGCAGTCACGGAAACAGTCAAAAACAACATCGTAGGCAGATAGAAGTTGTAGAAGATATCGTGAGCATTCCCTGACTTCTTATTTATTGTTATTGACTGTTTATTCAGGCGCAACAACTGGAGAGTCAGGACACGTCGTCATCCATCATGGGTGTCATGCTTGAGTCTAATCTCGTCGAGGGACGGCAAGATATGCCATCGAGTGGTCCTGCTGGCCTCAAATATGGCCAGTCAGTTACCGATGCTTGTCTGTCCTGGGACATGACCGTCCCCGCCCTTGAGCGTTTGCGTGAAGGTGTTCGCGCTCGCCGAGAAATGGTTTCTCGACAATCAAAAGGCTTGGAGTTTCTTACTCACAGCACGAAGGAACTGAAGCTTAATGATGCCGGTGGCATCAATGGCGTCGACGGCCACTAATGCGGTGTAATGGTTTTATTGTTCGTCCTGAGTTATTTTTATTCTCAATCGCATAGATCTATATATCGAAATGTACACTATTTGATTTTACATAAAATGTTCTGTTTTTCAGCAGTGTATGCAATTAGCTCCATTTGCGACCGTCGTATCTCCTGATAGACGCCCGTGTTAGCCAATGTGTCACCTTCGTCGTGAATAACGTTAACCGAGTATCACAGTTTCATAGCTTACACTGATTTGATGGAGGTTGGCGTAGACTCCGGACAAGTTTGCATTCTTGCAGGTCTGACTTTGCATGTGAGTTGCGAAGCGACCACTTCACCACGTTCCAGTGAACGTGATTACTCCAGCAAAGTTCAAACCATCCGTGACTGTTTCCTGGCATTACCGTGACCGCACGTCATTTTTCTTTCAGGTCTATTAGCATTACACTGTTCCCTGCATCAGGCATAATTCCAATTACTGTGACAGCGTACGCCAGGTGGCAGAACTGAACCCAAAGCACAGACCATGCTGGTCCTTCCTCGCTTGCCGCCCACGCATTTGGTTTCGTTTCACTACACGTTTTCGCAGAATAACTTGAAAGCTCTTCTTCCAGTCAGTCACTGACTCATCTAAATCATGCTCGATACCACCCAGCTCATCGTTACTAGATTGGGTTCTTTGTTCTCTGGGTCGCATCTGAAATTCTGGTTGACCACAAGTCGGAAACTCCTGTCGACATTCACATCCATCTCGCTTTCACCGAAGCTATAAAACTAGTCGTTGCATTTGGTTTATACTTCGCGAGACAAAAATACTTCCGCTACGATTCGCTCGATCTTTACCCGCATGACAACGAAGATCAATCGTCGAGCAATATTAATCTCCCACTCGAGGGCAGTCACGAGTCTTTTACTCCCAGGAACGTCCGACTCACTGAGCTGGCACAAATATGTCCGCGGTTAAGGTCTGACTGGTCGAGTCTTTGTGGCTGGCGCTCGAGTTTGTCCATTCTTGTCATTTCCACGCTGTACGCCATTCGGGCCTATGTGGTATGTCCGGTGTCCCTTTTCATCAAAGGGAAATTACGACTACTCCATACTTCTTATAGATTTCCAAAAGCAGAGAACACATCGACCCACTCGCACCATACCTTGTAATCCCCGCCGCGAGTCTCGGTTCGCTACTTGTGCTGCGCGCGTTCTTTTGCAGAGCGTATGCCCCACAACTGTGGTATGCTGCTCTCCTACAGGTATTTAATTCCAGGAAACTGGTTAGATAGAGATCTTCCTGAGCACTAATAAGACTTAGATTTGTGGGGTATTCATCATTCGGGTAAGGCAACCGCTGCCAGCAGTTGAACCCTCTTTAATTTTGCTCAGAGCGGTCTCATCAGCCACTCAAGTGATTTGCCATACCTCTCGCTGCTTGCCTCTGCGCTTAGCATCTCATTTTCCGACACCCTGGTTGATATTGTAAGTCATTAAATCTCACACATGAACTAAAATTCAGAGTAGAGCCCACTGTACACAGGTCTACAAATCACACCATCCGTCTTCTTTCGATGCTATCAACCTGCTCATATTTGTTGTCGGCTGTCTTGCCCATTTGTCTCTCTATATTTTCAGCGCAACTTTCCTTGGCACTAGAAGCCATAGTTTTGGATCGCACGCAGACACGATTGCACTGGTTCTATCATGTTTATCGGAGGCCGGTCGAGACATATCAGCGTTCTATGTTATACACTGTGAGTATTTTGTGTTTCATGCGTGCCTCGTGCTTAGGACGGCAGATTACGATGTCATTCTAGAAAGCATCATGACAACGCTCGCCTCGACCGTCGTTCTTTTCTTGCTGACTGCAGGTTTCCTCAGCGAGCCAGGTGTATTCATAGGATGTCTTCTCGCATTAATAGCAGCGGGCGTATATGTCTCCAGCATAAGACAGACCGCGGAGGAAGATGTTGGATCTGAATGTGTGACTCGGGTAGGCTAACTTCACAGATGTCTCACTCTTGAGCTGATACAAAAAGCCAAGCCTCGCTACCCGGTCATATTTGCAGCGGTATTAGTTGGATATCTGCTTTACGTGTCATTCACAATGATGCATGAGAATGTGTTGACATCGCGCGCCACGCAATCGCAGTGGGGCTTCACCTCGGAGTCCAAGCCAGGCGCTTGTCGCCACCGGCCTTTATTGTCTCATTCACATAGGAAGACACTGGAAAATTACGACCGCTTCGACAACATCCTGCTAGTAGTCTTTTTCAGCCACGCTCGTTACGGTGCCAACCTAGATTACCACCGAGAAGTATATTCTGATTATTTTCCAAATGTGAGTGCTGCGCGACCAAGTCTTTGGACAGGTTCACATACCCGATGCTAGATTCTCTACATTGGGCCTGCCTCCCGCGAGGACTCTGGCTTTAATCACTCCTACGATGTCTTTGTAGACTCGTACCATTCTGATGAGAATCTAACTGATCCATCATATTATAAGATGGCAGGACGCGTGTGTACTCCAAGTATTTTGGTTCACACGCTTGGTACTCATCAGTCATGTAGATGGCTCATCATATGCTGTACACTGCTCTCCAGGAGCGAGACTGTTATGACGGCTACCTATGGGTGCCGTTTGACACTTTGCTGAATATTCCACGATTGGAGAAGTTTGACCAGGAACTCTTTTGGTATCATTCACCATGGGGCCTGCCTGTTTTTAACCCTGCACAGGAAAATAACATCGACTTCGGTCTGCATGCTCCCCCTGTGAACGTATCACCGGATCCGTCCATCAATCTCACGGAAACCTGGAGGGGATGGGGCCCTGATTGGTGGTACGTGATATTCCGGTAAATTCTCACCGATATTTCTGATCACCTATTGGCAGGTGGGGGTGAGTTAATCCAGACGGTGTTCCTCCGCGCTTATCTGATAGCTATCACACATCTATAGCGATCCACATGTGGGAGTCGGAGTCTGCATGGAAGCTTTCCGGAAAGTACCTGTGCACTTGAGAGAACGCCTCGCTGCATTCACCAATGGTGAAACGCGCCTTATCGGAGGCTCTGCAGATACGATGTACATCCCAGGGCGGCACCGCAGGATATTCATGGAGATATTGGGCCTGTTCCTTGAAACGTCTTGCTTCCTTGAGATTGCTGCGCCTACAACACTGCACTTGGTCGTGCCTCGCCGTGAGCCGATTCTCTTTGTGGACCATGTGAGGCTTGGCGTGCTCTAATTTCTGTAATTTGTGCGCTGACCAATTGTGGGATGATAGTGGTGGATATATCAGCCGCCGTTCAATGCGTCTTTTGTGAGGCAGAAGTGGGAGGAGGGATACGAGGTGGATACCTTCCATACTTTCCACTGGGGTGAGCTCGATGGAGATAATGTGTGGAGGGCTAACTACGAGAACGTTGTGGATATCCGACGTTTGTTGAGGGACTCGGCGGAGAGACAGCAGATTGTCTTTCCTGTTAGGTGAGGTGCTTTGTTGGGTCGTAGGTTCATACTAACAGTGACATAGGAACGAGACGCTGGCCAGATGAACGGGGCAGCGTACTCTTCGTGCCTGCTTCGACTAGTTTCCCCTTGTTAGACCATAACAGAAGGAATGGTTCCTTCTATATCATATACTTTAACCGAGGGAGGTTGAAACTCCTTCCGATACTCGTAACTTAGGTACCAAATCCTTTGCCTTAATAGTATTACAGAACAGCAAATACAGTATAAATACATCTATGTGCATTGAAAGAGCATGTCCTTATAACAATCCCCAACAATGTCATTCCAAATCAAAGACAGCATCACGACACATGCAGACGATCGTGCAAGTCCCAGGACAACTCTTGAGCATTACCCGCAGTAAAATCATTGCAGTTTGAAATGACCACCGTCGCCAGCGTAGCATCTGGCGTTGCATGATCCGTGTAGTGGACGCGTGCTCTCAAGGCTTTCACCAGCGCACCCCCCGAGAGCTGTTGACAGCTGTACATCTTGAGAACAGAAAGCTGGGGCAGCCGCACGCCCATCCGCTCCCCGTCCTGCCCATCTCCATCTTCAATAACAAAAGGCACGAACAGCGCAACCACCGAATCCGACATATCAGACCCGACGATAGAGAACTGTTTCAGGTCGGGCAGCTTATCAAAGACCCAGCGAAAGTCTTTGGTACGCATATCTGATAAATCCATGTCTAGGACCTCGAGCGGGGGGCGTGAGCGCGACAAGAGTTTGCGGAGACCCATGCCGGTGTGAAGGTCGCTGTGTGGGGACTGGGAAAAGTCGTGAGACTCGTCGTCGCTGTCGCCTTCTTCGGGGACGTAGTATGGCTCGAGTGGGTAGTCTACGTTGATGTGACGCAGATGGAGCTCTCGCAATGCAGGGAGGAAGAGATGCGAGAGGATACTGCGCTGATTGCAAATCTCTTCTAGGAGGAGCGTGTGTAATCGCGGAAGGGCGATGGCAGGGGGCGGCGCGTCAAGAGTGCCTTCATCATTGCACAACCCGTGAAAGTATAAGTGCTCCAAGTTCGGGCAATGGGCAAGAAATCGAAGGAGGTCTGGTGATCGGACGGAGTGTTCGAATGCGGTCTCTGAGATGTCGAGGGATGTGAATAATAAGGGGTTGACCATTTCTGCGTGGGGCAGTTTAGTCGTTGCTACTTTCATAGATATGTGACGGTACGTCGTGCTTCCGCAAGAGAAAAAGATGACGATATCATCTTCATCTTCACCTGCAACATCCCCGAAGGGAGTCTTGAGAAGAATATCGAGATGATGCATTATGCGACGAGGCGAGGACAGGGTGAGGTCGGATAAGGATGTCTCGTGAGTTCTTCCATCATAAGTGACAGTGCAGCGCATCAAACGGGCGAGATTGGGGAGGAAGCACGACATGATGGGTAGCAGTCGTTCGAAATCTGTGAGCTTGAGGACTACATTGAATGGAAGAGGCGAAGAGCGAGCGACCCATAGCTCTGCCTGAGTACGGATAGAGGACATGGTGCGCCTGGAGTCTAGTACGACGACGATCTGCCACATGCAGGGTGACGATATGATCAAGTCTCTCCATAAACAGCAGACTTTGGATAGTGTGAGGGGGATATGCCAGTCACCCGTGAGGCTGCAAGTTAAAAAGATCTCGATGAGTAATTCTGGAGGTAAAGATGAAAAAGGAGAGAAACTGTGAATATCCTTGTTAACAGTGGATATGATCATGGTGGGTTGCACAGCGCGCGTCACATGAGAAACCGCACGATAATATGCCGTTTACGTAAGCAGAAGTTTGATCTTGAAGTCGTGGTAGTCGATGAGGCGCGTGTAAAAACCTGCCAGTCGCACTTGAACGCAACGTGCGTCTAAACGTGTGCAGAAACATTCGAATTGCGAGCGACACGCCTACATTGATCATCTTCTGCGATGAAAATCATGTCGTTGGATAGCGAGCTGCTCAATCTTCTGTCGACGAGCGTGATTTGAATGTCTCTCATCGTAAACGCGCCAATTGCAAAGACTTGCTGACTAATATAAAAACTGCACAGCGGTGGCTGAATTTGAACTCAGTACTGAACTCTAATTCTCAAGAGTCGTACACAAGCCGCCAACCGTCGCGCGAAACGTCCCGCGTTACTTTCCTCAAGATTATTCACGGTCGTCTTTCCCACTATCCAACATGCCAGGAGTAAGAGATATCAGGTATGTCAACAAAATCTATTTAATCGGTCAAAGATTTAATCGTGGATATCACTTGTAGCGCCGATGCTTTCATCGTCGCATATGCTTCCCATCTCAAGCGGTCGGGAAAGCTTGAGGTCCCAACATGGGTCGACATCGTTAAAACCGGGTCTTTCAAGGAGCTCGCACCTTACGACCCAGACTGGTACTACGTCCGTGCAGGTGCGTCGTGTTCAGTACCCTTTCATCAGAGAACAAATTTAAAGAGCAATCATGATCAGCTGCTGTTGCACGACACATCTACCTCCGCAAAGACGTCGGCATCGGCGCATTGACAAAACTCCATGGTGGCCGCAACAGACGCGGAAACCGCCCATCACACCACGCCGACTCATCTGCCTCCGTCCAAAGAAAAGTCTGTCAATCGCTGGAGAAGATTGGTGTCTTGGAGCAGACCGATAATGGTGGACGACGGATAAGCCAAGATGGCCAGCGGGATTTGGACCGTATCGCAACTGCTGTCGTTGAGGCTGCCAAGGAGGAGGAGGATGAAGAGGAGGAAGGCGAAGAGGAGGAGGAAGAAGAGGAAGAAGAGTAAACTCATATCCACCTCCACTTGCTAATCCTGCATTGTCGCATGCTCTGCGCGTGGTCACCATGGATATTATGACGATACGGTATGATGCATGCATATCATTAAAAATATGGCACTTCACTGCTTTCCCTACCTCTTAATGCTGTTTTTCTGATCTCCGTGGCCGCTTATCATCCAGTGAGTGCTGTCGTTTCACCCTCTATGTGCAGTTGTACTTTGAGGCGTTGTTGAATAATGGCCATTCAAATATCACGGGTTGAGTATTGTGTTCGTTTTCTTTCTGATGCTTGAAAAATCTGTCGGCTTGTCGTCACATTTCGACCGTATCGATGTATGCCGTTGTTCGCCCCCACTTTTCGATGTTCGTCCAGTGAGTGCTGGTGTTTCACCCCTTTTTGTGCAGTTGTATTTTGACGTGTGGTTTGACGCTGATGGGCCCCTGCCGAGTGCATGAGTCACGGAATGAAGAAAATCTGGACGGAGGATGGGTTGTGTAGGAAAATAAACCATCATCCGTGCTGGGTCCCGGGATTTCATCCTCTTAGTATGTTCCTCTCGCGATGGTTGGCAATATTGTCCAGTTCAATACATTGCATGAGTCTCATGACAAGGAAGTACGTAGTAGCGAAATGATATGAAGTAAGAGATAAGAGTACAGAAGAACCAGAAGCAAATGTGAAATAGTTGTGTTCCTGTATTAATGACTATCTGCATATAGGGAGATGCACATCAGAGAAAGAATAAGGCGAGTCCGCAATGGAAGGGGCAATGGCTACGGGCTTGCTGCACCTGGTGCGATAGTATGAGTATCAGGAGAAGTAGGTGTCGCGGACGTCGAGGGAGCGGCAGGCCGAGTCTGCGATGATGACGCCTGGGCATGGACTTGACCCTGAGACTGGCTTTGCTGCTGCTGTGCATTGGCATCAGGATGTTGAGGAGATGCACAGCAGAGAAAAAGCACGAGATGAGCCAGCACCCGGACGGGAAGTGAATGCGGATATCTTGGACGTGGTGTGTTAGGATTAGTACCTGGAGCGAGCGGTGTTGTGGACGACCCCTGGGCGTGCGATTGACTTTGCTGCTGTGTTTTTTGTGGCGGCGGGGGAGCAGTAAATATGACCTGGACAGAGATCATGAAACCACGGCGATGGGAGATGCACGCGAAGAAATACATACCTCTCTGTCCTTTACTGCAGCAACTTCAACGATAGGAGGACCACCAGAGAAGATAGACCGCCATGGGCGTTGTTGGAGTTCGGTTGCGTCATCGGTATTACCGTGAGAGTGATGGAAGAGGGACGAAAGGCGATCGAGAAGGGGTGTCCGAGTACTGCGAGAGTTGTGCGCGGGAGAACTATGATGAGTACCGCGTGCTGCAGAGGACTGAGAGTACATAGGTCAGAACAAGAACTGGTCAAGAAAAGCAGACGGCTGACCTGGGCACCATTTTGCACGCCATCGAAAAAGGCTGGCGGTATTCGACGGGCCTGGATAGGTGGACGTCGCGTAGCGTTGCTCTAGAGCGACGATCTTGAAATGATTGAAAAGATGAAGAAACAAATCACGTACGTTCATCAACGACTTTTGCGCTGCAACCTGCGAACGGGAGATTAGTGTAGTTTTTACCGAAGAACCATAGAATTTACATTGGATAAAGGTTGGAGGAGGTCTTCAAGGCCAGCTTTTTTGAGGATGGCGTGAATGTCCCATTTGT
>MU179319.1:239446-336657 GCA_016767475.1 Suillus weaverae
ACAATTTCGACCGTGCGATCTACGTGACCCTTCAAGATGACCTCCCGTCAAAAAATGATCATCGCCAAGCCTAGCAAGCAGTCCACACGTTCGCTTCCCGGTGAATCGAAATGATGCTCAACACTCTCAAGTGGATTCAAGAGTCTAGCGGCCAATTAGGGGTACGTGTCAAGAACATAGGTTTGCACTGACACCTTTGGCTTATTTCTTAGATCGCATCTAGCTGCATTTCACAAGTAATCCTGTGATACTTTGCTATCTCGTCAATCATCAGATATGCCGTACAGACTCGATATGTCGTACAGTTATTTCAACTTTAGCCACAGGACCTTTCATCATTGGACGGAGACGTCTTCCTCGTCAGAGTCTCAATTCGACAACATCAATCGAAACACTGTAGCTTGAGTTTGTAACAGTACTGTGGATGCGATTGGGAGGGTGCGCATGTACAGTTGTACGATTGATCAAGCTCGAGTCCAAGGCAGGATATACATACTATGACACTTTCCATCGGGTACCCGAGAAATATATGCAGATGGGAGGACTGGTGCGCGAGATGTGCAGCAGCAGGATTTTCAGCCAGGACACGTTTATATGACTGCTTGAGATCAAAATCAAGACTTCATGACATGTCGCTGAAGCCAATACGAGATCGAGGAGGTCGTGGAAATCAAATACATGCACTCTTGGCGTGAACAAGATAACGAATGAAGCACATGCAAAGATGGAATAAGTGTCTATATGTTACAGTGTAAATGCTCATCAACATCTGCATGCCGGGGAGATGCACAGCAGAAAAAAGGACGAATCGAGTCCGCGATAGAACCGTGGCTACACACTTGCTGTAACTGGTGCAGTATTACGAGTATCAGGAGTAGTGGGTGTCGCGGACGTCGAGGGAGCGGCAGGCTCAGTCTGCGATGATGACGCCTGGGCATGTACTTGACCCTGAGACTGGCCTTGCTGCTGCTGTGCATTGCCGTCGGGATGTTGAGGAGATGCGCAGCAGAGAAAAAGCACGATATGAGCCAACACCCGGACGGGTAGTGAATGCGGATATCTTGGACGTGGTGTAGTAGCATTAGGACCTGGAGCAGGCGGGGTCGTGGACGACCCCTGGGCGTGGGATTGGGTTTGCTGCTGTGTTTTGTGTGGGGGTGGCGGAGCAGTAAATATGACCTGGACAGAAATCAGTAAACCACGGCGATGGGACACGCACGCAAAGAAATACATACCTCTCTGTCCTTTACTGCAGCAACTTCGACGATAGGAGGACCACGAGAGAATATGGACCGCCTTGGACGTTGCTGGAGTTCGGTTGCGTCATCGGTATCGCGATGAGAGTGGTGGAAGAGGGATGAAAAACGGTTGAGAAGGGGTGTCCAAATACTACGAGAGTTGTGCGCGGGAGAACCATGATGGGTACCGCGTGCTGCGGAGGACTGAGAGCACATAGGTCAGAACAAAAACTGGTGAAAAAAGCAGACGACTGACCTGGGCACCATTTTGCACACCATCGAAAAAGGCTGGCGGTATTCGACGGACCTGGATAGGTGGACGTCGCGTAGCGTTGCTCTAGAGCGACAATCTTAAAATGGTTGAAAAGATGAAGAAAAAAATCACCTACGTTCATCGACTTTTGCGTTGCAACCTGCGAGTGGGATATTAGTGTAGTTTTTACCGAAGAACCATGTAATATTTACATTAGATAAAGGTTGGAGGAGGTCTTCAAGGCCAGCTTTTTTGAGGATGGCGTGAATGTCCCATGTGTACGTGTTTTTGTTTTTGCAAGCAGTGACTAGTAGCTCTCCATCAGCGGAAAGGGCTGCGCATCCCACATCCCTTTCGTGCTGTAGGGGTTGACCGACTTGGAGGTTGGTGTCGAGGTTCCACAAACGCGCTGTTTTGTCATGTGATGCACTTACAAGGAGGCGTTCGTTCGGAGACAAGGAGATGGCTTTGACCCAGTCTGTGTGACCCTCCAGGATGGCAAGCTCCTGCCAGGTGGTGGTGTCGAATATCCTAATTGGCCGTGAACCGGAGATAAGTTTCTTTCCATCCGATGTCCATGCCAGGCTCCAAACTTGATCATTATTATCGTGTTTGAGCGTCTCGAACAGTTTGCCTGTCTTGGCATCCCATATTTTTACTGCGTCTTCATCACGTCCACCGGTTGCAATGTTTGTTGCATCGGGCGAGTATATCACTGCGCACACCCACTCGTGCCCGGTCTTGATTGTCAGGACAGTTTCGCCACTCTCGACATCCCAGACTCTTGCTGTCCCATCCCAGGATCCACTCAGCACCTGATTACCATCTGCACTCCAGCACAATGCACCCACAGCATTGGTGTGTCCTGCCAATTTCGTGATGACCTTCCTCGTCTCGATATCCCATAACCTCACGTTGTTATCCCCGCTCCCACTTCCACTTGCAACTGTATTGCCGTTTGGGGACAATGCCATGGACCACATTCCCGACTTATTTTCATATCGCCAGTCTTCACCTATCTGTGCACAGCTCTCTAGGTCCCATAGTCGGAGTGAGCCGTCCAACGAACATGTGATGATCTGTCGTCGTCCGCCGTGCAGATGCACGACGCCATTTACCCATCTGGTATGGCCTCGCATCGTCCGGCGCGGCATGATCGCTGGCGTCTGGCTAGTTGAGGAAGACATAGTCGGAGCTGGGGGGCTCTAAGTACTGCAGATCAGGGAATATGTATGCGAGAGAAGTCTGTTGGCGGAATCTTGGAATCAGATCGGGTTATCGGGCAACAGCAATAATTGCTGGTGAGTTCAGGAACCTGTTTTTCTTGTCAGAGTACACAAGCTATTGCTAAAAAGACAACTTACTTACAGGATCCGATCCTCACCCAGCAGCTAACTTCGGGATTGTCTATGCAGGAGGTGCTGTGTTGTTACTTGAGAAATTAGAATGCGCAAGAGATCTTTGTGGGTATCCGAAGTTGCTGGTAAGCATGTCGTCAGTTGTATCCTGCAGAATAGCCTAGAGTATCGCTTACGAGCAACACCGTTTAGACGAACCCTCGATCACCAGCAATCAGGCTCGGAGGGTATCTGGTTGGGAGTTGAGGTATCAAGCGTCTTTCAAGGTTTGTCCCATGCGTCATCCTCGTGTTCGCTTCACAACTTATTGCTGTGTAGATCAAGCGCTCGACAAATGCTATGTTCAACTTCCTATACGTAAGGACTACGTCGATAGTTATGGCACTTTCGGACGACGCTTATGCCATGCAGAAATATCACAATGCATTTGATTTTCTGAACGAACCCCAAATACAACAGAATTGTAGAGACGCTTCAGCATTTTTGGAAGGAAAAGATCAAGTCCAAATGACATGGACAACAAGACTGTGTATATCACATTATCTTGGTCACAATTCCTACGCTCATCTCACATATGAAGACCTTTTTATTTGTTGATGACGCGTGATCTATCTAGGGGACACGTCCTTGGCTTCAACCAGTATGCACCCCGAATGGATCCCATCCAGTTCGCCTACAAAAGCTCTTGGCAGTTGTCGCGTGGGGATTGAGCTCACCGTATCATCAGAGTACCGCTCACGGGAAGTACCGCTCAATCTTTATTTATAGGTGATCAACTGATGCTCTGATTGGGCTTTGGGCACCCGTGCATTCAAGCGGCTTTTAAGGTGCTTTCTATCTGTTATCCTGTGTCCACTTTATTGCTCAAATGCTGTGTAGACAAAGCACGCGGGGCACTACTTATGTACAACATATGAACTATGATGCTGAATATGACCAATATCGACAGCATGTCGTCACCCGATCCTGTGTTTCGGAAGCCCGCCAAAGCTTGCTGTGCTTGTATTTTCGGATAAGCCAGGAACTATAATATGGCGAGACAAACCGGAGATGTAATCGAGACGGCAAACACGCCAGCAGTGCAAAAAATCAGGACGGACGATGCTGCAGCGAAGAGCACCATTTTGTCAAAGAGCGAACGACCGATCTGCGAAATGTAACCGAATACACATGCACAAACTGGAGGTAGGACCAAATTCAGCGTGAGCACAAGGTTCTCGAGGCCAAGCATAGAACACGACACCACTGCCATGAAGGGGGCCTGTGACACAGAGAATATAGGTCATAAAACCTACCACATCTTCAACGGAGCCCCGCCGAATGTCGTTGATTTGTCCAGCCACCGTCAGTGAGACTGCTCATGAACGTTTAAACCCACGACGCAGATGGTAGATACGGTGTTCCCAGTTGTGCATGCTGGAACGATTTCTTTCAGAGACGTTATAAAATTTCGTTTCGCTCACAACAAACTCTATTTTTTTTGGCACTGCGTCGTCCGCAACCTGCACTACTTCAGCGTAGTGTGCACGGAAACAAAATGACCAGTCGCAGTGCATCCAGCGGGTCGAGACGTCTTGGTTGTACCCCACGCAAAGGCTACATGGCCACACTCTGGCAGACACATCATGTCAATGCCCGTGTACTCGGGGAGAGTTCAATAGTGGAAAATCGTCGAGAGATCAGCATCGCGTATTAAGAATAGCCAGGTAGCATGCATGACTTGCAGGAAATGCGGTTGGGGTGTACATGTGCAGTTGTGCGATCGATCAAGTCCAAGGCGGGATATACATCAGGTGCCCGAGGAATAGATGCAGACGGGAAGAGTAGTGCACGAGAAGCGCAGCACCGGGATTTACATCCAGGATATAGATCCAGCGATTGCTTGATATCAAAATCGAGGCTTCATGGCACAGCATTGAAGGCAACCGGAAATTGAGGAGGCTGTGAAATTAAATACGTATACTCTCGGTGTGAACAAAGAGAAACATTAACTGAAAAAGAACGAAATGAGTCCGCAATAAAAGGAGCCGTGGCTATGCGCTTGGGCGCGGTAGTACAAGTATCGATAGCAGTAGGTGTCGCAAATGTCGAGGGGGCGGCAGGCTGAGTTTGCGATGATGACACTTGGGCCTGGACTTCATTCTGCGGTTGGCCCTACTGCTTGGAGGGTTGGTGAAGTTCATTTGGTGCATCATTTTCGGGTGGGAAGTGGTGGATGAGTGAGGACAGGCGAGCGAAAAGCACACGCGGATGTAACCCCGAAGGTGTTGAGTGTTGTGGAAGTTCTGTTGCTTCGGGTCGAAAGCGGCAGAAAAGCGAGGAAAGGCGAGCGAGGAGTGCACTTGCAGAGAAACGAGGGTGGACACCACTCATTGGGTAGGACTGAGAGTGCAGAGATCGGGACAAGAACTAAGTAATAGAAATACTGATCACGCACATCGACATCGGCTTCCATACCGTCAAAAAACCTTGATGGGAGTTCATCGCCGAACTCGTCATGACATTGCGTAGCATCAGCCTGGAATGTTATTGTTATAATGAATGCTCAGGATTGCAAACATGTCACGTACCTCAAAAAATGACTTGTCGCTGATCGGAAAGCGGGAGGTGTGCTTTATTCCTGGATCGCCGTGAGATGGCTTAAGTAGATAATATTAGCGAGAGAGAGTGGGTGATATTTTGACACTTACAATAGTGGTATAAATGAGCAGTAGGTCTTCAAGGCCTACTTCTTTGAGGATGGCGTGAACGTCCCATGTGTGCACAGTTGTGTCGCGGCCATTGCCCGGGCCTGTGACCAGCGCTTTTCCATCAGCGGAAAGGGCTGCGGATAGCAAACTATCTTTGTGCTGGAGGGGTGGACCAACTTGGAGGTTGGTGTCAAGGTCCCACAGACGCGCTGTGTGATCCCATGATGCACTTGCAAGGAGGCAGTCATTCCGAGACAAGGAGATGGCAGTGACAAAAATGGATTTGTGACCCTCAAGGACGGCGATCTGCTGCCAAGTGGTTGTATCAAATATCCTAATCGGGATTGAACCGGAGATAAGCTTCTCTCCATCCGACGTCCATGCCAAGCTCTGAACGGAATGATCGTGTTTGAGCGTCTTGAACAGTTTGACTGTCTTAGCATTCCAGATTTTGACTACATTCTTGTAGTGTCCGCTCGTTGCAATTTTTGTTGCATCAGGCGAGTACATCACCGCACACACCTGCTTGTGCCCAGTTTTAATTCTCAGCACATTTTTGCCGCTCCTGACATCCCAGACTCTTGCTGTCCCATCCCAGGATCCGCTCGCTACTCGATTCCCATCTCCACTCCAGCACAATGCACTCACATCATTGGTGTGTCCTGTCCATTTGACGATAACCTTCCTCGCCTCGACATTCCATAACCTCACGTTGTTATCCCCGCTCCCACTTCCACTTGCAACTGTATTGCCATCTGGAGACAATGCCATGGACCACACTCCTGACTTACTTTCATCTCACCAGTCTTCACCTATCTGTGTACCGCTCTCTAGGTCCCATAGTCGTAGTGAGCGATCCACCGAACATGTGATGATCCGTCGTCTGCAAGGCAGGTGCACAACACCAGTCACCCAGTGGGTATGACCTCTCATTGTATGGCGTGGTGTGATCGCTGGCGTTTTACTGGTGGAGGAAGACATGGTCAGAACTCGGAGTCTCAACTACGGTAGATCGGGGACTATGTTTGCGAGAAAAGTCTGCTGGCAGGATCTTGGAATCAGATCGGGTTATGGGACAACGGCAGTGATTACTGGTGAGTCTAGGAACTTGTCAGAGCACACAAGTCATTGCTAACAAGACAGCCCACTTACAGGATTCAGTCTTCACCCAGAACCTAACTTCGGGACTGTCTATACAGGAGGTGCCGCCCCGTTATTTGATAATTTAGAATGTCCAAGAGATCTTTGTGGGTATCCGAAGTCTGGTAAGCATGTTGTCAGTTGTGTCCTGCAGAATAGCCTAGAGTATTACTTACAAGCAACACCGTTTAGACGAACCCCCGATCACCAGCGATCAGACTCGAAGGGTGTCTGGTTGGGAGTCGAGGAAGTTGGGCCCCATTCATTCAGGCGTCTTTTAAGGTGCGTCCCATGCATCATCCTCGTGAGCCTATTGCTGTGTATGACGCAGTTCACTTAGTCACCACCTATTTTGTGCAAACTTCCCATCACCTACAAAGCTATTTTCCACTGCATATCCAGGCAATTCTTCACTAGTACATTGACTTGGCAGGGTCTGACTTATCCCACAGTGACAAAGCAGTGACAGCTCATCGCATACGAGCATGTCATCGTACCCTGTCTTTCCTGTACTGACACCAGATTATCTACTCTTCTTCCAATTTTCATCGTGGTATTCAGATTTTCGACCATCAGTCTCAAAAGCATGCCTCGACTCAGACGGCATTTCGTACCAGAAGGCTCTCAAAACGCGCTGGTGGATTACATTTACACTGTCTCAGTTGTACTCACTTCCCACCATCCAGGCCTGCATAAAGCTCTCTTTCGGATCAAGAAGACGAAGATGATGACGGGGACGACACCAATCTTGCTCCTTCCCTGATCTGCTAGACTGGTGGATAACAAAGAATATGGTGCAGTTCCCAAGCTCAATTCTCTTCACCAAAGGTCAGTCCATTCCATCGATGTCAGTCCCCGTTCACATCAAATAATTGACAGGACACATCGGGTAGAAAGAGATTCAGTAGTCTATGAATGATGGCGACTAGGGGATGTGGTCACCTGGTGGAAGGTCGTTCACAGTTGCTGTTCATTAGAATTATTATAATGCAAGATGGTAGGACTAATCATAATCAGTCACTAGCGCTGCCATCTGTGAACGCAGGACCCGAGGCATTCTTACGGAAAAGAATGCTGCCCTCGTCCTGGAAAAATCTGAAGTACGAGTAGACTGACCATGTACTCCTTGAAAACACTGTAGTCTTCCTTCCAGCCACCGGGGGCACCGATCCAATCCATGATTGAGCCAGTCACCAAGGAGGTTGCGGCCAAAAGGAGCCAGGGCACCATGAAAGAAGGTGAACTCAGAGACACGATAGTGAGGGAGAATGGGATCGGTATGTTGGAGGAACGTGACGACAACGACAACAAGCCCGTGGTTGACACAGAGGTGAGGCACCAGGTAGAGACGGAATGCAGTACCAATATGCAAAATACAACCAATGATAACGAGCCAGAGTAGGATACCGATGTCAGACAGAAATCGACTCATGCAGGTGATGTGTTCATATCGCAGCATCAGGATTGAAGTCTATGGAAATAAATCATTAAGCAAATCTCTCTCATTCCAGGCCATAAAAGTTTAAGCTCGTACACAGAATGCAGGACCCAGTCAACGCTATTGTTGATCAGCTTGCAGTCAGAAGAAACATAATTGGTAGTCGCACTCATGAGTGATAATCCAACGGCTAATCGCAAAGAGGCCCATACAGAAAGTGTACTGCCCAGGCAGGGAGACGCAAAATAGAGCAAATGATGAGGAAGAAGGGAGTCCTCGTTAGAGATAATCTGATGAATGTGTCGAGATGAGCTGCGGACCTGTAGAAACCCGAGATAACCGCCAGATCATACACACTGATAATTGTGAAACGCGTCAGGACCAGTGATCTTGGGAGAGTAAGAACCTGAATGTATGGTGATGGCCGCAACGTTGAACGTTTGAAGTATTGAGCGCTGGAAGAAATGAGCAGAAATAAGTGTCTGCCCTCGAGATGCATCTAAAGACGCGTTCAACAAACTAACGGGATGGCGCTCAATCATCGATAGTGAGGTCGGGTACTAGTAGAATGCAGACATTCTGTTTTACGGTCGTGATGCCGTTCTCTGATCTAGCTGAGATCCTTGAGCTCCTGTCTGAAAAAGAACAAGGAACACAAGCGATCAAACTGTCCTTCGCGCGCAAGAGCCAGCATCGTCAAGTCCTATGCACTACACGAGTCTCGTGATGCTGGTATTGCGACGATGAGGAGTAGTTGTAAGCCTGCTTTGCTGTTGCTGCTGCGTTCGTTTTACCGGCCATAGAGCAACAAACAATAACTGGACCAAGATCATTTAACCACACTTCGGGAGTACGGTTGCGCTATCCATCGGCATTGGAGAGAGTGCGGCGGAAGGTATTGTGGATGTCTATGGATGAGCGGACTCAAGCTTTGGACCAGTCCATACTCCTCCCGCAGAGTATACTTAGACCAGTTCCAGTATATTGTCCTATATAACGGAAAATCAATGCAAGATCAGCATGGCATGTTGAAACTAGCCGAGCAGCATGTGCAGTTGTGTGATCAACCAAGTCTAAGGCAGGTTGTCCATACTTGCCATCGGGCATCCTAGGAATAAATGCAGAAGGGAAGACTGATGCATAAGACATGCAATAAGCATCAGCCAGGACATGTTTCTATCGACTGCTTGAAATTAAAATCAAGACTACATGGCATGGCGTTGAAAACAAGGTGAAATTGAGGAGGTTATGGAAATCAAATACATACACTTTCGGCCTGAACGAGATAACAAAAATTACAAAAGAACCAGGTGCAAAGATGAGACAACTGTCCATTTGCTGCAGGGGAGATGCACAACAGAAAAAAGGAATAACAGAAGTCCGCAATGGGCCATGACTAGATACTTGCTCTATCTGGCACGGTAGTGAGTATCATGAGCGGCAGGTGTTGTGGACGTCGAGGGAGCAGCAGGGTGAATCTGTGATGATGATGGCTGTGTCCGGACTTGGCCTTGCTACCGCTGTGTTTCACTGCCACAGCGTATTGAAGAGATGAGAAAAAGTATGAGATGAGCCAACAACCGGACGGGCAGTGGATGTGGATGCCTTGGACGTGGTGTAGTAGGATCAGTACCTGGAGCAGGCTGTGTCGTGGACGACCCCTGGTCGTGTGATTGGCTTTGTAGCGGCAGCAGAGCAGTAAATACAACCTGGACAGAAATCATTAAACCACGGCGATGGGAGAGGCACGCAAAGAAATATATACCTCTATGTCCCGTACTGCAGCAACTTCGACAGTACGAGGACCACGAGAGAAGATGGACCGCCTTGGGCGTTGTTGGAGTTTGGTTGCGTCATTGGTATTGTGGTGAGTGGGGTGAAAAAGGGACGAAATGCGTCCGACAAAGAGTGCTTGAGTACTGCAAGGGTTGTGTACAGGAAAACCACGATGGGTACCGCGTGCTGCGGACTGAGAGTACGTATGTAGGTCAGAACAAGAACTAGTCAAAAAAGCAGACGACTGACCTGTACGCCATTTTGCACGCCATCGAAAAAGGCTGGCAGTACTCGATGGGCCTGACTAAGTAGACGTTGCGTAGCATCTCTCTAAAGTGATGATCGTAAAATTGTTGAAAGGATGACGGAACACGGCACGTACGTTCATTAACGACTTTTCCGCTGGGACCTGCGAGTAGGAGATTAGCATAGATTTTGCCGAAGAACCATGTAATTTACATTAGGTAGTAAAGGTTGGAGGAGGTCCTCAAGGCCAGCTTCTTCGAGGCGGGCGCGAATGTCCCATGCATACGCGTTTTTGTCGCGGCAACCAGTGACTAGCACTTTTCCATCAGCGGAAAAGGCTGCGCATTCCACTTCCCTTGTGTGCCGGAGGGGTGGTCCGACTGGAAAGTTGGTGTCGAGGTTCCACAGACGCGCAGTTTTATCGACCGAGGCACTTGCAAGGAGGCGGCCGTTCGGAGACAAGGAGATGGCCCTGATAAGGTGTGTGTGACCCTTGAGCATGGCGATCTGCTGCCAAGTGGCGGTGTCGAATATCCTAATTTGGCCTGAACCAGATATAAGCTTCTTTCCGTTGGACGTCCAGGCCACGCTCCGGACTTGACCATAGTGTTTAAGCGTCTTCAACAGTTTGCCCATCTTGGCATCCCATATTTTGACTGCGTACACTTTTTCTCCACCGGTTGCAATTTTTGTTGCATCGGGCGAGTATGTCACCGCACAAACCCACTTGTGCCCGGTTAGGATGGTCAGGACAGTTTGGCCGCTCTTGACATCCCAGACTCTTGCCGTCCCATCCCAGGATCCACTCAGCACTTGATTGCCATCTGGACTCCAGGACAATGCACCCACAAGATCGGTGTGTCCTGCCCATTTGGCGATAACCTTCCTCGTCTTGACGTCCCATAACCTCACCTTGTTATCCACGCCCCCACTTCCACATGCCACTGTATTGCCATTTGGAGATAATGCCATGGACCACACTCCTCCTCTATTCTCATCTCGCCAGTCCTCACCTATCTGTGCACCCCTCTCTAGGTGCCACAGTCGGAGTGAACTATCTAACGAACATGTGATGATGTGTTGTCCGCCAGGCAGGTGCACGACACCAGTTACCCAGTAGGTATGACCTCGCATCGTCTGGCGTGGCGTGATCGCTAGCATTTTACTAGCGGAGGGAGATATGGTCGGAGCTCAGTGTCTCAACCACTGCAGGTCGGGACTATGTATGTGAGAGAAGTCTGCCGGGATTTTGGAATTAGACCAGGTTATCCGGCAATGGCAATTGTGCTGGTGAGTCCAATGGCTATCTATCTTCGTTA
Source organism: Suillus weaverae (assembly GCA_016767475.1). Lineage (NCBI taxonomy): Eukaryota > Fungi > Basidiomycota > Agaricomycetes > Boletales > Suillaceae > Suillus > Suillus weaverae. The sequence goes on from MU179319.1 coordinate 250,905, forward strand.
CCTGTAATTCCAATTAGAAGGCCACAAGCAATTGTTCATGAACAGCCCACTTACAGAGTCCTCGCCCAGAAGCTAACTTCGAGGCTGTCTATGCAGAAGGTACTGCGCCGTTATTTGAGGATGTGCAAGAGATCTTTGTGTGTATTCGAAGTTGCTGGTAAGCATGTCATCAGCTGTAACCTGCAGAACATCACTCACAGGAAGCACCGTTCAGACGAACCCAGTGTTCAATCACTAGCGATCAGAAGGGCGTCTGGTTGGGAATTGAAGAAGCTGGACACTCGTGCGTTCAAGCCGTCTTTTAAGGTGCATCCCATGCGTCATCCTCATGTTAGCCTCACAGCTTATTGATGTGTAGGTCAAGCGCTCAGGTCTGCTGCTATGTCCATCTTCCTATATGTAATGACTACGTTGATGGTTATGAGGGCCATTTGACAGTGCTGCACTCTGAAACTAGCCAGGCAGCATGCATGACTTGCAGGAAATGCGGTTGGGGTGCGCATGTGCAGTTATGTGATCGACCAAGTCTGAGGCAGGATGTCCATACTTGCCATCGGGCATCCGAGGAATAGATGCAGATGGGAAGACTGGTGCATGAGACGTGCAATGAGCACCAGCCAGGACATGTTTCTATCGACTGCTTGAAATTAAAATCAAGACTTCATGGCATAGCGCTGAAGCTAACCCGATCAAATACATGCACTCTCGTCAACGAAATAACAAAAGAACCAGATGCAAAGATGAAATAAGTGTCCATATTACAGTGTTAATGGTCATCCGCATGCGGGGAGATATACAGCAGAAAACAAGAATGAATCCAGTCCGCAATGGAAGGGGTCGTGGCTACGGGCTTGCTGCACCTGGTGCGGTAGTATGAGTATCAGGGACGGTAAGTGTCGTGGACGTCGAGGGGGCGGTAGGCTGAGTCTGCAATGATGACACCTGGGCCTGTACTTCGCCCTGTGGTTGGCCTTGCTGCTGCTGCGTTGATTGTGCATTGCCATCAAGGTGTTGAGGAGATGCGCAACAGAGAAAAAGTACGAGATGAGCCAACAATCGGACGGAAAGTGAATATGGATGTTTTGGAGGTGGTGGAGTAGGATTAGTACCTGGAGCAGGCGGTGTCGTGGACGACCCCTGGGCGTGCGATTGGATTTGCTGCTGTGTTTTTTGTGGCGGCGGCGGAGCAGTAAATATGACCTGGACAGAAATCATTAGACCATGACGATGGGACACGCACGCGAAGAAATACATGCCTCTCTGTCCTTGACTGCAGCAACTTCGACTATACGAGGACCACGAGAGAAGACAGACCGCCTTGGACGTTGCTGCAATCCAGTTGGGTCATCGGTATTGCGATGAGAACGGCGGAAAGGCGACGAAAGGCGAGCGAAGAGCACACTAGCACTCCCCAAAGAGGGTGCGGGACGGCGGGCAGAGGAGCAATAATAATTACCGTACGTTCCAAAGGACTGACATAAAGAGGTCAGAACAACAACCGATTAAAAACGCTGATGACGCACATAAGCACCATTTGTCATGTCGTTGAAAAAGTCTGGCGGAAGATCATCATCCTCGGCCCGCGTAGCATCCGCCTACATAGAAGATCAAAATTGCAATCATTGGAAAGGTTGAGAAAGTAATCACGTACGTCTATTAATGACTCTTGAGCTGCAACCTGTGAGTGGGAGATTAGCGTGGTTTTTACCGAAAACCCAGGAATTTACATTAGATAGAGGTTTGAGGAGGTCTTCGAGGTCAGCTTCTTTGAGGATGGCGTGAATGTCCCATGTGTACGCGTTCTCGTCCTCGCAAGCAGTGACTAGTAGCTTTCCATCAAGGGAAAGGGCTGCGCGGCGCACAGCATTTTCGTGCTGGAGGGGTGGTCCGACTTGGAGGTTGGTGTCGAGGTTCCATAGACGTGCTGTGTTGTCGACCGACGCGCTTGCAAGGAGGCGTTCGTTCTGAGATAAGGAGATGGCCCTGACCAGGTGTGTGTGGCCCTCCAGCATGGCGATCTCCTGCCAGGTGGCGGTGTTGAATATCCTAATGGAGTATGAACCGGAGATCAGTTTCTCTCCATCCAACGTCCAGGTCAAGCTCCAAACTTGACGATCGTGTTCGAGCGTCTTGAACAGTTTGCCAGTCTTGGCATCCCAGATTTTTATTGCATCCTCCTCCCGTCCACCGGTTGCAATTTTTGTTGTATTGGGCCAGTACATCACCGCGTTCACCCAAGAGTGCCCGGTTTTGATGGTCAGGACATTTTTGCCGCTCTTGACATCCCAGACTCTTGCCGTCCCATCCCAGGATCCACTCAGCACCTGATTACCATCTGCACTCCAGCACAATGCACACACAACATCGCTGTGTCCTGCCCATTTGGCGAGAACCTTCCTCGTCTCGACGTCCCATAACCTCACCTTGTTATCCCCGCCCCCACTTCCACTTGCAACTGTATTGCCATTTGGAGACAATGCCATGGACCTCACTCCTCCTCTACTCTCATCACGCCAGTCCTCTCCTATTTGTGCGCCGCTCTCGAGATCCCATAGTCGGAGTGAGCCGTCCACTGAACATGTGATGATGTGTCGTCCGCGGGGCAGGTGCACGACACCAGTCACCCAGCTGGTATGACCTCGTATTGTTTGGCGTGGCGTCATTGCTAGTGTGTTACTGGTGGAAGAAGACATGATCGGCGCTTGGTGTCCCAACCGCGGCAGATTGGGGACGATGTATGCGAGAGAAGTCTGCTGGCGGAATCTTGGAATCATAGCGGGTTATCCGGCAACAGCAATAATTTCTGGTGAGTCCAGGATCCTTTTTTCACCATAATTCTTGTCAGAGCATACAAACCATTGCTCATGAGACAGCCCACTTACAGGATCCAGCCCTCACCTAGAAGCTAACTTGGGGACTGTCTATGCAGGAGGTGCCACGCCGTTATTTGAAAAAATTAGAATGGGTGAGAGATCTTGGTGTGTATCTGAAGTTGCTGGTAAGCATACCGCCGGTTGTAACCTACAGAATATCACTCACGGGAAGCACCGTTCAGACGAACCCAGTGCTCAATCACTAGCGATCAGAGGGGCATTTGGTTCAGAGTTGAAGAAGCTGGACACTCGTTCGTTCAAGCCGTCTTTTAAGGTGCGTCCCACGCATCATCCTCGTATTTGCTTTACAGCTTATTGCTGTGTAGATTAAGCGCTCAGGTCCGCGACCGGTGCGATATCCATCTTCCTATATGTAAGGACTACGTTGATGGTTATGAAGGGCATTCAACGAGGTGCTGCACCTCCCCCCTACTCTGCACGTTTCTTCCTGCCTATGTTCGAACTCGACGCCGTCAACATTTCAGCATATATGCAGGCAGTGTAGTATGTTGATAATAATGGAGTTGTTGTTTACAAAGGAAGTCATGGTGAGCGTCAATACTTTGCAAATACATTTCTTCTCCACCTCGGGACGAAGCCACTTCGCTTCATGCGAAAGTCGACAGTTCGCTGTCTTGCTGTCCTCTCTAGCCGCTTACTTTTTATATCTTAATTATGATACTCGCTCTATTCAGAAGGATATCCTTTCGTTACATTAATTCAGCTGTGATTTTATATGGACCCGTTGTGCCTTCAGAATGACGCTGACATCTGGAATGAATCAATAAGGTCTATGAGATATCTTTGATTTCGTTTATGGTATGTGGCATGTGCATTGTCTCCTAGTCACACATAGAAGAGCTAAATCATGACGTTGACAGTGATACACGACAGTTGAACGAAAGTCGGTCATTGGAAGTGGGTCTAAGCATCATTCCAGCGGCGGACTCCCTTGACTTACACTTGGCAATCATGATGGCTGCTGAACTCTTTCAAGCATCTGCAATGCGTACCTGTGTCTCATGTGCAGTGCACTCGCAATCGCTATTCAGTAGCATGCACCGGACGTACCAGTACCTAGTCAGCAAGATCCTTTTTGGCTGCGTACGAGTGTGTACGATAAGCTGAGTGATCACGCCAATAGTACTGATTAGTGAGATCTGATGCGAGATGGAGGGTTGATGGAGGTTGGGTGGAGGTGCACGAGCTTGATCAAGGGTTGTCCCTCAAACTATATCTATAGATGCTAAACCTATACCCTGGATAGGTGCTTACCGACATCCGGTATCGAATCTACGAACCTTCTCAGCTATGCTGCCTAATCGATGTTCAGAACGGCCCAGGATGGTGACGAGATATTGGCATTCTGTTCGCCGCTCACCCAGAAAGGAACTTCGATTTCTGGTACATGGTTACAATGAATTCAATTGTCTTTTCAAAATCAACATGTACGGGTAAGCAAGCGGTCAACCGGTCAGCTGCCAGGTTTGCCCCAACACGTGTTCAAGCCCTTATCAAATTCCATGACCTCAAAAGCAGGACCGAGCACACCCTGTTGGCATCAGCGGTTTCCTCGCTTTACTCCTTCGTCCGTTCATGTCAGTGTCTCGCTGATCTATTCCACAGCCTACATGACGCATGACCCCGATATCACAACTCGCGAGTGTCGAATATACAATACTCTCCCGCGTTGTTTCAAAGCAGGATAGTTCTTGATCCACTCAGTTACAGCCATCGAACACAAGATGCTCGTATCACGTTTTGGTCAGTGGAATAATCGCTCTTCGGACCGTACGGTTCTAACTTTATCTTTGGAAAAGAATAAATATATTCAATACACTGGTCGGGGTATCCAAGGAAGCATTGCTGATGGCGTGACTGGTACAGGAGACGTCTCTCGAGCAGCACCAAGATTTGCAGCCAAGACACATTTCGAGCAACCGCTTACCATATATAAGGCAATTGAGGAGGTTGTGAAAAGTGAATGTCCCTGTCTAACTGGACGGTGCCAATAAACCAGCAAATGACCTCAATAAATAGAAAAATAATATTTACACAAGAGCTAGATACATATATAAGATAGCAAATTGTACACACTGCGTTAATGACCATCGGCGTGTGGGGAAGACACACAACAAAGAAAAAGTACGAAGCGAGCCCGCAACGGAAGGGGTCGTGATCGTACGTTTGGAGCATTTGGTGGAGTAGGACTAGTCGCAGGAGCAGGAGATGTCGTGGACCTTGCGGCGGCAGCAGGCTGAGTCTGCGATGATGATGCCTGGGGCTGTGCCGGGCCTTGTGGTTGGCATTGTTGTTGTTGCTGCTGCTGTGTTGGTTGTGTATTGCCATCAATGTGCTGAGGAGATGCACAGCAAAGAAAAAGCACAGCATGAGCCCACCATTGGATGGGTCGTGACTGTGCAGGTGTTGCAGTACCATTAGGCTGAGTGTGCGGACGAGGTCGCGGCCGTGGAGCAACATACAATACCTACATGGTGATCATCAGACGTCAGAAACTGACATACTGGAAAAGCCATACCTGCCTGTCTCGCACTGCAGCCACTTCAACAACGTGGGGATGCCTTGAGTATTGCGAGAGCTCGATTTCTTCATTGGCGTGGAGTTGAGAGTGGAAGAGCGAGGACAGGAAATCGATGAGTGCATCTGGACGTAAACCCGAAGGCGTTGTGGGGTGATGTTCGATTTCTCCGTCAGTGTTGGGTCGAGAGCGTGGCAAAAGTGAGGACAAGCTAGCGAGGATCACATGTAGATCTAACCGCGAAGGGGCGGAGGGTTGCTGAAGTTCGTTTGGTGCATCATTTTCAGGTGGAGAGCGGTGAATGAATGCGGCCAGGCGAGCGAAAAGTACACGCGGATGTAACCTCGAAGGCGTTGAGGGTTGCGGAAGTTCTGTCGCTTCAAAATTGTTGGGTCGAAAGCGACGGAGGAGCAAGGAAAGGCGAGCGAGGAATGTACTTGCAGAGAAATGAAGGTTGGCGTCGCCCGTTGGGGAGGACTGAGAGCACAGAGATCAGGACAAGAACTATGAAATAAATGATTACAGACATCATTGGCTTCCATACCGTCAAAAAACCTTGGGGAGAGTTCATCGACACAGCCGAAGTCGTCATGACATCGCGTAGCATCAGCCTGGAATGTTGATGTTATAATAACTGAGCAGAATCAGAGACACTTCACGTACTTGCAAAAATGACTTGTCACTGAGTGAAGAACGGGGGGTGCGCTTTATTCCTGAATCACCTTGAGATGCTTCCTGTTCGAGTAGACAATGCAATGTCAGTGAGAGAGAGTGGGTGATGTGTTGATACTCACAATATTGGTACCATTGGGCAGTTGGTCTTCAAGGCCAGCTTTTTTGAGGATGGGGTGAATGTCCCATGTGTACGCGTTATTGTTTTGGCAACCAGTGACTAACACTTTTCCATCAGCGGAAAGGGCTACACAGCGCACAAAATGTTCGTGCTGAAGAGGTGGTCCGACTTGGAGGTTGGTGTCGAGGTTCCATAGAAGCGCTGTTTTATCGAGTGATGCACTTGCAAGGAGGCGTTCGTCCTGAGACAAGGAGATGGCATGGACAAAATGTTTGTGACCCTTGAGAATGGCGATCTCCTGCCAGGTGGCTGTGTCAAATATTCTAATTGAGCCGCATGAACCGGAGAGCAGTTTCTTTCCGTCCAACGTCCAGGCCAAGCTGTGAACTTGATCATCGTGTTGGAGCGTGTTGAACAGTTTGCCTGTCTTGGCACTCCAGATCTTGACTGCACAAATATTAATATTCCCTTTGTCTCCGCCGGTTGCAATGTTTGTTGCATCAGGCGAGAATATCACCGCGTTCACCCACTTGTGCCCGGTTCTGATTGTCAGGACAGTTTTGCCATTCTTGACATGGACATCCCAGACTCTTGCCGTCCCATCCCAGGATCCACTCAACACTTGGTTACCATCTGCACTCCAGGACAGTGCACCCACAACATGGGCATGTCCTGTCCATTTGGCAATAACCTTCCTCGTCTTGACGTTCCACAAACTCACTTTCCCATTGTTGCTCCCACTTGCAACTATCTTGCCGTTGGGAGATAATGCCATGGACCACACTCCTCCGTTATTCTCATCTCGCCAGTCCTCATTTATCTGTGCGCCGCTCTCTAGGTCCCATAGTCGGAATGAACCGTCCGTCGAACATGTCATGGTCCGTCGTCCGCCAGGCAGGTGCACAACACCGTTTACCCATCTGGTATGACCTCGCATCGTATGGTGTGGTGTAATCTCCGGCGTCTTGGAAATCATGGTCGGCGCTGGGGTTCTAAGTACTGCAGACCGAGGAATGTGTATGCGAGAGAAGTCTTCCGGGATTTTGGAATCTAACCAGGCCATCTCCAACGGCGAATATAGTTGGTGATTCCAGGGGCCTATCTTCTGTCACTTAAACGCTTGTCAGAAGCACGCAAACCATTGCTCATGAGACAGCCCACTTACAGTAATCCGATCCTCACCTAGAAGGCAGCTTCGGGACTGTAAACGCAGGACCGTTATTCGAGAACGCACAAGAGATTCGTGTGGGTATTTGGCCTGCGGAAGAGCCTAGAGTACGAGTGTCACTCACGGCAAGCACCGTTCAGACGAACCCAGTGCTCAATCACAGGCGATCAACGGGCGTTTGAATTAGAGTCGAGGAAGCTAGACACCCCTTCGTTCAAGCGTTCGAGTCTATTATATTTCATTTTTAAAAAAATTTATCCTGTGTGCGCTTCACAGCTTAATTGCTGTGCGCACGAAGCGATCAGGTTCGCAACTGGCGTACATGTATGAATTACGTTGATTATGGCAAAACATCCAAAGGGGTGCCGCAGTTCTCCCCCTTACCAGGTTCCTTCATTTCGAACTCGACAACGTCAAATCTTCACCATGTTTTCAGGCTGTGTAGCATGTTGTCATTCAATATTCAATGCTGTACCCGAAAACCTGCCAAGGCTTGCCGTGCTCGTATTCTCAGATAAGCCAGGACGCTCAGCGGGATTGGAACCATATGGCAGGGACAAAAGGCCAGGTGAAATTCCAGTACAGTTTTGCTGCTCTTGGCATACTCTTGTTGTTCCGTCCCAGGATCCGCTCACTATTCGGTCGTGCATCTGCACTCCAGTACAGTACTGACGACACGCACTGAGTGTGCTCTGTCCATTTGACGATGACTTTTCCTGTCTCGACGTCCCAACAACCTCACGCTCCCATCTTCCCTTCCGCTTACAACAGTGTTGCCGTCTAGAGACAATGATATGGTGGACACCCCTGCTCTATTTTCCTCCTCCTTATCTCTCCAATTGTCGCCCATTTGTGCACCGCTCTCCAGGACCCATAGTGGGAGTGAGCTGTCATACGAACATGCTATGATTCGCTGCGCAGATGGGCATCACCTGTCACGTAGCCAGTATGGCCCTGCATCGTCTGGTGGGGCGTGACCGCTGCCTTATGTTACTTCTTACTGGTCGGGGAAGACAAGCTCGGCACTAGGGGTCTCATATTGTGGACTATGTATGCGAGAGAAACCTAACGGCATCTTTGTGAATCAAAACGGGTTATCTGGCAATGGCAATTGTTGGTGAGTCGACGTACCTATCTTCTTTCACCCCAGCCCTCGTCTGAGTCGCCAATAGAAGCGCACAAGTCATTGTTTAAGACAGTTTGCTAACAAGAATTCAGTCCTCGCCCACAAGGAAGCTTCGGGACAACGTCTGCTGGTGCTACTGGGCGTATTTCGAGAATGCGCAACAGAGCCTTTCAGGTATTCCAAATCTAGGATGTGGTCAGCTTTACCTGGCAGAAGAACCTGGAGTATCACTCATGGGAAGCACCATTCAGATGTCCTCAGTGCTTAATCACCAGCGATCAATGGGCGTTGAGATTGGAGTCGAGGAAGTTGGGCACCACTTTGCTGTGTAGAGATAGCGCTCCGGTCTGCCACTGGTGATATGTGCATCTTCAGATATGTTGTATTCTGATGCGAGCCTCTCCCTCGTCACTAAGTGAGTTTAAAGTAAATGGAACTTCGGCCGCCAAGCAATCAGTTGATATTCAGCAGAAGGCACGATCCTTATCGCACATTCGCTACTTCTGATCAGCACAACAACGCTTTGCATACATAGGCAATGCCTTCTATATGATGCTACATTCTCGGACTTCCCAAGCATTTGAACCCCGCTATCATGAGCTGGAAGGCATCGTCTGATGAACTGACCAGCAACCTCGTAAATCAATTTAATCTTTCAGCAAAACAACGTACTATCTTCGTCGTGAATGGCTGAAGACCAGTGATAGCGAAAGTTTGCATCGTGAATGCAAGAATATTGCGACGTTGAATATTGGACCCTGTGGACTTGTGCTGGTGGTGGACACTACAACATCCAGGACAAGTCACAGTGTTCAGCATTCCAATAGAGATCCTCGCAGTTATGAGAAACGGAATGAAATGGCTCACTAGTCAATGACTTAGCAGGACTAAGGCAGAGGGATTGTCGTGTAAGTCGAGGTAGAGGCTTCAAGCTTCAAGCTTCAAGCTCATTGTGAGTATGCACAAGGAAATCGATACCAGAGACTTACGATACTTGCATGTTTGAAGGTACCGGTGATGCCACAGTCATGTTCACAACAGAATGCCTAGTCTTATGTGCATTTGACGACAACGATCTAGGTGACCTTCTCACGCTCCACAACGATACTCGTGCTGGCAGCTGTCCGACTGCAGAACCCGTCACATCCAACGAGTCGAAGTATACCTGCAGTGATCAGTTTTATGCTCCGTAGGAGGACTGCTACGTGGTATCTTGACTGCTAGTTATATGTATTATTTATCCTTCTTGTTGAAAAGTAGCCCTCGTCTATGATAGTCTTTCGATCGAATTCAGATTCAAGTGCTTACCTGCATTTATCACATACGACCATGTCATCGCATCGCATCTTTCCTCTACAGACACCAGATTATCTACTTTCCTTCCAATTTTCATCATGGTACCCAACATTTTCATCCATCAGCATCAAAAGCACCATCATCCGCCCCTTGGACCAAGCATTCAAGGAATACCTCGACTCGGACGGCATTTTCGTACCAGAAGGCTCGGAAAATGTGTCGGTTGGCTACATTCACCATCTGTTTCAGTCATACTCACTTCCCACCGTCAGTCCCACAGAAAACTCTCTTTCGGACTACGAAGATGAGGACGATGCTGCAGTTGGGCGATCCTTCTCCTTCCCCGATCTAGATGAGCGGATAAGACAAACCATCAAAGAATACGGCGCCACCTTTCCAAAGCTCAATTTTTCTTCACCAAAGGTGAGTCCGTTCCATCGAGATCAATCCCCGTTCACATCGAACACAGGACGCATCATGGGTGCTACCACCTTCCTCGCCTCTGAAATGCACATCTCCATCAGACGTCTACATTCTATTAAAATCCTCGGACTTCGTATCGCATGATCTGAGTATAGACACGGTATTTGAGGGATGTCAATACGATCCCTCGAACCCACCATCGTATCAACTCGAGCTTGTCTTGCGGAAATGGTATCCTATAGATAGGAGCCGCGAGTTCAGGTGTTTCGTCCGTGAAGGCCGTCTCATAGGTACGTCCTGTTTTCTAATTCTTACTCAGGCAAGCCACGACGACGATGCTCGTGCAGGGATATCACAACGCGATACGAATTTCTATGACTTCATGAACGAGCCCAAAACACAAAACAAGATCGTAGAGACGCTTCAGCGTTTTTGGAAGGAAGAGATCAAATCCAAATGGCATGGACAACAAGACTGTATGTGTCACGTTGTCTTTGTCGTAGTTCGTGCACTCACCACTCCTATGAAGACATCTTTGATGTGTTGATGACGCGTGATCTGTCTCGGGGACACATCCTAGACTTCAACCCATACGCGCCCAGAACAGATCCCCTCCTATTCACGTACGAAGAGCTCTTGTCAGTCTGCGCACAGGGATTGAGCACACCGGAGCTCCGTATCATCGACTCTCCTTTACATCCGGTTGCAACGCGTAACGCACCAGCTCACCAACATAACATGCTCCCAATTGAAGCCCTCGCGCTTAGTAGCGGTCGGGACATCAACGACTTCTCAGATGTGTGGAAGAAAGAGATTCAGCAGTCGATGAATGATGACAATTAATAGACGTGGCCATCTTTTGAAAGGTCGTTCATCCTTTGCACTCCAAATGGATTTTGTCCTATTCATGTATGAGAGCTTTTTTCAGGCCTGAGCTTCGTATCACAGACTCACCCTTACATCCAACCGTAGCACACAACGTAGCAACTCACCAACACAACATGTTGCTACCGAAGCCCTCGCACTGAGTAACGTTCGAGAGACCTACCACAGAACGACTCCATAACAGAGAGGACCATTCATTTTGGCATCCATTAGAATTATCATAATGCAAGATCGCAGGACTCTAATAATAACCCACCATCTATGTTATGGATCATAACGAAGGGAATAGCCAAGCGAGCGTTCTACAAGTATCTCTATAAAAACGATTGTTTTTAGATCTTGTCCACCTCAATACCAGAGTCACTAGCGCTATCATCAGTGAAAGCAGGGCGAGTAGCAGCGAGACCGGAGGCATTCTTGTAGAAAAGAATGTTGCCTTCATCTTCGACGAACTAAACAACATCTCAGAATATATACCGGACCAACGTAAAAGTATACTGACCTTGCACTCCTTGAAAACCCTGTAGACTTCCCCCCATCCACCCGGAGCACCCTGAAGCTTAATACCTGCTTGTTCAAGACGCTTACGAAGAGCATCTGATGCTTCCCAAGCATTGTAGTGAGGGATCTTGCTGGAGACGTGATGAAGGACGTGGGTCTCAGAGATACCGTTAGTAGCATGAGCACCAATCCAGCCCATAATCGAGCCACCACCACCGAGGAGGTTGCGGTCCAAAGTAGCCAGAGCACCGCGGGGGAAAGTGAACTCAGAGGCACGGTAGTGGGGCAAGAGCGGGTCGGTATGTTGAAGGAACGTGATAAGGACAAGCCAGTGGTTGACCCAAAGGTAAGGCACCAGGTAGAGACGGAACACGGTCCAGAACCCAAATGTATAGATAGAGCCGGTGATACCAGCGAGCCATAGCACGATACCGATGTCAGACAGAATGATTGACTCGCGCTGGTGAGGTGCGAACATCACAGCATCAGGGTTGAAGTCTATAAAAACAAATCATTAAGTCTATATCCTTTCAATACGAAAAGATACGCACGGTTGGTGCCCTTCGGGTAACGCTTCTGACCAGATGCATTACGGATAAGGTATGCAGGCCAGCCGCCAAGCTAAAAACACCGTCAGCCACAATCATCCAGATCTCATCCAATTCGCCTAACCAAGTAGGTAGCAGCACCGATCGTGGCGCCAATAGGAGAGTCGCCCAGCGCCTCTTTCAGCTCCTTCATCACTTCATCCGAAACGCTCGATCCAAGGATATCCTCTTTTGTCGGGTCGAATGCGGGCAAGCCAAGCTGCGAACGTGTCTTAGGGACAAAGACCTGATCCTGAGTCATATGAGCAGTTGAAGCGTGATGTTTCGCATGTGTGATCCTCCAAGAATGGTATGGTACACCAAGCCTAAATAATTTAAGGTACTGTCAATCACGTGACTGGGTGAAATAAAAATTCAAGATCGTACGCGGAATGCAGCACCCAGCCAACGCTGTTGTTGATCAACTTGGATTCGGAAAATGCTTGGTGGCCACACTCGTGGGCAATGACCCAAAGGCCGGTAGCAAAGAGACCGGTCCAGAACGTGTACCCCGCCCAGAGAGAGAAGCGTGCAGCGGGATAGAGCAAAGGATGAGGGAGGGAAATGTATTCGGGGGAGATGAGAGTGTCTAGATAAGTTGCGGACTTGTAGATACCAGATATCACCACCAGGTCGTAAACACTAATCATTGTGAAACGCGTCAGAGTCAGGTATTTTTGGGCAAGTAGTAACCTACATGTATAGTGATGACCGCCACGCTGAACGCTTGAAGCAGTGAGCGCTGAAAAAACCGACAGTAATAAGCGTCTGACCCTAGAATGCGTCTAAAAACGCGTGCAGACTTACGGGATAGCGCTCAATAGGTCCTTTATTGTGAGGTCGGGTATAACGCAGACATTCTGTTTCACGGTCGTGACGCCTTGCTCTGATCCGTCTGACATGGCTGAGGTCGTTGTAGCAGACTCCTGTCTAATTCAAGCTTCTATAGAAAAAATGAAGGGAGAAAGAGACAAAGGAAAATAAGCGAAGCAAGCTGTCCTTCGTGTCTATTTATTGGGGTAAAAGAATTGTTACCGGTGATGACCGAGAGCACACGTGACATCTCAGCAACTTGAAGCTAAAGTTGGAAAACGCACACCTTTCATTGCATGAATCATGCGCGCTATACGAGGTAAGGGCGTAAGTGTTTGAGCTTTATTCATGAAATGTCGGAAATCATATTGACATGTTACGATATTGGGGCAGGATGAAATCGCTATGGTACGGTATGTATATATATCTCTTGTCAATATCCAAGTCGTGAGTGTGAGATTTCAGTTAGGCACAATAGAACACACTAATTAAAGGGGCCTGGTAAACGCAAGTACTGCCTTCTAGCACTCTAATTTAATGCCTGTAGCCTCGCAGCTAGTCCGTCTAAAAATGCAAACCCATCTTTGGTGATAGTCCTGCCACTACTCTTGTTGGTAACGGCACCAAAGTCAGCCACGAGATTCGCAAGCACCCTATTACTCGATGCAGTCCCCACTTCGCGACGAAGCCTCGCAACTACGCCCAATTTCACGTGCGCTGGTTGGGGGGCTCGATTATCCTCTTGTTTAGCACTTCGTAATGTCCGGAGTGGTTGTACGAATATCGAAGGATCTGCGAGCTGTTTGTACAGTGTATCCAGAAAGGCGAAACCCTCTTTGGTGAGCGTCTTTGAGCCCAGTTGCAGGAATTTCGTGAACTCTTCCACGGCAACTGCAAGAGCAGCGTTGTCCGTCGAATCAAGGACCGAAAGCTTGAGCTTCTGCAGTTGACTGGCTTTCTTCGTTCGCACGGGAGTGCGGGGTGGAAGGTGTTGGCCATTTGGCTTCGTTCTACCGTCCTCGGAGCTGTCGCTTACAGATATGATTTCGCTAGGCTTTTTGGCGTCATCTTTTCGCGCAGGGGCAGGGGCATTAGTTTGGTCCCCAAGTATTGGACGAGGCGGGTTGAGCTGGAGCTTGGCCAAATCATTCAGGACGTTCTCCATCTCGTCTGCATCAATTGTGGGCCGTGCAGGAGCAGGCCGTATGCCTTGGGGTTGAACCTGAAAATTTTGAATACACAGACTCAGGCATACTGACGGACGCTCGTACCTTGGGAGCTGGCGGTGGTGGCCAGATAAAGCGCTCAATATCGGTGAAGCCACTGTCCTGCGCGAGCCCCTGGAACTCGTCCTTCCAGTGGTCGTAATCAGGACAGTCAGAGAACTTCAGCCGTCTGCAATACCGCAGGAACTCTTCGAACTCAGAGGGTATTCCCTTGCACAAGTCTTCAGGGCGAGCGTTCTTTTTTGCCCGCTTGATGCGATCATGCGCCGAGTCGGTTTTCGGTATACCGTTCCGTGTCCACGAGAGCCCTCCAGGCGTGAGGAGATGTATAAACATTAATGCGGCGGCCTCAAGATCGTCTCGCCTAGATGGTACTGCGACAGTTTTCATAGGTAGCCGTAACACATTAATAAACCTAGGATACTGACCCTTGCCTTTGCAATGCACATTGACAGACGTAAACCAGTAGTTGCCCAAGAAATCTCTCTTCTGCTTTGAGTCTGGAATATGCCGCCGCGTGAACGGATCGATATAGCGTTTGGAAAACCCGAAGTCGATCATATAGATGGTTTCTTCTTCAGGTTTCAATCCAATGGCACAGTTCCCAAGCTGTATATCGCGGTGCAGAACTTCGCGGTTGTGCATGATCTGCAAGCGTGCGATCTGCATATTCGATCGATGTCCATGTTATGCTATCGATCTGAAGCCAGCGAGCAGCTCACCACCTGGATCGCAATAGAGCATACACTGCGAAGGTCCATCCTCTGATGCCCCGATTGCAAATTTTGGCGGTAGATACTCTCCAGACTCTTTCCGAGGAGACTTATAACCAGATAATGCCACTTTCCCTCGATACCGCTCGCCCATAACTGGGGCATACCCTCTCCTCCTTGCAGTAGAGGATAGATAGCCTGCTCATAGCGATTTGTCGGGCATTCGTGGTCGACATCTTGCACTTTGAGTGCAACGAAAGTGCCATCGTGAATATGATATGCCTTGAAGATAGAGCCTGGGACGAGATGGCCTAGGTGAGGAATAGTGTTGAGTGGAATCAGTGCCTACCTGAATAGCCTGACCCGAGTCGATCTTGTAACCAGTAGTTGCCCATTTTGCGAGGAATACTATCTGAGTTGTGCGCCATTACTTATGTCGCCTGACCACTGGTCCAAAGTTACAGAGGTGCTGTTGTAGCAAGATTGAAGTGACGAGTGACCAACAGCAAAATTCAGACGATGGCTTTGTGGCGGAATCTAATTTGGGTATAAATATTGTGGACGATGGGTTGTTTCGGATTAGAACAGGAAGTTGACGCGCCAATTGCCTGCTACGCGTCAGTCACGTGTCAGGTTGAAATGTACGAACCGAACCGACACCCCTGTCGCGGCCAGGTGCAGAATTTGTTTGCATTTTCCTCATGTATTCAGTCACAACACATTCATAAAGCGGAGTCGTTCTGATTGTAATATTACAGTGATTATACAGTCTGAATGCATGAAAAACATTCGGTAATGATTTAGAGGTGCCCCGCGGCCATCTTCGCAGTCAAGTCCGCGGATGCTTGCAACGCGCGGGGTGTGTCGTACTTGTCCATGATTACTTCGACCAACTGAATCTTCTGCGCACTCGCGAATTCCTGATCATCGAGAAGCTTGTTGAGCTCTGACTTGCTGCGGACCGTATACGACTTTGACATTTTGCCCTCGAGATCACCGAGAGTAGTGAGGAGCGAAGTCCATTTCCTGTGGGGATGTTTGAGCAAAACACGAACGAAGAGAGTGAAACGCATCCTACCAGTCTACGATGTCGTTGTACTTCCTGCAGCAATTCGTGAGCTGTCATGTAAAGCAGTCTGCCTTATCAGTGATCACTCGCCTATTGAGGCCGTGCAAATGCCTCTCGATGTTGTAGCCCTTGTTATTCAGCACGAATAATATCGGGGTCAAATTGTGATGTGTCATGGTTGAAATCTCTTGCACAGTCAGTTCCCTGCCACATGAAGTATTCAAGTAGATTTCAGGCATAATGGACGAACCACGCACATGCTACCATCACCAGTGAATAAGATGGTGCGCCCAAGACATTTGTCGCGGGCTGCGAGCGCTGCACCGAGTGTACTAGCTACAGTCATTTCCGTCAGATGTAGGTTCAGTAGAGAAACTTCACAATATTTACCAGTCGCCCATCCAATGCTTCCATACAAGATTTGGCTGACGAAAACGGACTTGTCAGGCATTGGAACGTCCATCATACCAAAGTTTGAAGTGCCTAGACACATGGTTCGCCCTATATTTTGAAGGATAATAGATGGATTTCGACTCACCAGTCTCAGCAACAATGACATCCTGCTTCCGGAAGAATTTGCCCACCCGAGGCCAGAAATAAGCATGCGAAATCTTGTCGTCACTTTCCTTTGGAACATCTAGCTTATAGTGCGGAACATGTATTCGTGATGCATCCTCCTGATATTTACTCAGCCTCTTCGTAAGCTTCGGGAGAAGTGACTTCATTCCTATCCCGGGGAATTTTGCGTGGCGAACAAGTGTATGGTCGGAGTGTAGCTGCAAAAATCACCTAAGGGTCGAAAACTGGCATGCCATGGAAAATTACCTCGATGGTGTGCTTCGCAGGGATACGGTACGTGAACATTCCCGTGTTAAAATCTGACTTCAACGCGCCAATCGAGAGGATAAGGTTTGCGTTTTCGACCCTCTCCTTGATGGACGGATGCGTGATCGAACCGATGTAGATCTATAGAAGCGTCACAACGGTCTTGAACGAAACAACGGGGACGAAAACTCACACCGCCATAGCGTTCATGCTCTTCGCTCACTGCTGTCTTCCCCATTGGTGTTGCGTATACAGGGAACTGTGTTGTCACGAGAAGGTCATTGACTTCCTGGCGCATGTCGTGACGAATAGCGCAAGCATCGACGAGGACAATAATGTCTTGTTTGGCATCATCCACGAGCTCCATAATCTCGTCGAGAACATAGCTCTCGACATCTGGGTCATTAGGAGGAGGGGTTCGCGAAAGTTCGACCTTCAAGCGCTTCGCAGGAATTTTTTCGGTGGTAAGGTCCATCGGAATAGTGAGGTAAACGGGGCGAGCCTGGGGGCATTCACTACTTGAACAGGGGAAGGCGGACGAGCAGGACTTACATGAACGATGCACTCCGTGAGGATTCGATCGATTTCGGCCGCAGCTTGTGTTTTATTCATAAGCATGGCCTGAGCAATTGTGACCTGTTCCGCAGCTTTCGTATAAACATCGAATCTGGCGAACGTGAGATACTGGATCAACAAAAAGGAGAAAGACATACTTTCCATTGCCAAGTGTGTGATGGAGCATAGGCTTATTCTTCAGCTGCGTAGTGCTAGGCACTCCAACGATATGAAGAACAGGGACCATTTCAGAGAACGCTGAGTGACCTGTGAATTATCCCTCGCGAGAGCGAAGAGCAACAATTACCGCCTGCAATTCCGTTGATGGCACTCAACTCGCCAACGCCAAACCTATAAATTGTTGAGGTCACTTGTAGATGATGTTTATCGACTGCCAAACCTACGTTGTCACAACTACGCCTATGCTATGCTCTTTGACACGGGCGTATCCATCGGCTGCGTAAGCTGCGTTCAACTCGTTGCTATAATGGCGTAAGAAAACGTGTCGCCGACATGATGAACTCATTACCAGTTCCCAATCCATTCAATTGTGGGATGGTCTTCAATGAAGTCCTAATGATCGAGGAATAAAATGTCAGTATTCGCGCTGTTCATCTGCACAATAATTCACCAGGAACGCTACACAAAATTGTCAGTATACAAAGTTGTCGATGATTAATGAGACCATACGCATGTTGAAATCCCCCGGTACTCCGAAAATGGACTGCGGGCAACAAGTGGGCAATGAAGTTGGGTTCCATGAACATGATTGAAGGGGACACATACCGTCACGTTGAGCTGTTCCAATCTCTTCAAAATGTACTCAGAGATGGTGATAAGTTCATCGTCTTCGCTAAGATATTGTACTTTCAAGGTTTGAAGCTCGTGTTGAAGTCGATTGACTTCAGCCTGGAGTTGCCTGGCTGCAGTGTCCATGGTAGTAGTTATATTTATTCTCTGTGGTGAGTCTCAGGAGACAGGAGGGAGATTGATACCATTGAGAGAGACCAACGGGTTTATATACGGGAACGGCGACGTCATGGTTATATCTCGTCCCGATAAGGAAGTTGTGTTGGCGAGCCTAAGAGTTTCTAGATGCTTCAAATCATATACTCCTGGCCTAGGCTAGACTTGTGACCAGCCCCCCTAGGCTGGCCCCGAGCCTAGGCCGCATCTGACGTGAGAAATTGTCAAATTACCGTCTGATTAATATTCCCCACTATCATATCGATATCGACCAATTGCAAGGTGCTGCTCCGACCTCGAACTTGAGCTTGAATCCCCATGTCAAGCCTCTCTCCTCCCGGTTTTCTCAATCCAACCGATCCCTCGTTTTCCTCATTGAATTTACTGGTCGGGAACAGTCAACATTGAGTCTAGCCGCATGAATTTAACCACTTTGTCACGAGTCGCAAGTGCAAACAGATTCTGATATTAGCATGTGCAATCCCTATTCGGTACTCAGCTGGCAACTTTCAGGATACAACTCCGCCCATTCATCATCCGGAATCCCCATTTCAATAATATCTTCCCAATTACCCCGTCGTTTCCTTCCCTCCACCTTAAAACCCTTGAAAAAACCCAGTCACAAAACCTATCCGCATCATAGCCACTCACAATTTGGCATAAACCGCTCGTGCTCTGGCATTGCCTTCTGTAACATCCAAAGAAATAGGCTGCAATCCGAGGTACTCGAATGCATGGTTTACAGTGAAGCGTATTGTCTCCGTTCTATACCCCTTCCCCAAGAACTCGGAGGCAATATTTGGTTATACCCAAAGCGTGCATCCCGGTTCTTTGCCTCCAATATATTGATGCAACAAAAGCCGATGAAACTTTCGGACTCCTTGAAGACTAGAGAGCTGAGCCCCCGGCAAAGGCCTTCATATACTTTTTGTACTTCGAGGAAGGTGGAGGCGCAATAGCTGAGAATATCTGAGTGCGTTGGACGAGGTGGTCGTTGCGCAGAGCAAAGATTCCCTCTAGATCACTGTCTTGGAGTCTGCGGAGGAGAGGTTCTCCGAGTCTGTGGTGAACATACTCGACAGAACAAGTTGCGCGATTTCGAAAGAGGATGCAGCAGAGAGCAGTATGCCCTGGAAAAGCGGTAACTGTAGAACTTTCCATGATCATAACATCGAAATGACTCGGCATTTGACTCGATTATGATGATACTGGCCAGTAGTATGTTGACGCGACACAACCGTGCAAGTCCCACCTGCCTTTACTTCCGCTCTCGGTATTTCCCGATTCATCGCTAGCCACAGCGACCTAAATATCTACCAATCTGTCGGGACATTCATGCCATCCTAAAGAAGCTGGGCTTGAAGCTTTGAAGACCTGCTGTCCGAGGTCCCAGCTGGAAACTTCATGAATGTACGTGACATGTTTCTTAAACTTTCGATTCTTTCAACATCAACATGCTAGGTTGATCCAGGATCCTGTAGCGCAGCATCCAGCCAAGCTCAGGGAAGCCCATTGACTACCACTAGGCTTGTTCTATAGCGTGCGAGACGGTGTCATCAGCGTTTTTGAAAATCTCTTGTTCTCACCTTTGTACTCAGTCCTCAGCCACGCACGGGATTCATCACCATTCCTCTGAACATCACCGTCGCGGTGCTCGCACACCTTCTTCAGGGAATCCAGTTACCCTCCTCGGCCGCTTTTCATCGGTTTTTCGTCGCTTTCACTCTAACACCAATGAGGCCCAAGGCGAAGTATCTTGATTTCCCTGCAGCCACTGGCTGTTGCCCCGCGGCCCGAATGAGAATGTTCAGACACTCAGCCTACTGGTACTACCACACCAAGTGCAACGCCTGCTCAGTTACGACCTGTCCCATGGCGGGCTCATGTCGTACTTTTTCTCGTACATCTCCCGATCATCCTCTACCGCGGAAACGCACACAGCAGCAGAAAGACCAATCCCAAGGCCAAGTACAAGCTCAGGCGTCATCATCGCGCTACTAGTTTCACGCCAGGTGCAGCAACCGGATAGTTACGACCCCTTCCATTACGGGCCTGTTTCGTGCCTTTCCTCTGTTGTGTATCTCCCTCGCATGTCGATGGTCGTTAACGCTACAGCATGTGGACAATATTTCTTATGAATGTAAACTTCTTCGACCCCAAACCAGACACCCACTGATCCCTACCTGATTGAACACTAGGTTCGTGTGAGCGGTGATTCTGTACAAACAAAAAATATAGAGACCCCATCGCACCACGCCATAGTGGGCTTTCACTGGGACTGATTACTCAGTACTGATCCCCTGCTGATCGTCGATTCTCGCGCGGTCGCAAATATGAACATCGGTCAGGTTGCCTTGAACTAAAGGTCAACGTATCGACAGTCTCGATGGCCTCAAATTTGAAAGAGCTGAAGGAGTATTCTGCTATTGGGGCTGTCGACGTCATGGGCGGGACCCAGCAGACCCTTATTGCTGGCAAGAAAGCTTCCGCAGACCTCACAGAGTGGCCATTTTCTAAATATCCCACTGCCAACGTGAGAGTCACAACACCACACCACAGCTGACTGCTAATCGTACAATCATTTCCCGATGGATAGCTTAAATCAAACCAACAGCACCTCGGTTTCCTTGCTTTCCGAAATAGCTTATTACGCTTCAATGAGCCTCCAGAACTGCTTTTCGAAGTCCAAGGCGTCCGGGGGAGGAGCTGGCTCATTGGTGACCTGAAGTAATATAAGTCATAAAGCCAAAAATGGTCATCCATGGAAAAATGGACCTGGTCGCCATTGAGGACTAGTCTATTAATGTCATCGCCGACCGCATGGATTCTGCATTAAGGGGACGAATGACCTCTCGTTACCACTAGAACAAAAAACCACACTCACATGTAGCTTCCGTTGTCCTGCAGGCCGAGCTGGAACACTTGGGCTGCTCCTTCATCGTCGGCGCATTTGACCCGGTTTTCCTATCATTTCACGGTGTTAGCAATACCGCATCTGTCAACGCCAGATGGACCAACCACTGGATCGATCGCAATATACTGTATTGATTCTATATTGTAGAGGATCACTCGACCCATGATGTTCATGGCCTGGAACAAGAACTATGTGCATATCGGTGAGTATAGGAAGCAGTTGCTGTCGTGATGCACACGTACGGGACTACCCTCGTCATTGCTCACGACAAGGCAGTTGTCCGGGTTGGCAGGGTCCTCGATCAGTGCGATAAACCTGCCGTTCAAAACATTCTGGATTTTGAACTCTGGCTTCGGCGCAACAAGTCTCCAGAACTGCTTGTTGAAGTCCGAAGCGTCCACGGCAGGAGCTGGCTCAAGCGTGAGCTGGAATGACGTCAGTCATGAAGCCAAATAGTCACCAATGAAACACAAACCGCGCCTGCGGGATTGTTAAGGACCAACCTATTGACGTTGTCGCTCACGCTACGGATTCTGCGTATAAAAGGGACAACTAAATTCTCGATGCTACTGGAACCGAAGACTTGTGACACTCACACAAAGCTTCCGTCGGGCTGGTGGTCGAATTGGAACAACTGGCCATTGTTGGGGGCGACTTTGAGCTGGTTGTTCAATCATTTCACGCTGTCATCAATTTCGCATATATCAACACCAAATGGACCAACCACTGGTTGGGTCCACATAAACATGTCTACCCGTGGAACGAAGAGGCTCGCTCGACCCTGATTTGGCTCGTCCACCCATTGGACCTGTATCTATGAGCATTGGTGAGCATAGGAAGCACGTTGCTACCATGATGCACGCATACGGGATCACCAATGTGATTGCCCACGATCTGGTTTGTATCATCCACTCGAACAAGGCTGAAATGATGGAAAACGTTCTGGATCCTATTCATCGTGAGTTGGTAGCTGATTCTACTGAGCAATGCGAGAGGGGGGGTATTGATTGAATCTGATGTCAGGATGGGTTGCACCTTTATACCTGCCTGAAGCTCCAGATATGATGAAGTCATGCATCAGCTGCCTCCTATTACGTCTGAGTATGTTCTTGGCCCAGGCATGATTCACTTGGCTTCAGGCATATCACACGCCGAATTCTGTTGGAGCCTTCCTCATTTTTCAAATATTGACTCATTCGCCACATGCCTAAACTCAACCTATTGGTGACGCGCGTTTGTTTGACCTAATGATTCCTCTGCTCGCCTCCCAAACATCACAAGAGCTCCACATCGATGCAAGAAGGTCGCTCAAACCTTGACCGGGACGTAACAATGACAATTAATATTGGTGGCGTGCGTTTGCTTGACCTAATAATTCCTCTGCTCGCCTCCCAAACATTCCAAGAGCTCCACATCGATGCAATCACCTAGAACTTTACTCGCTCACTGAGCACTCGGTGTGGGATAGTCCAGGGATTGATTACGGACTTGAATTTTTTCGGAGAGGATGGACTAGCCGAGGCATGTAACGATCCGAAGAACCAACTCACCATCTGGCAAGATGAAGATACCAGATTATCGAGTCATCAGGTTATCAAGAGCCAGTGCCAGAGTTTTAGTAATCTATGAATTTTGATGAACGTTTGAGGGCACAGTTCTTGATTAAGCTCGCGCACCTCATCAAGATCACACACTAAGATTATTTGCTGTCAGTTTCTCAGTCAAAAATGGATTCCTGCTGGTCAGCGCTCAGCCGTTACGCGTTAGGGGCTAGGGCAAAGTTGAAACGTCAAAACTTGTAAGCGTGATGACATAAGATTCAGAACGCGACGCGATCTTCCCATCCTCCATATCAATCAGCCAAAATCCTCCACTAGCCAGTACTACTCGATGTCACAAGCAGAACCCTCCTTCTTTGAACGCGAGCGCGACAGACTGTCCTTAGATATCACAGCAGTATGTACTATCTAATCAAACACACATCTTATAACCGACGCGCATCCACAGGGCTTCGAAGACCTTCTCTCATCCAGCAACGTACTCAATCGCAAGCTCGAAGAAGTAATAGGCATGACTCGTGAATACGAAACCATCGCTTCCCTCTGGCAAAGCTTCTATGAGTTGATGCGTGGACAACGAGACGAAGTGCTCGAAGATAGAACAACCGTGCCCGGCACAGGCGCCCACGTCGTGTCTACAAACTCCAAACGCTAGCGCTAAGTGGCTTAAGAGGGAAAGTGAAATTGTTCGACGGGTACGCTACATGATCGCTTTCATGAACTTTGCGAAGACTATCCAAGTACAGGTGAGAAGAACAAAAAAATGTATGTGTTATTGTGACAAGACAAAGACAGATGATGACAATGCTGCGTAGAGTCCGAATCATACATCTGCCCAAGAGGCGACCTGCGCAAGTTATTAAGTGGGGAGTAACGAAGAAACAGGCACCGCACTCACCCATGAGAATCCGCTGAATTCCTGTTGGTCATTCGAAGACAACTGTCCGTGAACAGGCGTCAATGTCGGTTGCTCCTTTGTAAACTCTTCATCGAAGTTACTGGTATCCGCACTCCCGTTCTGCAAATGAAATTAAACATCGTTCCTTTGTACTTGAAACGTCGAGCTTACTATAGTGGGGAAGTACGGCGGTGGGATGCGTTTGTTCAAGACATCGTCAAAACTTACATCCTTGAAGAAAGGATGCCTCTTGATCTCCTCAGCGTCGGCCTTCCCAGATCCCAAACGACGTGTGGGATCCCGGGTCAAGAGCTGCAAGATCACCATCAGCGAGCATAGAAAGCAGAGCACGGGGACATTCAACCTTTTGCAAGATGGAAACAGCATCTCTCGGCATGGTGATGGGATACAGAGGCTCATCCTCCAAGATGGCATCAAAGATTTCATCTTCGTCATCGCCACGGAAAGGCGATTGTCCAAGCAACATCTCATACGTCAAGACACCAAATGCCCACCAATCTACGGCGCGGCCGTATCGTTGCTCCAGCAGAATCTGGATCAGCGTCAGCTCGGACCTCACAACAAGGAGATGCAACGAGTACCTCGGGAGCCATAAACTCGGGAGTACCGCAGAACGTGCTCGTGGTCGAGCCATACCACATATCCTCCTTGCACAGACCATAATCAGCAACCTTGACGTGTCCGTCAAGGGTAAGCAGGATATTATCAAGCTTCAGATCACGGTAGATGATACCGTTCGCGTGGAAATACTCCAAAGCAAGAAGAACCTCCGACGCGTAAAACTTGGCTTGGCGAAGCGAGAACTGTTTGCGTTGGATGTGCAACATGAGGTCACCGCCACTAACATACTCCATGACAAAGTACACGCGCGTCTCAGTCTGGAAACACGAATGTAAACCAAGCAGGAACGGGTGCCGTTCACGAGCAGCAGCTAAGAATACTCGTTTTTCTGAACGGGTACTACAAATTATTATTGAGTATCTCGATCGCATCAAATTTATGAGACATACCTCTCGACCTCATCGTTATCAATGATAAACTCCTTCTTGAGAACTTTGATGGCATACAACCCGTTTGTCTTTTTCTCCTCCGCGAGCATGACTTTACCGAAGTTACCCTTACCCAGGACAGCCAGGAAATTAAAGTCGTCGAGGCCAACTTTACGCTTGCGAGTTGCGACTCGCTGCGTCGGAGGCATTGCTTGAACGGGCGGGACTAAGTGAGGGTCCTGGGTCCGCAGTGCATACTGGGGCCCAGGAGGAGGTTGCATCGGCAAACCTGGTTGCGGATACGGGGTCTGTTTCTAGACCTTTGTGAGCACACCTACTAACACCACTAACACAGAAACATACCTGGGGCGCGGGAATCGAGTACTCTTCCTGCTCATACACTATAGGTGCCTGTGGCGGAGGCGGGGGTGGCGGAGGCAGTAACTGTTCATTGGGGTAAGCAGGGGGCACCGGGACCCGAGCACCTGGGGGAGGACGAGGAGGGACACTAGACGGCGGTTGCTGCTGGTAATAACGAGGATCTACACCATCCTGTGTAGGCGTACGACGCCCAAACGCATCAACGACCATGCCAGGTACAGGAGCCACCTCTCCTCCTGTAAGCTGCATCCTATCCAGACTGTCGCTGAGCGACACTTCCGGAGGTGGAAGCACTTGCGTTTGGGTCTGCGGGGTAGGAGTGAGGGCTATGGGTCGTGATACCACTGCTGCTGCTTTACCCCCGCGCGCGCGATTGATATCGCGCCAATCACGGAGGAGCTGGTTGGCTGTCTCCATTGACATGCCACAGAAATCAGGCACGAGGTGCGCACAGTTGGCATGGCAGGTGATGTCGCATTCTGAGCACTTGCGTGCATTCTTGCGACCGAGAGGAAGCATGTAACCGCAGTGGCAGCACCAGTTCGCGCCAATATTTGTGAGGGGCTCGAAGCGATGGGGAATGCGATGGTTGATCTTCTCTTCATCGCCCTCCTGGAGAGGGAGGTGTAAGAAAACTATGGAAGAGGGGGAAAGTAACGTACCCCAGTATTTGACTTTGATATACACTTGGTAACGACTTTCTCGTAGCATTTCTTGTGACAGGTGTATCGACAGTCTTCGCATTGGTAACCCAGGGCGTTGAGTAAGAAGTCGTTGCAAAAGGCACAAAGCATGAGTTGATAGAATTGCCGTTGTACAAATTTATGGCCATTCATCTCGTGAACTTCACCCTTTCGTTTCCTGACAGCGCCCTGGCGGCCGAGACCACCGGGAGCATCTAGCGGGCGCTTGCGTACATTCTCCTTGACTGAAACTCGGCATAAGAATCCGACTCACGAACTTGGAAGTCACTTACCGAAGTTGAGATGCAATGCAAGGGCACCAACCGGTTCGACCGCGAACCACGCATCAATGCCTTCGTTCTGGCTCGTGAACGCCGCTGTGCTGCCTGGTGGATTACCTGCCCCATCAGGTTCTATATTGAGAGGAGCATTGACATCGCCGAATCCACCCATATGCTGGGGAGAACGATTAACCGGAGAGTCACCATCCATAGCACCCGCAGTGACCCAGCCACCCTGGCTGTCCATCATAACCTTCTGCCGTCTGAGCGCTTCGACAAGGTCGCTGATTCTTATCCAGAGCAATCCAATAGGGGCCGGGTGAACTTCAGACACTTGTTTATCATAGACCGCGATCTCGACCTCATTAGCTTTGTCGACGGTGATTTCAAAGTCTTCATTCCAGCGGTCGGTCCGTGAGGGGTGGGAGCGAGCGCGTTGCGTTCCTTCGATTTTAAGGGATACGAAGGTCTCACGGACCTGTTTGGAGGAAGAACGGGATCTAAAACCGGTTACGATTGGAGTATGTTCGAGTTCGCGTGCTCCTTTGACAGTCACATAGAGCTTGCCGGATAATGGCTTAGCGCGTAGATTATCTTTACGTTCACCATCAGGACCTAGCCCATGAGATTTGAAATTATGTGAATTGAGGGGGGAAAGGAGAACTGACCTGCTGGCTGCTCTTCTTCCTCGACATCATCGAGAATATGGAGGTTCTTGTAGCATTTGAGAGCGGATTGTAGGAGTTGAATTTTCTTCTCGCTCTCAACGCGCTTGCTCTCTGCATCTGCGCGAGATTTCTTGTCGCCATCCGCCTGATAAAGCTTGGACATCTTGTCGATGCCCTTCTTGTATTGCATTTCGACTTGTAGTTTGAACTCGAGTTGATGAAGCATACGAGATATCTTTGGAGTTGTAAGGGGGGTATCTGCTTTGATAAGATCGAGGTTTGTGTATTGCTTTGCCTTGGGAACGCCATCTGTATCATCGCCAGGGATGAGAGTGGCGGTAGAAGAGGAGCCACGAGTAGAATCTTGATCAAAGGGGGGGATTCGAGGAAGTGAACGATCTCTATCAGAGGAACGACCTGGTTTGAATAACTGTTGATGAGGAGATGTAGCAGTGCCCGATCTAGAGGGATCATCGCGCTGAGACTGTTGTAGCTTGCGAGCTTGTAGCTCACGGAGAGTGTCCTCGAAATAAGAAAGCGACCGCTCTGCCTCGCGAACCTTTGCATCATTTTGACGCAGAACATCGGGATTTGTGGTCGCTTGTCTGATTAAGCGTGAAGCGTCGATGAATTTGCGTTCCTTCTCGATGCGTTTGAAGACATCTTGTATTTTCTGGTCTAGCTCGACGGACGACTACGATAAAGGAGAATTGTTTGACTGTGAATTTTAAAGCAGAAAGAGAGCGCGCACCATGACCGTTGAAGACCCGTGTTGTCTGTAGGTCGTAGAAAGAGAGGGCGTTATACAGCAGCGGATGGGGCTGTGGGCCTGGGCAGATTACTGATAAACGCCCGACGAGGCAATACAGACTTGGCTAACACTCATATATAGACTTAGCAATCTAGACTTAGACTTACATACTTATAATAATTTGAATCAATAATTCTCTTAATGCCCTCCTTTTCTTCCTCCTCGTCAATTCGTGCTGCGTCTGAACAATGTCTATTGAACTTAAAAATCGTGCACAAGCTCTATCATGACTCTCCTTCCAACGTCGTTCATAAAGTGAAGGGCAGACTACCAAAAGAATTGGACGTTCTCCTACTTTCAGATTTGATTTTCTCTATTTCAGGTTCTCTGGACGGCCAGGCTGTCCCTGCGGATGCAATCGTGCACTCTGCGTTGATGCACCACCTCCGCAATGACCTCAACGAAGCACGTATCAAAGCCACCTTTTTTCCATTTTTCTGATGTGACAATTCACTCTAGAACGCACTTCAACTGGGTTTAAACATCATTTCTGACACATACATTGACGATGACGGCCACGTCAAAAGTAAGCTCTTTGGCTCTGCGTCATCTACCCACGCACAACTCCCCCTGCAGTCACTCTGACGCCATCGCGGTCCCTATCCCATACATCTCGCCCACATGCTATTCTCGTGGCGGTGGATCTATGTTATATTTGGAAAACCACAGGCGATCACGAAGACTGCACAAACCTTCTCAGCGGTGCCAGCCCATTCGCAGATAACCTGTACCTGCCCTTTGAGCTCCTCCTCAAGCGCGTCACAGAGCAGCTTTTCAATCAGCTTGTTGGGTGCGTTTCTGCAGTCAGAGTTGGATATATGCGCTCTCATATGGCTCAGACGCTATCCCCTTATCTTTGGCACGTGGTGTAGAGTATGTTGGTACCTTTTCTGCTCAACCGCCCTGACAATGTACAGAGACTCGACATGGAGTCCGAGTACTTTCCTTCCGTCGCAAAATCCATTCTCGAAATCATGCGGCGGTCCCCAAATCCTCATTTCGTAGCACGTTGTAAGCGACTAATTAAGGTGCGTTTTCTATTTCTGCCCGTGCATCCCACAAATATCTTTCTAGACCGCACGCGCTCGCCATCAGTCCGTGCTCCATGCCTCCGCAGCAGCTCTCTCCTTGTGTTTTGCCTCCCGCGACTCAGAAGACTCGGACGAAGGCGAGCAAACCAATGCTTCGAAACTCACACCAGAAAACGTATTGTGTGAGTCCTTGGAGCAGATTTTCAGAGCGAGAGTCCCGCAGACCCGCTTCAAGGTATGAATTCTCCCATTCGGGAACAACAAACGTGCGAGTTACTCAGAGCCAGGTCATCGCCG
Organism: Suillus weaverae; assembly: GCA_016767475.1. Classification (NCBI taxonomy): domain Eukaryota; kingdom Fungi; phylum Basidiomycota; class Agaricomycetes; order Boletales; family Suillaceae; genus Suillus; species Suillus weaverae. The sequence continues at coordinate 279,796 of MU179319.1, forward strand.
CACGCTCAACTCTATTGACTTCCTCAGCTGGGGATGACGATCAACTAATCGAGGATGATGCCATATTCAACAACACAAAAATTGATTTCCCTCTAGCTTGGCCCGATCTCCCTGACATTCACATGGATAAGTCCGTTCCAGTTATTGATATCCAGCAGACCGTGCCGAACGACATGGATGATCTTTTGGAGGACTGGCCCGAAGAAGCGTTACCCTGGTCCACGTTTTCTGGCGCATGGACCACGCATTCGGACGATTCTCTTATCGAAGGCCTAGGCTCTTCATCTCAACCACGTAGCATTACGCCCCCTTTGGCACGGTACTATCTAACTGAAAGTGAAGACGATAGCTTCACGTTGGATCTAGAACCTGATCACGAGCAAGACGATGCGAACATGGAAGATGCCGAGCTCGAACGTGTTGTGTTTCATCCTCCCTTGACATGTCATCGCACTCTGATTGGCGCAAACTTGACGTTTTTGGGGCGCCAACCTGGAGGAGTGGAGGAGTTTGATGTCCTTGTTGATGAAGAATGGAGCTGCGAAGACGAGTTGTTGTTCGATCTAGCTGACGTATTTGATGACTCGGGTGGTCTTGGTGTTGAAGATGAAACTGGATCCATTGCTGTCTCACAAGTTCCGGACGGAGGCCCTGATCACGACATCTTCTTACAGGTGAAGAACAATACCGCGGATCAAGAATACGGTTTCTACACACACTTTGGCATGGATGGTCAGGTGGTCCAGGGTAGTGCAGATGACTGTTTTACGGATGTCTGGGATCTATAACGTGTTCTGCAACAAAGTCTGACTTGGGAAATCAGTTTGCTGAAACTGATTGTGACATATGAGATCCGACATCCGATGCCGGGTATAATTGAAATGTCTGATTAAGACTCCGCCACTCCGCTTAGGTAATTACATCTTTGAGGGAAAGACTGGAAACGCTTAGAAACGGCAAGTTATCGACAAACTTTTGTTTCCATTCAATTCATCGGTGTTGGCCAGGCTTCCTCTTCGACGCTCTCGAAGCTTTTCTAGCTCCTCCTCCTTCATCGTCTTTTGTCTCTAGCTCGTTCTGCTAATTACTTCGCCATGCTGCCGGCCAAGCGCAACAAGATCGACATCAGTGTGAGTTATCGATGCCTCATGCCCATTTGCCAAGACCATATATTCATCATGGCTTGTACAGAAACTGTCGGAGGAGGAGCAGAAGCTCTTTCGACTGTACGGCAAACTTCCAGCACACAAGAACATCTTGACCAAGATGCAAGGGGTAAGTTACATGTCTTCACTATTCACCTTTGTTCTCATTGCATGCGCTCCAGGACCGGAAATATTTCGATTCAGGTGACTATGCACTCTCCAAAGCCGGGGTTGCACCACAGAACACCGTCGGTACTGCGATCCCTAATCCAGACAAGTAAGTTCCGTTCTCCATTCCTACCGCGCACAGTGACTCACTCACAGCCACACATAGTATCCCACATGCATCATCGCCGCCGACATCTCACACCGGCGGATTAAGCGTATCCCCCACGAACAGCTCATGTCCCGCAAAAGAGAGTTCGCTCTCCCATTCCGAGGAAGAAGAGCCAGAGAAAGAAGACGCTGATGCAGGGGACCAGGAGGAAGCATAGACGTTTACTCTTCTCCTTCCTTTCCATGCCCTTCCACATCTCGACCTATTGATTCTTCAAAGAGCTTGAAGACGCTACGTTTCGCTCGTGTATTCCCTATGTATCATCGGTACCCCATCCCATGCCTTTCAGATTCAATGCTTGGCTACCCTCCTTGATCTGTAGTCTGCTGTTGTTTTGAATCTGTTTTGTATCAGTAACTGCATAGTAGGATCCGCTCATCGTACATTCATCTGTCCGTGTTCTGCAGATGCTATCTATAATAATTCCGAGTCCAGAGTTCTTGGTGACGTTGGTGTGATGTGACTTGTGTGACTGCTTCTGTGATGTACGTGACTGTGACGCATGTCGCGCTTGTGGCTGGACGCGTTCTACATTTCACGCGTTTCTCATTCTGTTCAGCTCTGATAAAAGATGTCTTCCTTGCGCAGCGATATTTGCGAATGGCTTGGAGCTACAGACTCAGAGGAGGACTCAGAAGCCCTTATAAACGAATGTACGATTTCACATTTGGTTCCACAAAGAACACAGTCATTGAGCACGCTCTACAGGTGTATCCATATGCCAGATGTACAATCTAACAGCAAAGGACCTCCAATATAAATGGGAAGCTCTCTGTTACGGTAAAGCGCAGACTATCTTCCGCTTTACGCGCGAATCTGCCGCAGACCTGAAGGCCCGGATCCAGCGGGAGATACAAGCCAAGAATGCGAGCAGTGTATCCAACTCAGCAACGACTGGCTCTGCGCGCGGGAAGCTAGCGAATTCTGCGAAATTCTTAGGGGTGAATGCTAAGGGACTTACTGGACCGCTCAAGGCTGCGGCTCAACCGCCAAAAGCGCTTCTTGGAGGCATGACGAGCGTGCCTGTGAAGCTTCAGCACGACTTTGATGGCCCGATCGCCAGTTCAAGTAGGGTAACTTTTGCAGGTCAGAAAGAGGCCAGACAAAATCGCGCTTGTGAGTGTTAGTCACCATTACCCCAGTCTCCCCCACTCATCCAGCCCAAGATCGCTACATGTATGAAACATTGGGCGAACGAAGCGAAAGTGCGTTTGTATCTGGCAAACCTCATGGATGCTGCTCCAGCTGAGACTCTCTAGCTCTGGACACACAACTCGATGGGTTTGGTGAACTCATTTTGAAACATTATCGTGATGTCGGTCAGTTGGGTCATCCTGGTGGTTTCTCCGAGGTATGAGGGCTTTGGCGACTGTTTTTTTCAAGCTGATTTTTGTTGTAGGGATCTTGTGTTGTCGTGGGCCGGATCGTGCTAGACGCTGAGGCTTCTGGGTCAGGCATTAAGCTGAACGATCAGTCGCTGATTCTCGAAGCATCGCGAGCGCACGGTGATGGACTTCGCGTGCCTCTGCAACTCGCGCCAGATCTCAAGATTCGGGGAGGGTACAAGGGCTTGGGTGGTGTGGGCCTGTTTCCTGGTGCGGTTGTGGCACTCAAAGGGCGCAACGGTGGTGGAGGTTATTTCATTGCGTCTGATATCCTGGCTGTGAGTGTTTCGACTTTCTGGCTTTCTTGTTGAGATAAAAACCATGCTTTGCGTAGATACCCCCGATGCCAGCGTCTCCTGCCCCACCGAGTAACGTGGCCGCAAGTTTCGACATGTGCATAGCATGCGGGCCATTCACTCCAGATGCTAACCTCGACTACAAACCATGGAGAACTCTCATCAGCAACTTCAAGGCATCAAAACCTGCCGTTGTCTTGCTGGTACGAACACTTATTGTTCAATTTAATGTTTCAATCTTACGACCCAATCAGCTTGGACCATTCGTAGACGCTACACATACTCACATACAGGACGGCATGGTTGACGAGACGCCATCAGACATTTTCAAACGCCATTTCATCGCTCCAATTTGCGATTTTCTTTCCCAATCACCAACAAGCACTGTCCTTCTCGTACCAAGCGTGAATGACATCATCAGCGACCACGCAGTCTTTCCTCAATGTGAGCTTGATGATGAGTTTAGTAGCGATCCAGTGGGTTATTCGAGCGTTATTCTCCTGCTCTCAGGTAATTGAATATTGATTTCAGCGGATACGGCTCCTTCCTAATCCTGCCCGCTTCTCACTGAATGGAATTTCTTTTGCTGTGTGCAGCGTGGACGTCTTGTATCACCTGCGGAAGGAGGAGTACTTTAGACGTGGAGAAGAAGTAGATTCTATCGTATGCGAACCGGAGGCTGCTAGCGACCCCATGTCGAATCTTAGTAGATATATTTTGCAGCAGAGAAGGTGAGACTTTTGCTATCATTCAACTTCCAGCAGCTTACATCTGATCTGCATAGCTTTTATCCGATTTTCCCTGTTTCCTTGGACGTTGCACACGAAGTCAATCTCGACGTATCGCATTCCGCAGAGTTGAGAGTCGCCGAAAGTCCTGACGATCCGGGTCCTGACGTGATGGTACTACCCAGTCGGTTGAAGCACTTTTCAAAGGTGAATCCGCTTCCTTTATACCACCCCATCATCTCTTCATCAGCTGCTGCAGATCGTGGACAATTCAGTCGTCGTCAATCCGTCATATTTGACAAAGGGCACGTATGCCACTCTCTCTTATTCTGGACAGGGAACGGGATTTCCTAAAGATCGGATATCGGCTGATATTGCAAGGTTGTCGTAGAATACCTCAGCTGACTGCTCGCATGACGTCGCGTCTTTGATATAATTGCACATATTTATTGCTCTTTCTGATATGTTCATACTGCGACGAAGAACTGCGCTGACAGCATCGTCAGCTTGTTGCTTCTATCTCGAACATCTGATATGGTTCTTGGTGCACACTTTTCCCTTGCAGACCCGGAGAACTCTTATAGAAAGCATGCGTTACAACATAACAAATGTCCCTATGATACTCAGCAAGAGCTTCTACCAGCTATTTTCATAACGGCGGACCACTATATGTGAGTTCTCTGCGTCCCGTCAGTTGTACATGCCCTTGAAGCTAAGGTCGTAAGTGTACAGCAGTCATCAACTGCCTGCCATTATCGAAGAAATACAACCTTCTCTTTCGCATTTGAAGCCATCCAGGCAGCTTCATGAATGATGCCCAACCCAACACGTTCCATCAAACCGTCATTATGACTACTAATTGCCATCACATGTAGCGAGCATTCATGGTAAGAAGGAAAACTCTCTTCGTCGTACACACGGCGTATATCGGTACGGGAAAGGACGATGAACTCCAGAGAAGTAGGCAGAGGATAGTCCAATGGCAGGACGACAGTGCCAGCCCAAGCCTTGGGAAGGGGAAATGCTGTGGAGAGGATATCGAAGAGACCGTGGTGGATAGGTGTGGCACTTAATTCTTCACTGCGTCGACTTCGTCGTACAATGTCAAAGTGGCTGGAAGTCGTGCGAAATATGAGGGTGCCTGGTTCTAGTGGTCGATGTATGTCTAGTGTCAGCTCCGTTGGGTCCAAGACACCTCGCGGAGGAGAATATGAGGGTTTTGGTATCCCGGGCCAAACGACTGGCCGATTTGGGGGAACATCAAACTGCACGGTATCCCCACTACAGTCCACGATGTACCAAGGATCAACGAATGTTTCTACCGGCTGTGGAGGGCTGATATCCATGGTGATCCCCTCATATCGAAAGATCGTCAAATAATCAATAGCGCCGCGCCACGCAGCCCAAGCCCAAGAAGGCCAAGGTGAACTGTCTCCGCCAGGGAGTGGACGGCGTGCGCGAGGTGTGTGTGGATCGTGATGCCAGAGAAGCGCATGATGGAGGTCCGTCATCATCATTCCAAATTGAAAGGCTCTGGTGGGGTCCCCGAGCCTAAAGACGATCGCCAAAGCGTTCGTCACTCCAGTGACAGCATCAATAATGTCTGATTCCACAGTGAGATTACGTCGTGTACACTCCTTGACGGCATACATGTAATTCGAAAAGGAGTCGCCAAACAGGGAACCAATGCCTGAATGCTCAAAATGGTAGATGAAACGTTGGTTTTCGGAGATGATGTCTTCGCAGAACACAGAACAATGGCATTCAAAGTAAACTTGCTGCCCAGTGAAGTATATCCTTCGGTGGGAGAGTGCGGACTCTTGATAGGTCCAACAACGTGTATTCCATGCGGACAGGGCGACAGCCTCCCTAAGTCTTGTAGGACCCACATAGAGATGAAGTCCTTGAACCACCTCGATATGCTGTTGCAGTGTTCTAGTTCGTGGACGGCATCCTGGGAGAGGGTCTCGAGCAGTCGTGCTGCTAGTAGTAATTATCGTGAAATAAGACAGGCCGTAGATCAAATCCATGGTTTGTATCTGAGTGGATTTGTCCTGCGAATCATCTTGAATGATGCATAGAGCGTCGATCCATATGTAACGTTCACCAAGTTGTCGAACGAATAGAATTGAATCAGTGATGGTTTCAGGAAGGTTTGCTGCGTTCAACCCGCCAGGCGTGGAGCGCTCCAGAATATTATCCTGCGTCGTCCAGTACTCTGCGCCGATGGCTCCCCATACGTAACTGAGGGTGACATAACGACAGCCAGAAGGTGCAGGAATCACCGCCATCGATACTACGTCCACCACTCTCACAAACCCCGGCAGCTTCCGGACGACGTTGTCCATGCTCCAGATACTTTGACACATATCTCCATGATTCTTCTGGCACACCTTAATCCACTTCTTCACCAGATCGATATCTACGGTGTTCTTCACCCTGCGACCATGAATATCGCTCGGTCTCCCAAACTTGAAAGCGTCGTCTTGCATAAGGTGAATCCGCAACGAACGTGCTACCGCCCTTGAAGTCGGATATCTCTCCCAAAGGTCTGGTAAGCCCTCCATATTGATATGGAGGCGGTAGCAGCGGAACTTGGGAAGAGGATAACCCTGAAGATAACCACAATTATACGAAAGCATCCCACATTTAATTCGTGAAAGATCAAAGTGAGGAATCTTGTCCAACCTCCATGTTCGACGAACATGAAAGGCTATGAGGCGACAGAAACTGCATTGGTAGGACTTCTGTAAGATGGATGAGAGTGCATCGAGTGGAATCTCCTCGTTCTCTGGGATGCCATCAAGGAAGATCTTGTGAAAATTCAGATTTGCGCAAATGGAACAGAGCAACGGGTCTTTGTCTGACGCGGTAGTTTGATACTTCTGTGCACCCACTTCAGTCAGTCCACGGCGCTGGGATGCTATCAAGTTCCTCACCTGAAGATCAGTTTGTGGATTTAGGAGAGGGGCAGATTCAGAGGTTCTGTCGGATTCGATGTTTGCTTTGAGTTTGCATGTGCGGACAACCAATAGCCAAAGGACAGCTCCAAGAGCGAATCCTCCAATAACTCCAACAAGGGCCAAATCATGTGTGGAGACCGGACTGAGAGTCTCAAGAACACCGTGACGCGCGCCAGTGGCTAGTACTCCATGCCCTAAGAATTACTTGAATATGTGTAGGAAGGCGAAAAGCTCAGACTCAGCTGTCGCAAGAGGCAGGATACTCACGTGACTGTGTTGCGCTATTGAAGGGAGGAACCATGTCATTTGGTTTGACTCTTGTATTATACTTGCAGGTAGGAAGGGTGAGGGAAGGTCAGCATCTGTGAGAATAAAAGTAATCGCGAGCGCTAAAACAAACCTGTACATAACCTGAGACCAGCTGTGTCTGAATCCACTACTATTTCCTGTGACTCATGCCACTGATCTTGCATGCCGCGTTCTCATGATCGGTACTAGTAGAATTGGAGTTGAACGTTGAACGTTGAGGACATACTAGTAGCCTCCGGGACATGCCAATAAGGGGGCCCCCCTGACTCAATGGACGCAATCAATGTTATGATGGCGTACTAGGTGTATTCTGACGTAACGGTAGTCCCCTCATTCGTGACCTTCACTTGCAGTTTATCTGTGCTTGTGGTCAGGATGATCGTATTGTTATCAGTGTGACATAGTAGTGAGTCGACAGAGACCGAGTACATGGACCCTGATACCAATGTAAGCTTACGGCAGTTCCAAGTGAGTAAGTGCCGGGTGCCATCTCTAGTTCCCAGTTGGTATAATCAATAAATGTTGAACAGTTCCACTGCGAACAGGAATGAGAATGTAAAGGTCCATCAGTGCAATAAAAGCACGCGTCGTGGTCTCTGCATCATGATGGTTCTTCACCTACCGGGAAGAGCATCATCAGAACACCTGAGTGTCCGCACTGTATCAGCAAACCAGCGACAATGATGGACAACCAATGCTTCTGGTTTGCGGTTACAGTGAGTTCTCGTATAAATGATACACGGCGTGCCAGTTTGGCACCCATATGATGGTCATGGACGCCTCGAGCGCTCCCGAAGATGGTGAAAAGGCATTGTATCACTGATCTTGTCCATCTGGAGTACTGTTCTATGGGGGCATTATCTGTATGGAATGCATCGTGAGTTAGAACCGTACGATCCGAAGAGCGATCATTCCACTGACCAAAACGTGATACGAGCATCTTGTGTTCGATGGCTGTAACTGAGTGGATTAAGAACTATCCTGCTTTGAAACAACGTGGGAGAGTATTGTATATGTGACACTCGCGAGTTGTGATATCGGGGTCATGCGTCATGTACTAGGCTGTGGAATAAGTCGGCGAGATGCTGACATGAACGGGCGAAGGAGTAAAGCGAGGAAATCGCTGATGCCCAACAGGGTGTGCTCGGTCGTGCTTTTAAGGTCATGGAAATTGATAAGGGCTTGAACATGTGTTGGGGCAAACATGGCAGCTGACTGGTCGACTGGTTGCTTACCCGTACATGTTGATTTTGAAAAGACAGTTGAATTCGTTGTAACCATGTATCAAAAACCGAAGTTCCTTTCTGGGTGAGCGGCGAACGGAAAGCCAACTGTCTCGTCACCATCCTGGGCCGTTCTGAACATCGATTAGGCAGCATAGCTGAGAAGGTTCGTAGATTCGATACCGGATGTCGGTAAGCACCTATCCAGGGTATAGGTTTAGCATCTATAGATATAGATAAGAGTTCGAGGGACAACCCTTGATCAAGCTCGTGCACCTCCACCCAACCTCCATCAACCCTCCATCTCGCATCAGATCTCACTAATCAGTACTATTGGCGTGATCACTCGCCTATCAGCTTATCATACACTCTCGTACACAGCCAAAACAGATCTGGCTGACTGCTAGGTACTGGTACGTCCGATGCATGCTACTAAATAGCGATTGTGAGTGCACTGCACACGACACGGGTATGCATTCCATATTCTTGAAAGAGCAGCCATCGTGATTGCTAGGTGCAAGTCAAGGGAGTCCGCCGCTGGAATGATGCTTAGACCCACTGACTTTCGTTCAACTGTCTTGTATAACTGTAGCAACGTCATGATTTAGCTCTTCTATGTGTGACCAGGAGACAATGCACATGCCACATACCATAAGCGAAATCAAAGACATCTCATAGACCTTATTGATTCATTCCAGATGTCTAGTCCTTACGTATAGGAAGATGGATATCGCACCGGTCGCAGACCTAAGCGCTTAATCTACACAGCAATAAGCTGTGAAGTGATCACGAGGATGGCATATGGGACGTGCCTTAAAAGATGCTTGAACGAATGGGTGCCCGACTTCCTCAACTCTCAACCAAATGCCCCTCCGATCGCTAGTGATTGAGCACTGGGTTACGTCTTCCCGTGAGTGATATTGTGCAGGTTACAACCGATGATATGCTTACCAGCAACTTCGGATACCCACAAAGATATCTTGCACCTTCCAAATTTTCAAATAACGGGGCAGCACTTCCTGCATAGATAGTCTCGAAGTTAGCTGCTGTGTGAGGACTGGATCCTGTAAGTGGGTTGTCTTGTGAGCAATGACTCGTATACTCTGACAAAATAGATTCCTGGACTCACTAGCAATTATTGCTATTGCTGGATAACCCGGTCTGATTGCAAGATCCCGACGGCAGACTTCTCTCTCATACAGTCCCAGTCTGCCGTAGTTGAGACCCTGAGCTCCGCCATGTCTCCCTCCACTAGTAAGATGCCAGCGATCACGCCACACCGAACGATGCAAGGTCATACCGACTGGGTAAATAATGTCGTGCAACTGAACGGCGGACGACAGATCATCACATGTTCGGTGGACGGCTCACTGCGACTATGGGACCTAGAGAGCGGTACACGGATAGGTGAGGACTGGCGATATGGAAATAAGTTAGGAGTGTGGTCCATGGCATTGTCTCCAAGTGGCAAGACAGTTGCAAGTGGATGCGACGATGGAAAAGTGAGATTGTGGGACGTTGAGACGAGGAAAGTTATCGCCAAATGGGCAGGACACACCAGTGTTGTGTGTGCATTGTGCTGGAGTGCAGATGGAAATCAAGTAGCGAGCGGATCCTGGGATGGGACAGCAAGAGTCTGGGATGTCGAGAGCGGCAAAAATGTCCTGACAATCAAGACCAGGCATGATTGGGTCCGTGCGGTGACATACTCGCCCGATGCAACAAAAATTGCAACGGACGGACGTGACGAGGATGCAGTCAAAATCTGGGATGCCAAGAGAGGCAAACTGCTCAAGACGCTCAAACACAATAATCAAGTTTACAGCTTGGCCTGGACGTTGGATGGAAAGAAACTGATCACCGGTTCTTATGGCTCAATTAGAATATTTGACACCGCCACCTGGCAGGAGATCGCCATCCTGGAGGGTCACACACACCTCGTCTATGCCATCTCCTTGTCTCAGAACGAACGCCTCCTTGCAAGTGCATCGGTCGATAAAACAGCACGTCTATGGAACCTCGAAACCAACCTCCAAGTCGGACCACCCCTCCAGCACGAAAATGTTGTGCGCTGCGCAGCCCTTTCCCTTGATGGAAAGCTACTAGTCACTACTTGCGAGGACGAGAACGCGTACACATGGGACATTCACGCCATCCTCAAAGAAGCTGACCTCGAAAACCTCGTCCAGCCTCTATCTGATGTAAATTCGTTCTTCGGTAAACAAAACTACACTAATCTCCCGCTCGCAGATTGCAGCTCAAGAGTCATTAATGGACGTACGTGTTTTGTTTCTCAACCTTTCCAATGATTATAATTCTGATCTCCTATGTAGGCAGATGCTACGCAGGCCGAGGATGATGATCTTCCGCCAGGCTTTTTCAACGACGTAACAAATAGTGCTTATGTGCGTCATCAGCGTTTTGAATCGGTTGCTGTTCTGACCTCTTTGTGGCAGTCCTCCGGAACGTACGGTAACTATCACCGTTCCTCTGCCCCCCGTCCCCGCCTTCTCGCACCCTCTTTGGGGAGTGCGAGTGTGCTCTTCGCTCGCATTTCGTCGCATTTCCGCCGTTCTCATCGCAATGCCGATGACCCAACCGGACTGCAGCAACGTCCAAGGCGATCCCACTTCTTTCGTGGTCCTCGTATCGTTGAAATTGCTGCAGTCAAGGACAGAGAGGCATGTATTTCTTCGCGTGCGTGTCCCATCGTCATGGTCTAATGATTTCTGTCCAGGTCATATTTACTGCTCCGCCGCCGCCACAAAAAACACAGCAGCAAAGTCAATCGCACGCCCAGGGGTCGTCCACGACACCGCCTGCTCCAGGTACTAATCCTACTCCACCACCTCCAAAACATCTATATTCACTTCCCGTCCGATTGTTGGCTCATCTCGTACTTTTTCTCTGTTGCGCATCTCCTCAACACCTTGATGGCAATGCACAATCAACGCAGCAGCAGCAAGGCCAACCACAGGGCGAAGTCCAAGCCCAGGCGTCATCATTGCAGACTCAACCTACCGCCCCCTCGACGTCCGCGACACTTACCGTTCCTGATACTCATACTACCGCACCAGGTGCAGCAAGCCCGTAGCCACGACCCCTTCCATTGCGGGCTGGATTCGTTCTTGTTTTCTGCTGTATATCTCCCCACATGCGAATGACCATTAACACTGTAATATGAACACTTATTTCATCTTTGCATCTGGTTCTTTTGTTATCTCGTTGACGAGAGTGCATGTATTTGATCGGGTCAGCTCCAACGCTATGCCATGAAGTTTTGATTTTAATTTCAAGCAGTCGATAGAAACATGTCCTGGCTGGTGCTCATTGCACGTCTCATGCACCAGTCTTCCCGTTTGCATCTATTCCTCGGATGCCCGATTGCAAGTATGGACATCCTGCCTTAGACTTGGTCGATCACATAACTGCACATGCACACCCCAACCGCATTTCCTGCAAGTCATGCATCCTACCTGGCCAGTTTCGACATGCCATGCTGATCTCGCATTGATTTTCCGTTATATAGGACGATATACTGGAACTGGTCTAAGTATACTCTGCGAGAGGAGTATAGACTGGTCCAAAGCTTGAGTCCGCTCATCCATAGACATCCACAATACCTTCCGCCACATTCTCTCCAATATCGATGGATGAGCAGCCGAACTCCCGAAGACGGACTGTCTTTACTCGCAGTCCTAGTGTTGTCGAGCTTGCTACAGTACAATGCAGAAAGGTATGTACTCCTTCGCGCGTATTTCCTATCACTGTGGTTTAATGATTTTGTCCAGTTATCGTTTGTTGCTCTACTGCCAGTAAATCGAACGCAGCAACAATAGTAAAGCAGGCTTACAAGCAGGCCTCATCGTCACAATCCCAGCCTAGCCCCGCCTCGACGTCCCCACACCTCCTGGTCCAGGTATCAATATTGCCACAACAAGTGAAGTAACTGCGCAGTCACCACCCGTCCCATTATGGGCTCGTCTTGTGCCTGTTCTTTGCTGTGCATCTCCCCCACATAACCAGGTGCAGCATTTTTCTTCTGCGTTTCCACTTACTCTCATCTCAGTGAGCTATATCATTCGCATCATGAGTAAGACAACTCTGTTCGTTAATCAATCACTGCGGACCTCGATTGATTCGTGTCTTCATCCATTATCATCCTTGACTATGATTCTTCCGGTACGTTGAATTCGTCTCGCTTGAAGCCCATGCACTCATTGTCGAGCCCAGACTACATGGATTTCGATCACAGACTCGCAAGTACAGCAATCATGGCCAATAACATACGCATCACTGATCACTGATCACGTATCGCATATGTGTAGTCCGCTGATTGTTATCGACAACGTCTGGGCCTCTCGGATACGTTTCAACCTACGAGACTAAGAACATTCGCAAACTCTCGGGCTGGCACGATCTCGTTAGGACCGCCGAGCAACAATGACTGCACAGAAATCATTGAACCCGTGCTTGGAAATGTACCTGAAAAACATACCTGTTTGTCCAGCACTAGCAACTTCAACAACACGAGGACCATGATGGGAGAAAGTAGATCGCCTCGGAGCTCTCTTTAAATAGACTGGCGAAACATTGACAAAGAGATTACAATATGAGATAGTTTCTCATGTACCGTGCTTCCATTCAAACGTATTGAGCAGCATATATACCGTACTGAGGCAAGCCGTCGATAGACGCTAAATAGCGTTGTCACTTTCTACTCCTGAGACAAAGAACATGATATCCCTGCAATCACAGCCTACCCAGACTAGACATAAGAGGGGCTGGTAACCCGTGACACTCGTTCTATGATCCAGGACCTCAGGTGAGAAACGTGAAAATCATTGGCCGCCAGTATGAGCCACGTCGCTAGGCAAAATATCGCGAACCAAACCGGAGATGCAATCGAGACGACGACGACGCCAGCAGTGCGGAAAATCAGGACAGACAATGCTGCAGCAAAGAACGTCATTCTGTCAAAGAATGAGCCACAGACCCATGTAATGGAACCGGAAACGCACGCCCAAATCAGAAGTGCAAACGGCAGACTCAGCATGAGGGCAAGGCTCTCGAGGCCAAGCATAGAACGCGACATTCCTAACATGAAAGAGGCCTGTGGACATGGAGAATACAAGTCATAGAATAGAAAGGAAACGTACCACATCTTCAGCAGAGCGTCGCCGGCTGTCATTGACTTGTCCGGCCAATACCAACGAGACCACTAACGAGCCCAAGACGCAGAGGATAGACAGATACGCTAGAAGGGTTGCGGCTATCTCAGTCTGGACAGATTGGACCGCAAGAAAGCCAATATCAACAGCGAGCATCACGGTGGACTGAGATGATCATTGATTGCGTGACAATGTGAAACAAAGTACAACTCACGTATATTGTGTATCCACTCCATTCAGTGGTAAGCCTATCAATAAAATTCTTCCACCGCGGCTGAACCATGGTTTCATCGACCCATATCCTGTGAATAGCCTTGCTCTGGGCATCAAATGATCCAAACAGCAAAACATTCATGACGCGAAAAATCCTTTTCGAGCGGACGTTGGGTTTTCCGTATAACGATTGGTCTACACCAAGTCGGGCGCCTGGTTGTCCACAAAAATTCACAAACTTGGCATTGTCTAGCAAAGCGGTTAGGAAATGGGCTGCGCAGGCTACTGACCTCAGCTCACAGAAAAGTCTCGTGAATCGGGCTGAAATCGGCAAACATATCAGAAACAGTCAACGGACCTTCCGTGATTAGCTTACCGACAATCCACACGGAGTGCTCGCGCTCTTTGTTAGTGCTACCTGGAAAAAACAATCAACAACGACTCCCCACATCAGGGAATCATTCACTCATGAGCGAATCCACAAGGCCGAGCATACTAGCAACCTCATCCGAAGCAAAAGGCGCTAGGCACGTTTCAGAAGTGATATTTTCTGTCACAACTCAATCTCGGATGGCGTAAAAAAACTCATCATTATTTTCTTACCTGCCTGAGCGAGCATGACAATTTCTTTGAGTTTCACGACGACATCTTCCGGGAGGGAACGTTTGTTTGGAAATAGTTCGACATGTCTCCTGTCAATATCATGATATATAAATCACCGGAGGTAAAGAAGGACTGCAAAAAGTGTAAGCGCATGTACTTCGGTCGTGTGAGTGAACGGGCATACTGATAGGAATCGTGCAAACCAGTATTGCGATTCTAGTGCATACACTGAAAGCGACGCAATTACAGAAGCTCGAATAGAAAGCAATCCAAGGAAAGAACTCACTGACGTGGCTTTTACGCTCTACACCTCGAATTTTGTTCATAAGGGGATCAGATGTGTGGTCTTCGAACCAGAATACGACGCGTTTGTCGTGATCGGCAAAGTAGTAGCCCCACTTCTCTTCGCCGTCCATCATGATAAGCTCCAACGCTAGTTCGACGAGTGGGTGCATGCGGATTTTTGCTTCATGCACTTTTCTGTACGCCTTCTTGATGGCTTCGCCTATTTTGGCAGCAGTTACAGGGTCTCGAACATCGACATCAGTGAAAACTCGCTGGTGCGCGGCATGAGTGCTTTAAGCTATGTAGGAGTAGGTGGTAAACGCACTTGTTCCTGATAATAGAAGAACAAAGCCCCTTCCGGATGTGTGAGAGGCTCCCATCCTGCTACAGTAGCAAGCTCCCTACAAGTCCATTTCAATCACATCGCTGGCTCTCTCATCAACATGCTTACTCGGAACAGTCCAAAGGACCTTTCTCAACCTTAAACGCTGCATACACATCTTTACTGTGAGCATGGATTAGAACGGCAACTCACTCGAAATATATTTTGCCTACACTGTAACATGCCTGTCATATCGGCTGACCTGTGGACCGGGTACAATGGGAACCAGAGTAATGTCATGTCCTGGCGCCACAGGAGGAGGTGGTGGTGGTGGTGGTGATGGTGGTGATGGTATTGGGACACCCACGGGGTTGCAAACGTTGGGCTTGGGCATAGAAAGTATCAACGGCGCAGAAGAATTCCCGGGAGACTGTGTATTATAAGCTACGCTATTCGGCCTTGCATTGAGTTCGCCGCCAGTTGGTGACTGAAGGATTGTTCCAGGTTGACACCCTTGGCTTTGCAAAGGTGCTTTGAGCAACGGAACAGCGAGGGTTACGGAAGGCGTTGGCTTATCTTGGTCGATCACGGGCTGAGAGCTCAATGCTAAACTGGGGCGTTGTCGAAAATCCCCCTCCTTTTCATTGAAGACAGATTGAGAGTGTCGGATCAGTCGCAGCAGGACAGAGAGGAGACTCCTATACGAGTGAAATGCGGCCGTTTTGACAATGTGCCTCAACCAGGAGATGAACATACGAATGTATCGTCCATGCATGATCATTCAAGTGGAGAATAAGTCGAGCCAAGTACAGAAAGTAGGGAACTTTGTCGGATTAAGTAGTCTTGAATGGGTAGGAGAATAAGCGCTGAGCGTTCGGTCCAGTGACTCTAATACTAAAGGCCCAGTGACTAATACATGCATACATGGTGATTAGCACAGGCAACGAAAAAAGCACCGCTTTGTGCCAGCTTAGCTAAGACTGCCTCCGGATTTCCACTGGTCATCTTCGCTTCATCCTGGTAAACAACTTTTCGATCAGCTTAGAGGCAAAGGCTGCTAAATTGCGTGCACTAGGGTGTGTGATATATGGGGTCTTCCGTATGGCTTTTGACTGCGCTACTGCTGTCGTGCTTATATTATAGGGTCACACGAGTCAATGACTCTCGAGCACTCATTCTTCAGAAAGCTGTCCTCATCCCTTCGCCAATGGGCCACTGCATACCGCGCTTCCGAACCTTCAATGTCGGGGTGTCATTCAAACTGATTTGCCAGAGCACCGAAGAAAAAGTTGTAATACAGTTTACCGATCTACAACTATTGAATGCATCGTCCGCAGGCGAACGGAGTGCTTGTTAGTATTATGGTGTAACAGTTAGCTTGACAACGACAACGTCAAGCGTGCGAATCACTGGGGATTGCTTAGCAGATGCAGCATGCAGCGGTGAGATACTTTCGTCTAACAGGACACACATGTTGCCACAAGTTCGGCAGACATTCCCTCCGCCACTGCGTCGTCCGCAACCCACGCTTCCTGAGCAAATTCGCACGGAGAAATAAAACGGCTGGTCATAGTGTAGGCAGCGGGCAAGACATCTGGGTTGGGCACCACGGAATGGTCGCATGGCTACGTTCTAGCACAGCCTGAGATTGAGGAGGTCGTGGAAATCAAATATACGCACTCTATAATGGACATGATGGATCAGCAAAAGCCAGCGACAAAAGGGCTAAATGCAAGATGATTTAGTAGTCAACATGGCATAGTATTAATGACCATCGGCGTATGGGGGAGATGCACAGCAAAGAAAAAGAACGAAACGAGTTCGCAATGGCAGAGGCCGTGGTTGCACGTTTGCTGCACCAGGAACGATAGTACGAGGATCAGGAGTAGTAGGTGTCGCGGACGTCGAGGCGGCGGCAGGCTGAGTCTGTGATGGAGATGGCTGAGCCTGGACTCGACCTTGGTGCGTTGGTTGTCCATTGGCATTGGTGTATTGAGATGCACAGCAGAGAAACAGCACGACATGAGCCAAAAATCGAAGGAGTCGTGACTGCGCAGGTGTTGCATCTGGTACGGCAACACCAGCAGGCTGAGTGTGTGGACGATCTGGTCGAGGCCGCGGAGCAACATACAGTACCTGGATGGAGGTCATCAGACACCAGAAATTGACACACTATATCAAGAGACATACCTGCCTGTCCCGCACTGCAGCCACTTCGACAACTTGAAGACGCCTTGAACGTTGCGGGAGTTCTATTTCTTCGTTGGTGTAGGGTTGAGAGCGGAAGATTGAGGAGAGTCGGATGAAGAGTGCATCTGGACGTAAACCCGAAGGCGTTGTGGGGTGAGGTGAGGTTTCTTCGTTGGCATTGAGTCGAGAGCGGGGAAAAAGTGACGACAGGCGAGCGAGGAGCACACGTGGATGTAACCCCGCAGGCGTTTGGGGTTGCGGAAGTTCGGTCACTTCATCACTGTCGGGTCGAGAGCGGTGAATAAGTGAAGATAGGTGACCCAGGAGCACACGTGGGTGTAACCCCGAAAGCGTGGGGGCTTGCTGAAGTTCAGCCGCGTCATCATTGTCGGGTCGAAAGCGATGGAGGAGCGAGGCAAGGCGAGCGAGGAGTGCACTAGCAGAAGACTGAGGGTGGACACCCGTTGCCTGAGAGCGCAGAGATCACGACAAGAACTAATTGATAGAAATGTAGATGCACACACATGAATCTCGGCTTCCATACCGTCAAAAAACCTTGGTGAGAATACATCGACATCTCCGAACTGGTCGTGACATCGTGTAGCATCAGCCTGGAAAGTTGATGTTATAATCACTGATAAGGTTCACGAGCACTTCACATACTTCCAGAAATGACTTGTTGCTGAGCGAGGAGCGGGGGGTGCGTTCCATTCCTGAAGCGCCCTGAGATGATGCATACACCTTCTGTTTTCAGCAGACACATATTGTCAGAGAATAGAGAGCCTAGAAGGTGATAAGTCGACGCTCACATTGGTATTTGACAGAGGATCTTCAAGGCGAGCTTCCTTGATGATGGCATGAATGTTCCACACGTACGCGTTATTGTCCTCGCAGCCAGTGACTAGTAGCTTGCCATCAGCGGAAAAGGCTGCGCAGGTCACATCAGCTTTGTGCTGCAAGGGCGGTCCGACGGGAAGGTTCGTGTCAAGATTCCATAGACGCGCTGTTCTATCCCATGCTGCACTCGCTAGAACGCGGTCGTTGCAAAACAAAGTTATGCCACGGACAAGGCGTTTGTGACCCTCAAGCACAGCAATCTGCTTGCTTGTGGCTGTGTCGAAAATCCTAATCGAGCCATCCCTTGACCCGGAGATAAGTTTCTTTTCATCCGACGTCCATGCCAAACTCCAAACTGCGTGATCGTGGTTGAGTGTGACGAGTAGTTTGCCCGTCTGTGAATCCCCGATTTTTATTGCGTTCTCGTCTTGGCCACCTGTCGCGATTCGTGTTTCATCAGGCGAGTAGATCCCTGCGTACACACATCCGTGCCCGGTCTTGATTGTTAGGATTGTTTCGCCATTCTTGACATTCCATACTCTTATCGTCCCGTCGTCCGATGCGCTCACCAATCGCCTGCCATTTGCGCTCCAGTATACTGACTCCACAGTATGAGTGTGGCCTGTCCACTTGGAGATGACCTTCCCCATCTTGACATCCCACAACCTCACCGTTCCATTACCACTGCCGCTCGCAAGAGTCTTGCCGTTTGGAGACAATGCCATGCTTCTCAGTGATTCCTTATCTCCTTCATCTCGCCACTCGTCACCAATCTGTGCACCGCTCTCCATGTCCCATAGTCGCAGTGAGCCGTCCCATGATGCGTCGTCCGCCAGGCAAGTGCGCAACACCTTTTACCCAGTTGGTATGACCTTTCATCGTCTGGCTGGGCGTAGCTGCCGGCGTCTTCCGAATCGCAGTGGTGCGGGAAGACATGGTCCTTGCTGTGGGTCTCGGGTACAGCAGATCGTGGGCTATGTATGCTAAAGAAGTCTGCCTTGATCTTTGAATTAGAACTAGTTACTGGTGAATCAACGAGCCTGCTGCCTGCTTCCTTATTGTTAGTACGAGCCTACGTCGCGTTTCTCACGTGACGGAACAGCTTGCTTACAGGAGTCTGTATTCAGGTGTTGCTGCACCGTGATTCGAGAACGCGCAATAGAGTCGCTTGTAGGCGAGCGGTTAGCCTTGCCTTGCAGAAGATCCTAGATCATTACTCACGAGAAGCACGGCGTGTAAGCTGAGACGGTATGCGTTTAGTCTGGAGTTAAGGAAGTTGGATAACCTGTTGTTTAAATCGTCTACTAAGGTATGTGTTATCCCTCGTGTTCGCCTCGCGGCTTAAGCTGTGTTGACGATGCCCTGAGTCAGTTCCTGGGCGCAACCTCCCTATACGTAAAGGCTAACTTGATATCAAATTCCTAGCAAAGGGTTGGACGATCCAGCCCTGACTTGGCAGTGCCAGTCCAGCTGGTTGAAGCACTGTTGCAGTGTGCCTTGTGCTACCCGTCGCTTCAATGAATGCTGTAGCCTGGTCATGGGCAATTCTTCTGGCGTGAATTCTTCACATTTGACCTAAGGCGCATTTGCCTCGAATCATGCATGAATTCCATACTAGTGACATCCTATCGGTTTCCTCTGGCACGCTGACTTCGATATGTTACACCCATCACCCAATTGCTGTTTCTAACCTCCAGTGCACTGTTCATCTGACACAGTGCCCTTGGGTAGACCTTTGCTTCTGCATTCACCCGAAGAGACTTTAACTCCTCGCCATGTGCGAATCCTTAATACCTAGTTCATCGACGCCAATGTACGCAGACGGGACCTTGGCGAACAAAGCATCTTTCCGAAAAACAATGGCAACGCGGCGCTGTCTTATAACGAAACTACGGCCCTCGCACATCTTCGCATTCAATATAATTGTACACAATTCATCACTCTTCTCTGTGACGTTCATATCAATACCTATGCCGCTTTGAAAGCATCACCCACCGCCTTGATGGCGTCGTCAGCTTGCTGCTTCCCAACTTTTAACGCAGCATCCATCCCAAGAATCTGATGCGGTGCTCTTGGATATACCTTCACCTCTACCTTCACCCCAAGCGACTTTAACTTCTCGCCATACGCGATCCCTTCATCCCGCAGAATATCGAGTTCACAGACACCAATGTATGCAGGCGGGACCTTGGCAAGCAAAGCATCCGACGCAAAGATAGGCGAGTTGTCTGGTTCTGTCCAGGTCGCAGGATCAGGAAGGTACATGTTGCGGAACCACATCATTCGCCCTTCGCACAGCCAAACAGTGTTCTGGCACTCTTTCCAAGACGGGTATCTCTCGTCAATGACGGATGCCGTGTTGTCGGTCACTGCGAGCTGGTAAGAGACGGACATTTGTGATGTTCTATGCTTACCAGGCACAAGCAAAAGCTGGAAGATGATGGGGATGGGAGGCGTGAGTTCTTGCGCCTTGAGACATGCGATTGCAGCTAAATTCCCGCCACTGACAAAAGTCGATACTTCATCATACGGGATGAGACGATACGCACCTAGACGACCCTCCAACCGCGATCTTGTTCACGTTCGCATTAAACTCTGCCTTCCCGTTGTAATAGATGAATTTCAATGCATCAATCGTGTCCTCGACTGCTGCAGGATATGGGTTCTCGGGAGCCAATCGATAGTCCAAGGCCACCGAAACACAGTTATTCTCTTAAACGCAATTAAGCTCTAGCCCTGCAACGATCTTCACTGTCCGACTTCACCTTTGCATTGACGCGATATGAACGAGTTCAAAGTGTCGATGCTCCCAAGCGTCCATCCGCCTTAGGATTGTCAGCTAACTTTCGCCGAATAGTTACTGACTGTTACCTCCATGAATATATAACAACACCGGCCATCCTTCTGGAGGAGGAGATCCTTCGGGTATGAAAGCCCGAATCTTGCAGTTCTGCAGACTGATATCCTTGACAGCCCCTACCGTCCTGACAGGTGAGCCACCGGGGATGTAGGGTGCCTTCCTGATATCTGGATGCCAGGGGATTGTGTGCGGGGGCACGCGGTGTGCTATATAGGTATTGTGGATTGCGACGTACTCAGGGTCGAGGCGGGGAAGGATGTCGGGGTGGATGGCGGAGGGAAGGTCTGACATGGTGCTGGTGGGGCTCAGGAGTATAAGGTGCAATCAAGCAAGATAGTCCCGTAAAGCCAATATTTGAAGGTCGCATTCTCATTATAATCGGAGTGGAGGACACATGACATGAGTTATAATTGGCGAAGATAAGAGTTCCTAGGTGGGAATTAGTTGCACATGTCAGAAGACTGCATTCGATAGTATGCCTAGTAGGCAGACCATTCATGGAAGGAAGACCGTTCCTTCTATGGATTTTGTTAGTCTCAAAACACGTGCGAATGACGAGGCCAACGAGATATACTCTCATTGAGAGATCTGCCAGAAGAGGTTAATTGTTCATTGAAGTTGAGTGAAAGGAATTGAGCTCGGAAAAACGCTGGGGGTCCAAGACCACGCACAATCCGGGGCTCAAGAAATGGTGGATGAATGTGATGGACTAGCGAAATACATTGACAATGATTATACAAAAACCAGATGCGAAGATTCAAGTATCTACATGCTACAGTGTTAGTGCCCATCGGCGTATGGGGGAGATGCACAGCAAAGAAAAAGAACGAAACGAGTTCGCAATGGCAGAGGCCGTGGTTGCACGTTTGCTGCACCAGGAACGATAGTACGAGGATCAGGAGTAGTAGGTGTCGCGGACGTCGAGGCGGCGGCAGGCTGGGTCTGTGATGACGATGACTGGGCCTGGACTTGGCCTTGTGACTGGCCTTGCTGCTGCTGCTGGGTTTGCGACGTCGTCCCATGGGCCTGCGATTGACCTTCCTGTGTTGGTTGTCCATTGTCATCGGTGTGTTGAAGAGATGCACAACAGAGAAACAGCACAAGATGTGCCAGCAATCGGAGGAGTAGTGGATGCGCTGGTGTTGAACATGGTGTGGTAGTGCCATTAGGCTGAGCGTGTAGACGATTTGGTTGCGGCCGCGGAGCAACAAATAATACCTGCATGGAGATGATCAGACACCAGAAAATGACACATCGGAGAAACACATACCTCCCTGTCCCGCATTGCAACCACTTCGACAACATGGAGACACCTTGGGCGTGCCTGGAGTTCGAGTTCTTCGTTGGTGTGGGGTCGTAAGCGGAAGAGTGAGGACAGGCGACTGATGAGCGCATCCGGATCTGCACGTGAACTCGAAGGCACTGAGGAATGAACTTGTATTTCTTCGTCTGCATTGGGTCGAGATCGCAAAAGCGATAACAGGCGAGCGAGGAGCGCATGTGAATGTGATCTCGAAGACGTGGGGGGTTGCTGAAGTTCGTTTGGTGCATCATTTTTGGGCGAGGAGCGGTGAATGAACGAGGACAGGCGAGCGATAAATGCGTGTGGATGGAACCTAGAAGGTCGTGAGGGTTGCTCGATCGGTTTATCACTGTCGGGTCGAGAGCGGTGGAGCAACGAGAAAAGGCGACCGAGGAGTGCTCTAGTAGAAGAATGAGGGTGGGCACCGTGCGTTGGGGACTGAGCACAACAGTCTGAACACGAACTAGTTGATAGAAATAATGATTACGCACATCAAGATCGGCTTCCATGCCGTCAAAAAACGCTGGTGAGAGTTCATCGACATCGGCACCCCCGAACTGCGTAGCATCAACCTGGAATATTGCTGTTATAATTATTGCAAAGGTTTCCAAACACTTCACGTACTTCCAAAAAAGACATGCGATCTATGTCCTGCGAAGAGGAGGAAATGGGTCTTATTTCTGAAGCGTCATGAGATGATGCATGTGCCTTGTGTTCAAGTCCATTTTTTGGTGGCTAAGAGCAGAAATTGTCAGTGAAAGAAAGTGGTCGATATGTTGACACTCACGATATCGGTAATGGATAGTAGGGTTTCAAGGCCAGCTTCCTTGAGGATGGCCTGAGTGTCCCATACATACGCATTATTGTCGTTACAACCGGTGACTAGCAGCTTCCCATCAGCGGACAAGACTGCACATTCCACATCATCTTTGTGATGGATGGGAGGTCCGACCTGGAGGTTCGTGTCGAGATTCCACAGACGCGCTGTGCAATCATAAGATGTACTTGCAAGGAGGCGGTTGTTTCCAGACAAGGTGATGGCACAAACCATCCGTGTGTGACCATTGAGAGTGGCAATCTGCTCCCAAGTGGCTGTGTCGAATATCCATATTGAGTCAATCGACACGGAGATAAGCTTTTGTCCATCCGAAGTCCATGCCAAACTGTGAACTGCCCAATCGTGTTTGAGTGTGGCGATGAGCTCGCTCGTCTTCGTATCCCAGATTTTCACTGCATCCTCGTCGTCTCCACCCGTTGCGATTTTTGATGAGTCGGGCGAATAGACCACTGTGTACACTTCCGCATGCCCAGTCTTGATTGGTCCAAGAACAGGTTTTCTGCTCTTGACATCCCACACCCGTACCGTCCCGCCAGCTGATCCACTCACAACTCGCTTACCATCTGTACTCCAGCTCACCGACCGCACAAGCCCAGTGTTCCCTGACCATTTGGCGGTGGCCTTACCCGTCTCAACGTCCCACAACATCACTCTTCCATCACTGCTTCCGCTTGCAACCACCATGCCGTTTGGAGACAAAGCTATGGTTATTACGAGTGCCTTGTTCCCAAAATCTTGCCAGTCATCACCAATTCGTGCGCCGCTCTCCAGGTCCCATAGTCGGAGTGAGCCGTCTTCCGAACATGCAATGATGCGTCGTCCGCCAGGGAGGTGCACAACACCTCGTACCCGGCTGGAATAACCTCGCATTGTCTGGCGAGGCATGATCACTGACATGTCTTGTGTCTCAGTGGTGGAAGAAAATGTGGCCCATGATTTGGGTCTTGACCACGGCATATCCTCTTGCGTCTCTTGCGCCTCTTGCGCCTCTTGCGCCTCTTGCGCCTCTTGCGCCTCTTGCGCCTCTTGCATCTCTCGCGTCTTAGTGTGTGACGACGGGATGGTCGGCGCTCAGGGTCTCCAATGGGCCTGCTTCACTATTGTCAATAGGATTGCTCGATGCATTTCTGACCAGACAATCTACTCACAGGAATTCAGTCCTGACACACAGTACGGCTTTGAGACTATATGCAGGTGCTATTATGCCCTGATTTGAGAACGTCCGAGAGATCGTTGCTGGATATCAAAGTTGCTGCTAAGCGAACGGTCAGCTTTGCCTTACAAAGCGGCGTTCAGACCAACTCAGTACTCCAGTCACCAGCGAGAGGCGCGGGAGTGCGTTTGGATCGAAGTCGAGGAAGTTAGGCACCCGTTCTTTAATCGTCTCACGTATTTTGCTTATGCTGTGCAAGTGCTGTGTAAACGAAGCGCTCAGGTCTGCATACCGGCAGTATGCGCATCTTGACAGAGATCTAGGGTGTCGTGCCTCTTCCACTCTGCATATTCCTTCCAATCGAACCAAACGATCCTGGCTTCAGGGTCTCAAGAATTCACTGCCTGAAATTCACCTCAAAGCATTTTCGTGATCATGGTCTAGTATAGGAGCCCGACTCTACGTAAGCTGGAAGTCCCATCTGATACCCGTATGCTTATCACGGAATGAAACTTTCGGATCAATTGTGATGTCGAGGTTGGCACTTATAATTAGCAGCATTTCATGTTCAGACATCCACTGGTCGCACGAGTAACGAGGATGTTGACCAACTAAATTCATATCATGGACATCGCCTTTCGGATCGCTGTATATTAGATTGCTGTGTATTGGATTGCTGTGTATTATATTGCAGTGTATTAGTTCATTGTACGGGTCATGTCAAGCATCGGCAAGGTTCCTTCATATAGATGAGGCGATGGACTATTCGGAAGGTCAGGGTCATTCTACTAAGCGCCTGGTCCTGTGGGTAATGCACTCAGTAATTTAACTGCCACATGTGAAACTCGATGTTAGCAGATATACTTTACAGCTCTAGTGACGTTCAATGTTCAATGTTCAACCTCCAGCAGTTGACACTCAGTGGCAAGTGGCAGGGATGTCCTAAGTCAATATCAAGGCGTCACAATCCATACAGTTGCAGGTGGCCCCAAGTTCTAACACTCTTTCCAGGACGGGTAGCGCCCATCAGCCACGGAAGCGGCTGTGTCAATGTTGGTCACTGAAAATGAGTGAGATGTAATCGTTTCGTATGCTCCTGGCTTACCAGGCACAAGACGACCCTCCAACCGCGATCTTATTCACGTTCGCATTCAACTCTGCTTTCCCGTTGTAATAGATGAATTTCAATGCGTCAACCGTGTCCTCGGCTGCTGCAGGGTATGGGTTTTCGGGAGCCAAGCGATAGTTCAAGACCACCGAAACGCAGTTGTTGTCTTAAGCGCAGTTAAGCTCCAGTCCAGCAGTAATATTCACCATCCTCACCCTTGCATTGAGGCGAGATGATCGAGCTCAGAGTGTCAATATTCCAAAGCGTCCATCCGCCTGAAAATTCTCAGCCAAACATTCACCCGAATATATACGGGTTGTCACCCCCGTGGATGTACAGCAACACCAGCCACCCTTCTGGAGGTGTTCCCTCTGGAATGAAAGTTCGAATATTGCAGTTCTGCAAACTGATATTCTTGACAGCCCCTACAGTCCTAACAGGTGAGCTACTGGAGATGGGGGGTGCCTTCTCAATATCTGGATGCTAAGGGATCATGTGCGGGCATTGTGGATTGCGACGTATTCAAGGTCGAGGCGGGGAAGAATGTCGGGGTAGATGGCGGAAGGAAGTCTGACATGGTGCTGGTGGTTGCTCAAGTTATATCGAGCAGGATGACCCGTAGGGCGGGTACTCGAGAGCTGCGTTCTCATTATAATCGGAGTCGAGGACACATGACATGGGTTATAATTGGCCATTACAAGATAAGAGTTCCTAGGTGGGAATTAGATATACACATCAAAAGTTTACTGACCACAGAAGATCGTTCCTGCTTTATGAAATTTTCGGTCACAAGTCGCATTTTGCGTGCATGGTTGATCAGGTTACCACCTTGGTAACAGCAAATTATGGGCAACGGTATAAAAAACATAAGTTTGTGGATCCAGTGTTCATTGAACGATAGTTCCCTGACGTAAAGCAGCCGAAGGAAGACGAGTAGAGTGACTAGAGTCTGATTTTGAAGGATATCGCCCGGGCTCCTGCGAATAACAAGGCCAAAGGAATAGACTCTCGATGAGAAGGGTCCGTCGGTAGCGGTCAACCATTCCCCAAATTACTTAGACTTGAGTGAAAAACTTAAACTTGACAAAACGATGGTTTAGGTCGTCTTCCAAGACAACCTCGTGATCACAACTGCGTTGATGCAGGAGCATATCAGTTCTCGTGATACGATTGGAAGTGACATATGTGAAAGAGAGGAAAGCAGTATTCTCTGCAAATTACAATGTCGTCCGTTGCTCGTGAGCCATCAGTGCCGTCGTTGAGATGTAAGTGGACTACCCGAAAGATACAATAGACCGATGACGAAGTGGAGGGTGAGGACTTCCAGGATGCGAGAAAGCTTGCCAATTTGTGTGACGATTTTTCCCAAAGACCACTGCCGGATTTAAGTTTGCAGGATGCTAACCGGCCGGTTGAGCAACATGGTTAAGAACTTGCCATTCACCTGAATGCAACACACCCTTTCGTAATTAACCTACACCAGGAATTTCCAAGCCAGCTGCCTTGGCTACCCGAATAATATTCTCAGCCTAGCCAATGTATAAGACACTTGACTAAACAAGAAACCGTACGGACTCACCTGCTTCAACATTGGAGCGTCGATCATCTCTTTACCGCCCCCCTCCATCTCCAGGCCAAAGGCACCCTTTTGAGAGGAATGCGCAACTTCCATCTGGTGGAGAATCTTTGCGGCGCGAAGAATTTCTATCCGAGAACGTCGGTCAAAGTTAAACTTGGATGGAGATGACGCACCATTCGCCGTAGGAACATATGTCGAATGAATGATATCAACCTGTGTGGGGTGAATGGCTTGCTAGAAACGATAGTTGCATTCAGTACGTGTCCCAATTCCAACCAAGACGAGATTTACCTTCCCGTTGAAACCAAGCCTCCGACCATCTTCGCATTCGTCTTTTAGATAATTGAGGTCCTTGTAGTTGACACACACCTGCGATACTCGACTTTAAGGGATCATTTTCAAACATAGCAGTGAAAACCACGAACCATATCTATGGCATCTAATCCGAAAGCCTTGGCAGCAATTGCAATCTGGGAGCGTACATAGAGAAGCTCAAGCCTCGAAGGCGTCCGCACCACCGAAGTATCGGCACAATCTGTATCCAGATAAGTTTTCCACATGTGCGCAAGTAGAAAAGCACTATACAGTCTTCTGCTGCGAACTACAAACATATTTCAGCAACTAGGGGAACGCCGATAAGGAGGAAACATACGAGTAGAGCGCCCAACTTCCCACCAGCATCTGGGCCATACTCCGAAGTCCAAGAAGCAATCTCCCCGAGATTCCATGCGCTGCGTGCGCTTTCGACACTCGCAACGATGCGTATAGGGATTGGCGTGGAGGTTCTGGCCCGTGAAGTTCGAATGGCTCGCGAGACGTGATGAAGGTCGCGGACGGAGTGGATCTTGGGCAGCACGAGTGTTCGGACGAAGGGTGACTTGAGCTGGAAGACGGGCAAAACTCAGGTGGGGAATATAAATTATGGGAATAGAGAACACCTACGATTTCGGATATATCATCCTCGAAAAAAGGCGTAGTAATGTCATTTAGGCGGACAGCGATACGCTCGTGGTGGGGAAGCTTGTGCTCTGGTGTGCGCTATCGGATACAGCGAGCGAAGCTTCAGGCTCGAAATATGGGGAATACGAACGTGCCCACGTACGCTTAGGAATGTACTCAGCCGTTGTCTCGCACTGTCTTTGTCGTGAGGAGAAGGTGGCACGCTGTCCTCGAGGTCGTATATGATGACGTCGGATGGTGTACTCAACGACTTGTCCAGCATCCGGTCGGACGACGAGGGTACTGGTCATCATTCAGCTTGAAATCCAAGTCAGACGTGTGCACGTCTATAGCATACCATAGAGATATGACCGGCGAAGCGCCTGGTCAGTCTTGCCATTGCTAGCAGTACTCAGTGTACGCGTGCACATAGGGCCATATCTACGCGTAGGTGATGCCAGTCGCGCTAATAGCATCGGCATGGCGTTCTGAGACCTACTACAACCGTCTATTCGATGTTGGAGGTTCCACTTGGAAGTTGTGCATTAGGGAGAGCACGGTTCCGACTCGTGTGACAGAAAGATTCACAAGCATAGTATACGACATCAAGGCAACACAACAGAACAGCGAACAACTTGAGGTCAACGAATGCATCACGACTTCCCAATCAACCCAGTCCAATCAAATTTTTCATACATCTTCTTCAACCTCTGTATCCGATCCTTGTTATGCCGATAGTCAACCCTCCGTGGTCGCATCCACCGACGTGGCTCAAGGTCCAGCACATTCCCAATAATCTCTCCCGCAAAATATCTGCAAGTAAGTACCTTCAACACCCAATCATCAAGCATGCAAAAAACAACAAAGGCGCACCTCGGAAAGTCCCCACCACCTTTGTCCCCTTCATCTAACGCCCCATCCTCCTCACCAGTCGCCGTAGACTCTCCTGTGCCCTCAATAACATGTCCGTACCCCTTCTCCCCCTTATAGTCAAACTGCACCATGAAATATGGAAGGTTCGGCACCATCGCACGTCTAAACCCCCCAGGCCGCGCGGAGAAATCGATAAGCTTCTTATGTGTCGACCACTCTGCTTCAGATGCGAGGATGCTCTCCTTGAAGTACGCTGGGATGTCGTCGTATTTATCCCATGGGAGCGGTACACACTCGATGCAGGTGTGCTTTTGCGATTTGAGGGAGATGACAGTTTCGTAGAAGATGACTCCTTTGTCTTCTTCGGCGAACATGCGCATGACGCTTTTCATAAAGTTCTGCGGGATGTGTTAGTATACTTGTATGTGGAGGGTGGTGGTTACGCACCCGCACTTCGTCCCATACATCGTCATCAGCCTCGAGCATTGTAAGATGATGTTGTATAGGCACAATGAGACAATGACCATCTAGAAGTTCCTCATTCAGGGTGCAAGAAAGGTAGACTTGTGTGCCCATCGCCACAACAGGTGCTTTTGGAGGGGAATCGTCTTCACCGTAGCAGAACTGACATGTTGAGAGGGCTTTTTGCGTTCGTTTGTAGTCTGATCACGAGAATTGTTTGAAGTCAAGAAACAAGATAGAGGATTCAGACCCACCATGAACAGCAAACTGTCGTTTCATTGCGTCGCTTCGCATCTTTTGCCTCCCAAGTCGTTCCGCGTTATCATCCATGTAGTCAAGATCATTCTGTAGATAGTATTATGGGTATCAGAAGGAGCAGAGAAGTTGTTAGAACTTCCGCACCTGAAACTTGCCATCTCCCATGATAGCCTTCGCGAATTGTGCATCCAAATTCTTCTGGTCCGCCATTCCCGCTCCAAACCGCTCCTGCCTAACCATCTCTCCCAACGTGATCTCATCATCATCAGCGTTATACCTGAGAAGTTCTCCCGTCTTCGCATCACGCGTTTCAAACTAACCAGCATATAGTCAGCGGGCGAGTGCTGAGGGATGTAAACCTACCTTCTCTTTCTTCCGCTTATTACCGGGCCCCTTCTCTGCGTCATCCTTGCCATGACCAACATCATACATTTGTCCCCTGGCATCCAATGTCGGAAGCACTTCCACGCGCGTCCTGACTCCTCCCTCCTCACCGTTCGCCCGTCTCAGCTCTCCTTCGTACTCTTCCTCAAGCTTCTCAGCGTTCGGCGCGTTCATCAATTTTGCACGTAGAACCTGAGCTTGTAACTTGTTCAGCGATGAGGGCGACATAGCACGGCGCATGCTCGTCGACGCCACAGACGGTGTCATGACGCTAGGTATCGGCGTATGTGACTGTGCGAGCGGTGATGCGGCTTGCGAGGGTAAACGTAAAGAGTCGAGATGCCGGTTCGCAGGCGGATTGGTGGGGGATGGCGTGGACGGGGCACTTCCTGTTGGACCTGAACCAGGGCGTCTGAAGGACGAGCTACGGGATGAAGCGCCGCTCGTGCCAACATCAGTAAACATGAAACGTTTCTCCCCGCCAGTCTCCCGCCCTCGACCTCTCTCGTCCTTCCGCTCTGAACGCTTGCCTTGACGTTCGTCAAGGATGCGCCGTTCTTCTTTGGCCTCTTCGAATGCCTGCAACGTGCCGAAGCGCTCGAGCGCAACCTCTTCGATGGGTTTGTTTTCCTCTTCTGCGGTCTCGTATACGCGCCGGAGACGCATCATGCGCCAATTAGAACCTGGACCACCAGGGGCTGTGGCTTTTGGAAGTGGGGGAGGTACATCATTATTAACCGAACGTCCAGCACGGATGTCTTGGTTGATTTCTTTAGAACTGATTTTGATCTGGAAGTATACCTTCAGTTAATGTATGAAGACAGGAATGGTACTGTACCTTGTCAGGATCAGGTTTGTCGGGTCTTGGTGGTCGCTTGCGTTCAGTGCCAAGAGAAGAAAAGAAGTCGACGCCTCCGGCAGGTGTGCGTTGACTCGAGGAGGATTCACCGTAGTCCTCTGTAAAAGTCTCGTCTTCTGTGGGTAATCCTTGGGCCGATGGCCTCGATGAATTCAAAGGTTCTGCAACACCGCCAGATGGCATGAGCATCCACTCGTCGCGTTGTAGTCTCGTTTCCGTTGTCAAATTAGGTGGCAACGGTGGGTCTGCCTCTCCGGCAGTTGCATGACTCGTAATCTTCAAGCTTCCTGCAGTTGGAATATCCGTTGCGAGAAGCTAGTGAGCAAAACGAGTTAGCACCACGCAAGCAAGACGAATACATACGCACCCGTTCTCCGTCGTTGTCGATGTTCTTCTCAACCCACATATCGTCGTCGTTGGCGTCATCGTCGGTGATGTGGACCGCTTCCGTGTGAGACTTGCGCTTGTGAGATTTGTGCTCGGACTTGTGTTTTTTCTTGCTTTTGTGTTCATCCTTGTCTCTGCTCCGTTTATGCTTGGAAGTCGAGTGTCGCTGGCGGTCGTCTTCCATCGTCTTCAACGTCGAGCACAGTGACGAGCAACGAATGAAATACCAAATATAGTATCTTTGTGGCGAAAACGTTGGAGCACGAATTGCCATATTTAGTAGCGTGACATTGCCGTGACTTCATATATGTCACAGCATAACCTTGTCACGTCTAGAGCCTTATGTCGAGCGACCTTCACCGTTTCATCAGCGACAACTGTCTTAGGGTAACGTCTGTTCCTCCTGCTTCATACACCTTACCTCATCCCAGTTTACAGCTTTTTGGTCTTGCAGACCGAAGTATCATTGACTTCGTACAGGCTTCAGGTATGTCCATTCCATATGCTTCTACCTGCCATTACTCAAATGTTGTCTTCTAGCATCGGCATCAAAAACCCCAGACGCTCTGTTCTCCTCTCTCACTGCTTCTGGCCTTCCAAACACACCTGACGCGCATGTATTCATCAACGAGCTCTTCTCTCGCGTTCCTAGGAAAAGCAAACACAAATCTTCAGCAGACAGCACACGGAAGCAAGCGGAGAAGGAGGCAAAGGCGCTGAATGCCCGCAGGTTTGAGTTTCTGCTTGAAGATGAGGCTACCCCTGATGTTACGGAGCTGAAGGGGAAGCGGAAGGAGGAGGGAAATAGCAGCAAGGAGAAGCGCAAGGAAGACAGAGGGACCGGTAAGGAGAAGCGTGACCGACATCTCAGGAAGAGAGAACACGATAGCAGAGAGTGGGAAAGCGATGAGGAAGAGAAGCATCGGAAGCGACGGAAAGCAGATGACATTGAAACCAATGCGGATGAGGGGGTAATGGACATCCCGGAGGATGAGGATGAAAGAAAAGAACGAGAACGGGTGCAGGACATGAAGGAACGAGACGCGTTTGCTGAGCGGGTGCGTGAAAAAGATCGAGAAAAGACGAAAAAAGTCGTCGAAGATCGTTCCTCTCGTAATGCAGGTGCAGCAGCCGAGGCTGCACAACGTCGGCAACTGGCAGACGACGCTGAAGCACGGACGCATGCACTCCCTTCACTGCGGTTGCACTCTCGGCAGGAATACCTGACCAAACGTGAGGTGCAGCAGATTGAGCTCCTGAGGAAGGAGATCGCGGACGAGGAGGCCTATTTCCATGGAATGAAGCTCACGAAGCAGGAGCAGGAGGACTTGGAGCGCAAGAAAGAAATTCTGCGGCTTGTTGAGGAGCGTCTCAAGATAAACGACAAGTGGGACGGTTACATGTTGCCTGAAGACTACATCACAGAGCAGGGCAAAATTGACAAGGAGAAGAAGCAGAATGCACTTTACAAGCGGTACGAAGAGGCCAAGCCCAAGGATGACCAGTTCGTCACGGATGTCGACCAGTGGGAGGCCAGTCAAACGCTGCACAGCACATTCCGGACGGGCGCTATGGACAAAAGGGAGGTCCCCGACGATTACGAGTACGTGTTTGACGAGAGCCAGACCATTAAGTTCGTCATGGACCAGACACTCAATGGGGAGGGGATGATGAGTGCCAAGGACAAACTCTTGCACCAACAAATTCACGAGGCTGAACAACGCGGTCAGTATCTAGATCCGCTCTCTGGTTGATGTTTTCTGACGGTCTCGATCCAGCACAAAGCATTGATGAAACTCGCAAATCCCTGCCAATATACACATACCGAGAGCAACTGCTGGAGGCCATTAAGGAGCACCAGGTGCTTATTGTCGTCGCCGAGACTGGCTCAGGCAAGACAACCCAACTTCCGCAGTACCTGCACGAAGCCGGGTACACAGCCAACGGACAAAAAGTGGGTTGCACGCAACCTCGTCGCGTGGCTGCCATGTCCGTAGCGGCGCGCGTTGCTGAGGAGATGGGTACCAAAGTTGGGTATGAAGTAGGCTATTCCATCCGATTCGAGGACTGCACGAGCGACAAGACAGTGCTCAAGTACATGACAGACGGAATGCTCCTTCGAGAGTTCCTAACCGAACCAGATTTGGCCGGATATGCAGCGCTGATTATTGACGAGGCACACGAGCGGACTCTGAGTACGGACATTCTTTTTGCTCTCGTCAAGGTGTGTGGTACTACTTCTCACGGTTTACTTTAGGTTCTGAGGGCTTCGTTTGTTAGGATATTGCGAGATTCAGACCTGAGCTGAGGTTGTTGATTTCAAGCGCGACCATGGATGCTGAGAAGTTCAGCGAGTACTTTGACAACGCGCCGGTATTTTATGGTGGGTAGCTACGGTTTGCAGATAACAAATGTAATACTCATGTTTTACGCAGTTCCTGGGCGTCGATACCCGGTCGACATTCATTACACACCACAGCCAGAGGCCAATTACTTGCACGCAGCCATCACCACCATCTTCCAGATTCATACAACACAGCCCAAAGGCGACATCCTTGTGTTCTTTACGGTGCGTGTCAGATCCTCGTTGCTGCATCGTCCATATACTCACTCTTCTGCAGGGCCAAGACGAAATCGAAGCAGCCCAAGAAAATCTGCAGGAGACTGCACGAGCGCTCGGGAACAAGATTGCCGAATTAATCGTTTGTCCAATCTACGCCAACTTGCCCAGCGACATGCAAGCCAAGATCTTCGAACCGACGCCAGACGGCGCAAGGAAAGTTGTGCTCGCTACCAACATTGCAGAAACGTCAATCACTATTGAGGGTGTGGTCTTCGTCATCGATCCCGGGTTCGTCAAGCAAAACTCGTATAATCCTCGTACCGGCATGTCTTCCTTGATCGTGGTACCAGTAAGTAATGACGTTGCATTATGTTTGCGCTTACAACTCATTTCACTATGTTCAACAGTGTTCTCGCGCATCAGCCAATCAAAGAGCAGGCCGTGCAGGCCGTGTAGGGCCTGGCAAAGCTTTTCGGCTATACACGAAATGGGCGTTTGCAAACGAGCTTGAGGAGAATACTGTGCCTGAAATCCAGCGGACGAACCTTGGGATGACTGTCCTACTGCTGAAATCACTCGGCATTAATAACTTCATGGACTTTGAGTTTATGGATCCACCTCCGGGAGAGACGCTTATCAGGGCACTAGAGCTGCTCTATGCTCTTGGGGCATTGAACGACCGTGGGGAGCTGACGAAACTGGGTCGACGGATGGCAGAATTCCCTGTTGATCCTATGTTGTCCAAAGCCATCATTTCCAGCGAGAAGTACTCGTGTACTGACGAGGTACTGGCTTTCATATCTTGAAATAACATGTCAACGCTGACGCTATCCCGTCACCAGGTACTGACCATTATATCAATGCTCTCCGAGTCTTCGTCACTGTTCTATCGTCCCAAAGACAAAAAGATGCATGCAGACCAAGCCCGCCAAAACTTCGTTCGCACAGGAGGAGATCACTTCACGTTGCTCAACGTCTGGGAGCAATGGGCCGACACGAATTATTCGCAACAGTTCTGCTACGAGCAATTTTTGCAGTTCAAGAGTCTCAGTCGGGCACGGGATATTCGTGACCAACTTGCTGGGCTTTGCGAGCGTGTTGAAGTTGTTGTTCAGAGTAATCCGAACGCAAACGATATCAGCGCTGTGCAGAAAGCTATCACGTCGGGATACTTTTATAATACTGTAAGTCGAACAAATCGTAGTCGATGCGTGCAGGTATGCTCATACAATATAACCAGGCCCAACTCCAGAAGAGTGGCGACTCTTACCGGACGCTGAAGACGCATCACACCGTGTATATCCACCCCTCATCGAGTCTTTTCCAACATCAACCACCCGTTAAAACTTTACTGTACTATGAGCTTGTCATGACCTCAAAATCATACATGAGGCAAGTTCTTTTTGCAACAAAATACATGCGTCTCTAATCCACCTTGCTCTTCTCAGACAGATCATGGAAATCAAGCCGTCGTGGCTAATGGAAGGCAAGTGCTCTCATTCGAGTCGTCTCCCCCGCAATGCTGATGACATATTTCAGTCGCTCCTCATTACTTCAAGGCTGCAGACCTGGAGCAGCTGACTACTGGTGATAAGAAGTTGCCCAATGCGAAAGCGGTCGGTTCGTCGGGGGCGGCAGCTTCATGACGTGCCCCATATGGGTAGTGATCCATGCTGGGCTACACTTGGTATACTCCCTTGTATCATGATTCGTATCTGTATAGTAGTGCATTATTTGTGATTTTGCATCAGGGTTGTCGACGTGTTGCCTAGGATTACTGTCTTGTGGCCTGCACACGTTACCGACTCGAACGTCGTGCATTCTCACCATACCACTGACTCACCCTCACTCTCGACCAATTCCTCTTGAAGGATATCCCCGACTCCCAATGTTAATGGAGGAGGGCTCTTCTCGAACACCATTGGTTTCCCATCTCTCAAAACCTCGCCTGTGTTCAGGCCTTTCAATTCTTCCAGCCTTGCCAATGGACACTCCTTTGGTCATTGGCTCTTCCAATGCAACCGAGGATGACTTGAAAGCTAAAGGCAGGGAGGTTGCATCATTTTCCTGACTGCCAGACTCACTCTATCCTTAACTTGTGTGTATTCTTCTGGCCTCCAGCCCCATCAACATTTTTTGTTTGGTGGTGAATCCTGATTCCTGACAGTTTTGGCCAGTCTGTCAAGTATCTAGGTTGGCTTATACACACCTCTGGGACATATCTTATGTTTCTGAGATAACCACATGAGACACTGCAAAATTGGTTTCAAACCAGCTCCAAGAGAAATAAATTTTGACTCTGTTGTGGTACCCTCTTCAAAGGGCTAAGACCAGTCAGATGGAACTCTGAATAAATTATCCATGAGTCAATGTTAAGGTGTGTTCTGATAAAAAATGGTGATTTGGTGGGTTTTGAACCTGCAATAGCCCATTAACAGAAACAAAATTTGATTCTGCCCTGGTAACCACTCAACTAAGTTGACCAACTGAGGGAACCCTCCATGTGTGAATGTCATCAAGATGAATGTCTAGTATGAGTTGAAGAGTATCATGTATTGACAATAGAATTAGCAGTGCATCTGCCAACGCAAAAAGACTAGTTTGCATTTGATTGGAAGGACACAAAACATGTCACGACTCCATAAGGCGCCGTTCCAATAAGTTAGTTGGCCTTAGAATAAAATTAATTTATGAAAGCATTCTCGACCTAGTGTCGACATTCTTCAATAATATTTCCGCTGAACATGACAGAATTTCGATCGCGGAAGCGCAGGGGAAACGCCGGGTTGAGCTTTTCATTTCAAAGCCCGCACTTTCCCGATACTTACAACCTCGGGGAGAACATATCACCAACGCCTACTATGTTGTGCTCCTCGTTCCGCTCTGCAACCGCCTCTCTGGGTCTGGGACGGCGGGCAGTTTCTACCATCGCTCAAAAGTATTCCAAAGCTGTTTATTCGGCTGCTCTTTCGAAATCACCGCAAACACTCACCAAGGTCCAGTCGGAACTGAACGCTATCTCTAACGTCATCAAGGAGGTGCCCGACCTCAAAGCGTTCGTCAGCAACCCAACGCTATCTGCTAAGGATCGCTCTGCGGGCCTCGCTGTCATATATTCTCGTGCAGAAGGGTCCAAGAAGGAGCCTGTCTCCGACATAACCAAAAACTTATTCGGTGTCCTGTCGGAGAATGGTAGACTTGGAGAGACGCAAGGTGTTATCGAGGGGTTCAACGAGTTGGTTGCAAAGTACAAGGGAGAACTGGAAGTGGTTGTCACGTCTGCTACTCCTCTGCCCAGGGATTTGTCCTCCCGGTTGGAGACTATCCTCAAGCAGTCTCAGACAGCTCAACAGGCAAAGTCGCTGAAAATTTCGAACAAGGTACTTCAGTTGCGTTCATAACCCTTTCTCGGTTCTAATAAAATTAGGTCAACCCTTCAGTTCTCGGCGGTATTGTGGTGGACTTCGGCGATAAGAGCATTGACCTCAGTGTCTCGTCGCGTGTCAACAAGCTTAACAATATTCTGCAGCGTGAGTTTTGCTTGTTTCTGTATAGTTTGATGGCTGATCTCTTGCATAGAATCCGTATAGATACACGCATATCGTAGAGGAGATTGCCAGTGGCTGGGATTTCTCAACCTCACGAAGGAGAAGAAAGCTTAGTCGAGTACTTTTGTTTTTACCCAGCCAATCGCGCTTTGGGAATTGCTCTAGTTGCGTTGGTAGCTTCCAATTGCTAATAGACTGTCTTCAACATTGCTCCAACGTTTCAACACTGACAACTGTCAATTTCTTTCAAACGTTTCAAACCTATAAAAGTATAAAAAAAAGTATAATCTTGCAAGGAGCTGCACATGCTTGCGTGAATCCCTGTTCGAATTCTGCGCGATGGGCCTTAGTATAATGATACTTTCAAGCGTTTTCACTGTGTCACGTGAACCTCTTCGAGTCTGTCTTGACCACCACTAGCGGCTTGGAGATAGAGTTAGTTCTCGCCTGCGTCAATGAATGCCACTCAGGCAAAAGACAGGCTATATGGCCAACTCGCAGTTAGTCTGAAGAACATGTCACGCGCTGTCGGGCAGACAGCGGACCTCTTTGAACAACTTCAGACAGACTTGGACGCCATGAGAGTTCTGGCTGGTACACATGCTGCACAGTAAGTCCTGATTCTGAGCTGCACATCTGACTTATGTGACCTATCATGTATACTTAGGTTCATGACTGTTGCTGCGGAACTCAGCCCCGAGGCTGATGGGGGAGCCAATACCGAAACAACTGCGGTGGGTAGCACGTCATTGGAAAGTGTTGATATTGAGACCCCTCTAGTGAACCATCTTCCGACTCGAGAACAGAGACATCGCAAGACATTTGAGTCCGATTGCATGCGGATCCAGATCCGTTACTCGAGTACCTCGTCATAGTAGTGTCGATGTCCAGCAAAGATTTCAATGACGAGGAGCCTTGCGATGGGAATATGTTCTTCTCGACCGGCTGTCTTTCTGATATATGCCTGCTTCGTCAATGTAGAATCTGACCTCGGGAGCATGCAAAGGCATCCGGGATTCGCTCCTTGTTCGCTTCCTCGATATAGCTCAAACATGAGCTCAGAAGTCAATATCCGATTTACTCAGCAAGGCAGACGAGACAATACCAGCAAGACGAATATGCCTTCGAATACAGTGATGAACAGAACCTTTAGGTCATGAGAACGGGGTGTCTGATTGTGACTCAATTCCCACCTCTCAATTATGGTATTTTCCTATATACCCCTCAACGCCACACACGTACTAGCAAGCCAGGAAATCCACTGCATCAACAACACATTCCCTACAAGGTGTCTCAGGCTTGCTCTTCGCATGAAGAACCTGTGATGAGGGCACTGGATGGCATCGAAGAGTCGGTGTATGTGCCTAGCGCTGCAGAACACCGTCCCCGCCGACCGTCGGCGCCATTCTCTGTTGCAGATTTATTACAGTACATATTATGCACATGTCTTGCATATTCTATCACATTTCTGTTGCTTACAAGTGCATTGACTTGGAGCGGTGTCACACGCGGACCGCGGTCTCGTGACTTGGTTAATATTTAACGGACAAACCCCTCTCTAGCGACAAGTGTACTTCAACGACCACTCTGAGGCCCATTCCATTGTTCTCCCGTCTGGTAGTCTCACTTGAATATGCCACCTAAAGCAAGTGTTATTCGCTTGCAAAATTATCCGTCCTTGACGCAGCCCTCTCTTCAACACGTCAGCGAAAACGAAAAGCTCGAGGGGCTCCAGCTCGTTCGAAGCGAACTGGTAGGCTCCCATAATAGCAGTGACTTCAGTCAGATGAATTGAAATGCAAGGTAAAGGCAAAAACGCCACAACAAGCATTGTCAATGCTGGACCCTCGTGCGTACTCTCTTCTACCGCGTTTCCTTCTGATAATAATAAAGGCTACCAGCAGGGTTGAAAATGGCAGTTCTGTGGATAGTGTAGATGTGCGCAATCTTGCATTAGCTATTGGGCAGTCTCCTTTACTACTCACTTTTCTGCAGGCGTCCCCACCTCAAAAGAAACCTAGAAACACCGGGACACCCGCAACGCCAAGAGCGGAAACGATTACAGAGGATCGCGCAAATACGATGGATACTTCGTGAGTCTTCCGACTCTTGTTTGCCACGGAAAACTCACAGATAGTGAGTCAGTGATGAGCCCATTCCGAGTCAAACAGTAGCCAGGAACTCAGAAAAGATGAGACGTCCAAAATCCTCTCGCCCAGATCCATATACCACACTCCCTGCGAAGACCACTTCCTACATTCAACTACGATTCCAGCTCATGAACTTTGCAAATGTATATCGCATCGTTCAACTTCCAGTCACGTTCACCTTCGCCAATCTGCACACACTCATCCAGTACATGTTCGGCTGGAGCAATTCGCACTTGCACCGCGCAGAGGTCGTTTCGTATGTCGTCATGCATGACCCGAACGGCGACCTGGCTGGCACGATGAAAAGATGGGGTCGCAAGCCAATGTTGGGAGAGTTTTTGGGAGGCGAGGAGGAGGAATTCGGGGACAGGATATCGTGGAAGTTTGAGAGGGACGATAACCCTATATATCATGTCGACCCATATGGCGTGCGCCCGGAAGGTTTTGGCGAGGACTATGCGAAGGCGATCAAGGACTCCCATCTGAAGTTGGGTGAAATCTGGACCAAGGATTCTGCGAATAATGCATCACTCGGAGAGTCTCCAAACGGTGATATCGGCATTATCTACGAGTATGACTTTGGGGGTAGGATCGTTTTTAGGATTGCATCAAAATCTGCTGACATCGAAGCAGAT
The DNA here is from genome assembly GCA_016767475.1 of Suillus weaverae. Taxonomy (NCBI): domain Eukaryota; kingdom Fungi; phylum Basidiomycota; class Agaricomycetes; order Boletales; family Suillaceae; genus Suillus; species Suillus weaverae. Next base: position 319,702 of record MU179319.1, read on the forward strand.
TCTTGGACGGTGCATATTTCATGCGACCCAAAGGAATTGTTCTTCGAGAGTAGAACACCAATTAATTTTCCTATCGTCAAACAAGCACAGGGGGCGGTACGTGGCTCGATGTCCCCTTTGCTCATCGTTCTCATTAATTCCATCGCGCAACAGCCTCCCATCGAACATGCTCCAGACTTTATCCCCGGGGTAAGTTTTCTTGATCGTATAAGATCTTGGACCAGCCTGACAGAAACTTAGGAAGACGACGCCAACGATAAGACGGTCTCTGACCGCATTTTCGTACAGGAGAACTTCGAGCTCTATTGCGAGGGCAAGTTGATGTCTTGTGCTCGAAAGACTGAATTGGCCATCTTTACACCGGAGGAGGAAGCGGAGCGTCAGAAGCGACTACAGCGTCAGCGCGAGCAAAGGATGGAGGTCGATTCTGATGAAGAAAACTATGACGAAGACGACGATTCAGGTGAATGGTACTGAAGAGCTCTTCAAGGACCTTACGAACCCGAGTCATGTGCTGAAATGAATCGCGATACTAATGTTTGCGATGACACAGAAACATACATAGCTTTATTTTTATGCCAAAGTTCCATCTAATGACATAACGGCCGTACTCATAGAATTTTGCAACTCTTCAAGGGGTAGACCTTCGATCCTTCGATTCTTCAATTCTGTAAAATTACATGGATACGAATATGCGGCACATTTTATGAATACACTGCTGAAATGATTTCCTTCCCTTTCACTCAATAGTCACTTTGTTCTGAAGCAAAGTCGTAAGACTAGAGCGGAAGAACCCCATGAAGATAATCTTGCCTTGTAGAATGCGACATGATCTTTAATATGTGATGCTTTGGTTTTTGGATCCGCATAGTACCTTAGATGATAACTCAATATACCAACCCGGCCTGGCAGATACAGTTGCTTCGACTTGCCATGCGATATCTTTCACAGTGTCACCACGAATCTGTGCAGAATAGTACGACGCGGTGCTTTAGGGGGGATTCCGTCAAAATAGGTTCAGCCCTGAGCGCTGAGCAACGGATCCAAGGTGCTCACCCTTTCCAAGCACACTCAGTGCTGAGCACTCGAAGTTCAATCCGCATTGACATTACATCGATGATAAGATGCTTTACCTTGTGTCTGACGGAGTGAGGAGTGATTTGTTGACGGACTCAGGGGGGAAGTAATAGTTGCCCTCCACCACAACGGGGCTGGAGTCCTCGGCAAGTGTTTCATCTCTGTAAGTTACTTTGACCATGATTTAAAGTTTAACGTTTATGGGCGCTATATAATCAGGTAGTGTTAGATAGTGTTGGGCCTAGGCGTCGTTATACACCCTCGCCGTGTTGATGGCGCAGGCACACTCACATGTAAGGTAGTTTCAGCCTTATAACGCAAGATCTGGACTATTTAGTTGTCCTTGCCTAGGCTGTAAGTAGCTGCTGTACTAGTGGGCTAGTAGCGCGATCAGAGTGGGAAGGTTGTCGTCAAGTTGAACAAGGTTAGTTAGTATCAGATGGCTCGGCAAAATCCGGGTGTGCAAGGTGTCGGCCCATAGTTGGGGCGATAAATATTGGGTTGGTCAGACTCCTGCCTTCGGTATATACTCAGGATCACGCCAGCATAAAGCAACAGCGCTCGAGCGACCCCCTTCGCGGGGAAGAGATATGCAGACGCGAACAGCAAAATGGACCGCAAACAGCATGATCGGTGCGCTATTACTATTGCATACAACTCCATTTTTTGAATAATATTCGGCTTTCCGCATACAGCTGGTGCTGGAGGTGGTCTGGTTGCCAGCATTGCGACCTGTCCGCTCGACGTCGTCAAGACCAAGTTACAAGCTCAGCATACGGTCCAAGGGCAGCAGGGTTATCAAGGAGTTTTTGGTATGTTCTCCGATCCCTTCATTTCCATTCTCATCTCCCTTATCATCCCTGATACTAGACATCGTTAAAACAACCCTCAAACATGATGGAATACGCGGCATGTATCGTGGTCTTGGTCCCACAATCTTGGGGTACCTTCCAACAATGGCCATCTACTTTGCGGTGTATGACGGGATTAAGACGCGCTTCGGAGAACCTGCGCTGGGCCAACTGCCAAAGCATGACCGAATATACCCTGCCGCACAACCTAAGGGCTACCAGCCCGTCATGCGCGACCACCCGTGGACCCTCCACATCCTTTCTGCGATGATCGCTGGTGCGGCGAGCACGACCTGCACCAATCCACTATGGGTCATCAAAACCCGCTTCATGGTATGAGATTTGTTTCAATATCAATTACCTGCAGTCCAATTCACAAACTTGCCAACCCCTGGCTCATGCATGCGATAGACACAGTCAAGACGAGAAGTTAGATATCGACATACCTTCGATGCAGCCTTGGCAATATACCGCACAGAGGGCATGCGCGCGTTCTACCGCGGGCTCCTACCCAGCCTCTTAGGAATATTTCATGTAGCCGTCCAGTTTCCCCTATACGAAAAGCTCAAGATGTGGGCCCGTGAGTGGCAGCTACCTATTCTGCATCGTGTTTATGGACAATTTTAAATAAACGTAGAGGGCGACTCCGATGAGCCGCTACGGAGCGACACGATATTGCTATGTTCTGGCATAGCGAAGATGGCTGCATCCATCGCGACGTATCCACACGAGGTTGTCCGCACACGGCTGCAGACGCTCCGATTACCAATAGCTGAGGATGCATCCTCGGACGGCATGGTCAAAACACATGCGCGCCGCGGAATCATTTACATAACGCGCAAGATCATTCAGAGAGAGGGCTGGACGGGTCTCTATAAAGGACTTTCAGTCAATCTATTCCGAACAGTGCCCAACAGTGCCGTGACACTTTTAACGTGCGTTGAAGACCGTAGCTCGATGTCACTCTCCATTGACATAATTGCTAGATATGAATTGCTCATGCGTCACCTCACGGCTCAACAATAAGATATAATTGTACCCATCTCGTGATTGTATATCGGCATTCACCTGCCTCAACTAAGAGGAAAGTGCTTTTTTTGAATACGATGAATTCAACACTGCATTTAGAAAGACCTTTTCATGTATAGATTTATAACCCAGTGTATAACGTCGATATCATTATGGGCACGTTCCTTTTTACCTCGCGTATTTGCCCTCCTTTGCCCTGTTCCTCCTGTTGCAGTAATACCTGTGCTATAATTGACATCATAATTGGCTGGCGCTACATAGCCTTGCTTGCCGTCCTCAATTTGAAGATGCAGTCATGTCACTCTCGTTAATGTTATACTTTGCCAGCGGACGGATTGCGTGTTCAAATAGGTTCAAGTTCCATAATAAAATGGATTGATCCGCCCCTTTACTCCTGCTAAGTCAGGCCCGACATTCTATTCCGGACGCACCCTTTGCCCGGCGTGTGTATGTGAAGAGAGCGAAGCTAACGTACATCTCGCTGTTCCAACCGGGTATTTCCCGAAAATTGTACGGCCGAGAGCCATCATGAACAGTAAAGAATACCCCGATCCAGTCCAAATCGAGGAAACGTCCATCTCCCTTCCGTATAAGATCCAGGTCGGTCAGCCTATATGTACGCGATGTTTGCGATCGTTTCATCATCATCATTATTAAAGGAGAATCTGCCTAGTCATATAGTAACCCAGACGGCATATATGGTCAACAAGGTTTTGGCACGAGCAAAAAAACAAATGGAAACGAGGACTGTAAAGATGTATGAAAAAGCGTTCGGGAGTAAAGAATCCAAGTGTGCGTCTGTCCTCCCTGGAAAAGGGGAGCGTCCGTCCCAGCTGGCATGGTCCACATGCATGCCGAAATTTGGTTGTCGGAAAGAGCGTAAGCAGTTTGAAGATGAGAAGGCATGTGATTCGTGGGCGGCATACGGGCAGGGGTGGGAAGACGTGACCCGACAAGTATTTGCAACCACAGCTGTGGGTACAATATGTGTGTGCAAGGAGTGGCAAGGACAGTGTCCGTGGGGAAATACAGGGCAAGTGCTGGGAGTAGGAGCAGGGTAAAGGGGTAGGAGTCCGAACGAAAAGTCTAGTGCAACTACAGAAATTACCGAGAACCACGATGGCAGCGGATGTATGGTAAAAAGCCAGCCTTGAAATAAAGGAAAAGGGTGCGGGGTAGGGTGGAAAAGCGAAGACTAGAGAGGTGGAGTTATGCGGGTTAGAAGGGCAAGCAGAGGTGCGAACTACACGGCGACGAAGGTGGGACAACAACGTGAGGACTGCGAAAGGTATCCGAGAAAATATACAACCAACGTTGAGAAGTCGAAATTGAAATAAAATAAAGTAAAGCGCACAAGAAATTCTAGCGATCTTGCACTGTACCACCAGTCTCACTCAGAGTTTCCACTTTAACTCCCCGTGATGAACTGACACTCCGTATGTCGCGTCCTTCTTCTGCCAATTCACGACTCATGATCGCATCATCCCTGTTGTCCTCGGCCTCCTCAACAGGGGGCCCTGCAAAATCAGGTTTGCGCAATGCTTTCCTAAATGCATCCGCCATGATGGCTGCATCGGCTCCTGAAAATGGACCGGTGTCGCCTGCAGAGTGTGCCCGTGAGACATCAGATGCACCATCCGGAGATACGATCGATCCAGGCCGATGATGTTCTGATGATGTCCGGCCAGCCGCCGCCGACCCAGCCGCCAGCAACGGTAGTTGAGGAGAGTTGGAATTTTGGGCATTGGCCATCATCGGAGACGAGGAACCCATGGACCCTCGATTCGAGAGCCGTTCACGATTTCGTATACGGCGTACGATTAACCAAATCAAGACACCACCAGCTGCGATGGCGAGAAATCCGAGTACCACGATGACTGCTATTGCCCAATGAGGAAAAGGTGGATTCGAGCTGTTTTGCTGAACATTTCCCGATGGAGCCGACGATGTCCCAGATGCATGTAAGCTAGATGACGACGATAATGACGCGGCCGCGGCGGATGACGATGCGGCGGCAGCAGATGACGAGGATTGCATAGATGAAACGACAGCATCTGCATATGTAGTTTCTTCACGAACATGTTAATTAAGGCATAATATGTTGCGCGTCAAACGTACGAATTGCCGTGAACGTTGGATTTGTGGTTTGAGAGCCATCCAGACCATTCTGATTGGTCAATACCCAATAAAATGGGTATGAGAAGTTCTGCCCTGGCGTCCATGAATTGCCTTTGTCTCCGAACCAAGTATCATTCACTGGTGTATTCATTTCACCGGCATTACCAGTTGGATTTTTCTCTGTGAAATTGAGAATGGGGAGGTTCGTATCGCCATCAAACAAGTATAGCTGGACGACATTGAACTGCAAAAGTTGCGGTCGTCTACTGTTCCCTGTTACCGGGTCAATTTCAATAGGGAGAAAATGAAACTTGGAGATACTCACAGACAACGGGTGCCCACTGGTGTTGAATCACTAGATCACCTGCGTTTGGATAGCAAGTCACCTGACTATTATCAGCGTATATTTGACATGTAGTCTCGGCTGCCGCTGGCGTAACAAACACAAGAAGTTAGTGCTAGATACGAGTAATGAGGGAGACGCGACTGCTCGCGTCCGGAACCTCGCATAAGTACATTGTACACGCACCGAGCGCACTCTCATTCGAGATAATAGTTCCTTGTCTCCTTCCCAGTGATGAAGACCAAGAAGGTCCCACGTCAAGTCTCTTTCGCTTCAATGACGAATATGATGACGATGGTGGAGCTGTCTGAGCTGGCCAAGGCGAATTCTGGGACGGGTTGGGAGACATTGCAGGAATTTGTTATCAAGAGAAGATATCGTAGCAGATATTGAATGAAAGCCTGAGAGGTAACGGTTCGCCCGTTTCTTCAAGAAGGGGCGGAAAGTAAGTACTGGTATGGCTGGGAGGAGGTGGGATATATTATTGGTTGCTTTACGACCTTGAATCTTGGGGGGATAGACCAATGAACAAGGAAGCGGAAATTGACGGCCTTTTCAACGTCAAGTGCAGCGACGACGACTAGTTCGGCGACGGCAGCAGCGACGGGAATGACGCAGGGGACGTCGAGCAGGGAGTGAACAGAGCGAAGGTTCTGCACTAAGGTTGCAAAAGGTGAGTGTCCTGAATTCTCAAAGACCCTGAATACCCCTGCTTACATAATTACCCCCTTCCCTTTGTTCGCGCGCGGCTCTACTTGTCCGCGCGTTTTAGGAAATCTGCCTCGCCTTATTCATAAAATCTGATTCCCTCGGTGTAGCCCCCATTTATTACACTGCCGCATCTGCTACTTGGTTCATCAATCGATAACATCATTTCGTTTATGCGGAAGATTTGAAAGCTCGCCGTAGGCAACGGGATATGTTAAGTGCGCGCTGATGCTATCGATAGCAGGTGAGTATCATGATAGCGTAGGTTATCATGACTTTCACATGGAAGAAATAAATGGGTATCCCGCAGTCTCCAGCGCAGCTCAGAGAGAGGTAACTTGCAACGCAAATCATGCGACGTGGTTCACAATTGGCTGCTAAAAGTATAACACGGTACGAAATTGCTCAGCTTACAGACGTCATGATGTATGAAATAAGGTCTGTTCACATGGATTAATTTAAATTTGAAATGCGGCGAAGCTTCACCAGAGTTACCACTCACCGCCATCTGATTCTGGCGATGCCACCGGAGAAACACTCATCTTGTGGGTTTCACAGATACTGCAAAACACAGATTTTCACGCTGATATTCGGATTACCGCCAAACCAGGGCCATGCAAGCAAAAACTCGAACGAAGCTGTCATCTGACATCGGCTAAACGGTTTTGAGATGCGGGAAACCGGAAGAACTTGTCCTCGACAGTAACTCCGCAAAACACATCGCAGAAGAAGTCGAGAATGTAGCCTGGTCCCTGTTTTCTGTTTGCATCCACGGAGGCGAATATCACGACCCCAGAACAGCCTTTTGATTGAAGAATGGACAGAGCCGTCGGATTGATAGTGTTGGATAAGCTTGGTCGTGATTATACTCTGGCTACCACCGAAAAAAGGTCCTGAAGCTAGAATCACGGGAGAACAAGAGGGAAGATTTGGCTACGTTGGCATACAGTCCAGATCTCTTGGATATGAATGTGGGGATAAGCTATCGGACCACCCACAAAAGACTTGAATATTACATAATATTCTGAAGGACCTGAACAAGACAGAGAAGTCTGACAAGTTCTTGTGATAGGCGATCAGCTGGTGAAACAGGAGGGTTGCATTGGGATCGACACACTCGTAAGACGAAGGCTTCACGTGCGCCAAGTCGAGCATGTCCTAGGACAAGGCATTGACTAGATAATTCAACAGAAGGGGTCGACGCCTAACAACGCCAGCTGCAGTGGTTGCTAGCTCTGCAGATTTATCATTTCGTGTGGCATGGCAGCACCAGACCGGGGTCACATACTTCTACTCAACAGCTTGGGGAGGTCAAACACCAACAAAACTCCATTGTCGACTATCCAGGCCCTCATCGTCCACTACCTTGCTCATATTCATCCTTCTCCAACACCTCTCGCTGCCACTATTGTTAGCAGCCCTATCTTCCTTCCGTTCTCGCATTCAAAACTACAAGTTCTCAGTACATCCTTCCGTCATGCAGTACATTCGAAACTACATGTGCTGAAAGCGGATTCGAGCGGACTGTTTTCTCCGAGCTTAGATACTCAGCTCAACGTCTGGTCCCTTGCTATATTTCAAGGTCTCGAAGGTGGACACGCCATTATACGATTAGCCTGCTGCAGCGGACTTCTTCTTGGCCTTGAGGATATCCTGCAGAATTTACCAGCAAAGAAGCGAGACGTAAAGGGTATAGCCGAAGATGAACTGGTAATGACCTTTGCAGACGTTATTGACCAGTTCTCAACGTCTGATACATGGGGAAAAGAATTTCATTCTGCCGCTGAATCAGGTGCGTGCTCAAAGCATCGGCAACTATTCTGCTAATGTGAACCCTGCTCCTCTAGCTGATGCTCTTGCATTGTCACTCATCATAGCTTCTCAATCTCTTCTGTTGGTGCCCTCCGAGAAATTCACTGCGCTCCCCCTTTCTGTGAGTCCGTTCACATGAACCGTTCGCTTATACCAATGTGCTGTCAGCATCTATTAGGCCTAATTATGCGCACCGTTGAGGATGCGTTTGATGGTGGAAGGTTCCTATCCCCCCTCCAGTCTTCGTTATGTTCCAAGGCAGAATTCGAAATTCATATACTTGTCAGTGGCCCACGTATATATATATCCCTAAACTAACATTCATTCATACAGCTAGACAGTCCAATTTCAAAATCCATCAAGAACATATCCAATTCGACTTCCATGGCTTACATTAGTTCAATATCGAAGTTGTGCGCTAGAACCGTGTCGCTCTTTGTAGATCATAGGCCAAACGTCGCATTGCCCCTAATCGCGGAAGCATATCAAAAACTCAACTCTATCACCGCCCACGTTGAAACCGACTGGTTACCGACCTCACTCTCTGGGGCTACAGTCCAGAGCTTGTTATGTGAGAACCTCGTTGGATTAATAGCCGTACAGCGCTCATCCACACTTAGCACCAGACGCCAGGGAAGTTACAACCGCCATATGGGCGACTTTGAAAACACTCCTTTTCAGCGTGATTATGATCACAGAAGCAGGTCTCTCTGCTTTGGTCTACGTCCCCTCCACCTCCGCTGTTCCATCATCGACTTCGACGCTCGCAGTAATCGTTCTGCAAGCGCTCTCACACCTGTCATTTGTTATCACGCAGTTTGGTGGTGCAGGCCATAGTGCTTTCGATGAGCTCAAGAGGTTGTTTTACCTTGCACTCGATGTTCTCGGAAGTGATGTAACAGAGAGCAACAAATACGTTCGACACCTTTGTGTCGTCGAACTGGGCCTGGAGCCATTTCCGGCTCATCCTTTCTATCAAGCGAAAAAGGCCTTTGCGCTTTCAGCAATCGAACAACTTATTCCTGTGCTTAACGAATTGACTATTCAGGAGCTTGTATTTCCTACGTGCCTTCCGTAAGTTTCATCCTCCACGCATACAGTGATTCACCCTTAACACGTGGTAGGCACCTGTCTGACGCTAGTCACCGCGAGACGTTCGAATCCGCACATAGCGTCGTCCTTGCGATCTTCGCTTCGCATGCGCAGAAGGCAAGCGAGTCGACGTCACAACAGGGGGGCGGCTTCACAAGGGAAATCGTGCCGTTTTATGCCAACTGTTTAATAGACGTAAGTGGCTACGTCTTAATTCTCGAGCGTCTTTGACCATGTTGGTCGTTCACAGAATTCAGTGCAGGGCAGGCTTAGTGCGCTGCAACTCCGGTTAGCTTTTGCTGCTCTCGTTCGGAGTGCGGCGTCTGCTGCCGATTTGTCTCTTGCATGGTTTTGCATCGACTGCCTTCTGGCTGCTATTGCATCTACCTCCGAGCATGACGACGAGCGTCAGCATCGGCTTCACCTGACTCTTATCTCGTGTGTGCCGTCGGTGCCGTTGGCCTTGCTCCCTCGCTTGCTGGATCCCATCCGTTCATTTATTGATGCAGCTCAGGACAAGGAGAGGCAGGAACTTACCGACGGACTCTTTGCGGAGATCAAGGAGCGCGTCGGCGATAGAGAGAAAGAATATATGATTCGGTGGTGGGGAACGCTGCGGATGACATGGGCTCATACTGGGCCTGGTCGTAAGAAAATCCAGGGGGACCATGGTTTGGACACTGAGGTGGCATTGACACCACGGCTGTGATATGCTCTCCTGATGTTTTGTGTAACTTTTCTCGCATGCAGGGTTTTGCGTACAAATTACTCAGGTGACAAATGCTTGGGGTCGTCGTACATAACATGTCCCTCTGGCAGTCCTGTCGAGACGCATGAAATCAAGGGTTCCAACGCGCCACACTGACTGCATAGCAACAGCTTTTCATTTAGATATTCTGTCCCGAAGCGAGGCACGAGGATAAGTTGGGATGGAAATTCCTAGAATGAACACTGTCAGCGACAGTGCAGCACGTGGGCTCCATAGTGACTGATGTCGATACTCCTACATGGACGGCCATTGATAAGCGCTAGCACCTATAGGTTCTGAATCTGAGACTGCGAAATTGTTTGGTAACCCGCCCCCATGCTCACTCTTGCATGGCAACAAGTTTGGGCTGCTATCGGGGCCTCCGTCCCAAAACTGTCTGCTTGCAATCAAGCACGAAAATTCGTACTACACTCTCGTTACTACCAACTAAGATCGCTGCGGTACGACAGCACACAATTGAGTACTGTGACGACATACCTCATTGTAGGGGTACTATACAGTAACCAACTCGCTTAGAGGTCCTTTATCTGCCTCAAATGGTAATACGGGCGCCTAACTATGTATAATACACCACTAGTACTGAGAAGAAAAGGGTCACGGTAAAAGGGAGAAGGACAGGAATAACATTGGGGGGTTGTTGTGCGAATACCATCATATCAATCAGGTAGGTTTCATTAAATTCATTTGACTACACTGGTCAGTGGTGAGAGTGAATGCGTACGGTTCGGGGTCACGATGACATAAAAAGGGTGAATTCCGCACCCATCATAGCCTCACGGGAGCTCACAAGATAATAAACAGGGTGCCTTCAGTGTCCTTCAAGCTTGAGACGGGCCTGCCGCCCAACTGCCAGTATGTACATGTAAATCCCGCCTGCTAGATCAAATAGGCAAGTATTACATAAATTGATCAGCAGACAGCAGTGTCACAGCACCTGACGGTCCTGACAGCAATCCATACCTTCAATTAATAGTGAGAAAACATGATATAGATGGCACTTGACCGGGCAGGTCCACCACCACACCGTAATGGATTTTCGGTGTAATCAGGGACGGAAAAGGACGAAGTATGGCCAGTCAGTTTACGTCTGACGTATAAAAACAACCATGAGAGTTTACATGACAGAGCGTTCCTTGCTTTTATTCGTCGTTCTTGCCTTTTTGGATTGGTGGATACTAGATAGAGATGGCTGAAGTCGTGTCGCCTGCGGGAATCCTCCCTCACATACCTGACGACCTCACGCTTGCGCAGTTCATATTGGATGCGGAGCATGTCAGAAAGCCTGTTCGTAAGAGTGGTGCCTGGATTGTTGATGACCAGAGTGGGAGAAAGATTGGGCTTGAGGAGGTAAGTGTGCCTGCCAGTGAAATTGTGCAACTCTCTGCGGGATAATGCGCCAAAGTTGGTGTTGGGTTGACACAGATCGCTATTCCGATCAATGGTTACAATGGCTGATCGTGTACCTTGCAGCTCAGAGCTCGGACGTATGGTTTGGCTAATGCGTTGAGTATCCGCTATAACATCCGTGGGTTCTCTATCTTCTCATGGTACTGAGTGGCAAGTGCCACATACTGACTCCTCCGGTTCCGTACAGAGGAGGATCATGTTGGTAATGACACTATCATAACTTCAATGGCTTGCGAGTGTTGATGATCCCCCATTCTGCACCTGAAAGTGTTGATCTACAGTCCAAATCATGTTGGTATGCGAGCTAGCTTCATCACATGCATGTTTGCGTTGACAGTATGAATTCCGCAGATTATCTTGTGGCTGCTTGGGCAGCTCACAGACTTGGTGCTGCCATGTCGTATGCTCACTTTCTCCAGGTTGCCTAAAACATTCTGAAACACGCCCACAAGCGGTGCCAACCCGCTATTCACAGTTGACGAACTCGTGTATCAAATCAATACAGTGAAAGCAGCCGTCATCATCACACACCCGGACTCACTTAATGTGGCCTTGGCGTCTGCACACGCCGCTGGTGTATCTGCGGATCGCGTCATTCTTTTTGACGTCGAGGGTGCTGATACCGCACAGAGAGTGACTGTGCAAGGTTTAGTTTCGCAAGGTCTCGCGAGTGTTCCGAACTTCACTGAACGGAAGCTTGCTCCTGGTGAGGGGAAGACCAAGGTGGCCTTTCTGAATTTTTCCAGCGGGACGACTGGTCGTCCGAAGGTGAGCGTGTATTTCGCGAGGACATGCATGTGGATGTAACTTGCACATGTTATATATCAGGCTGTTGCAATACCCCACTACGCCCCGATTGCAAATGTCATTCAGCTTGCCACGCACCACAAAGTCGGTGAGGATTATGCCGGACAAAGATTTAAACCTGGTGACGTATGTTGTGCTGGTGTGTGCATTGCTGTTTATCCGAAGGGCTCAGTTTGATTGACTGCGCAGTGCTTCCTTTATACCGTGAGCCATTGCCACTCTAGCAATGTTGTTGTGAAACTGATTGTTTCCAGATATTTATGGACTGGTCTTCAATGTACGAGCTCATTTGACTTTAGTTATCTCATTACTGAATATCTTGTAGGCCCATTATGCCTTTTTCTGCGGAGTGCGTCGACACACTCTGAATCTCCTGTTGCACACTGACTGAAGTGCATCCAGATGACGGTTGTTTTAACAGCGAAATTCAACTTTCTAGAGTTTTTGAAGAACATAACCAGGCACCGTATTACCCATCTTATGTACGTCGTCGTCCGGCTTTATTTGACCTCACCTGAACAAGACTCTAGGTTGGTCCCCCCACACATTGTACTATTGTGCAAGGTCAGCGAGTCGTAATTCCGGAATGATCGGGTCTCTCACCTATTTGCGTTTGCCACTTAGCATCCAGCCGTCAAGAGTTACGATTTTAGTCACGTCCGATACATCACTTCGGGTGCTGCGCCCCTGTCTCGTGAGGTGATGGAGCAGCTCATTCAGATATTCCCAAACGCCGACCTAGGGCAGAGCTACGGTAAGTCCATCTCTGGATGGCGCGTGTCCACGTTTCATCCTAGCGGCCACAGGCCTTACCGAATCGTGCACTGTTATAAGCACTTGGGCGTTGGATAAGAGATGTGACTTGAGTGGTGGTGCTGGCCAACTCCTTCCTGGTATTATCGGCCGCGTGGAGAAACCAGATGGTACTCTTGCGGACTTTGACGAACCTGGCGAGCTCGTCGTAAAGACACAGGCGCTTGCGCTTGGTTATGCAAATAACCTTGAAGCGTATGAGATCATCTTACTTGTGTTACTCACATATTTACCGTAATGTGTTCAGAACGAAGGAAACATTTGTAAATGGGTGAGTGGGTAGGCATTCAATCGGCTGGTGACTGAGGTTCCGCTTTCAGATGGCTCCGTACCGGTGACGAGGTGAAGATGAACCGCCAGGGAGAAATCGTAGTCCTTGACCGTTTAAAGGTTGGATGATTGACCTTAGGTCTTAGTCTCACCTGACTGAGCAGCCCTACAGGAAATGTTGAAGGTCCGTGGATTCCAGGTCGCACCTGCCGAGCTCGAAGGATGTATTCTGGACCACCCCGACGTGACTGATACATGCGTGGTTGGAATACAAGATGAATATAGTGGCGAATTACCACTAGCGTTCGTCGTTCTCCGCCCTGAAGCCGCCAAACGTGTCGAAGAAAGCCCTAAGGCCGCGGACGAGATCAAGGCATCGATTATGAAGGTTGGCGCTTCAAAACTCCATGGAACGTGTCGTGCTTATATTCCAACTAGCACGTTGCTGATAATAAAGTTGGCTACAAAAAACTCGCTGGGGGTGTTGAGTTTATCGATGCTATCCCGAAGAACCCGAGCGGTAAACTATTGAGGAGGGTGCTTAGAGACAAGGCTCGGGAGATGCGGACGAAGCCCAAAGCGAAGCTGTGATGCATGGCGGTCCTCTCTGCAAGTCCACCATAGGTTTCCAATGCACTAATCATGTACCATTCAATTTATCTGTACCAGTACCATTCAATTTATCGATATTATCATTCCTGAATCGTACCAAATTCTGATATGATTAATCCATCACCCCAGACTCAAAGGATTTTAGTTTGCAACACCACTCGCAAACATGCTGAAGAGTTGACAGTACTAGTGTTGGAAATTAATGGGCATGCTACTGGTAGAAGAAATGGAGAAGAAATGCCGCCAGAGCCCGGCTCCCTGCCGCGTGGGAACTCGGAAGAACTCAGACATACTTCAGAGCCCAAAGCTGGCCAAAGTCTGACAGACTTCAACACCCTCCATCAGCTAGACTTTCACCTAGGTGCAACTTTAACATTGTGGACTGTGTTACAAATTTCCTTCGGCGATGGTACTGCGTCTCGAACAAGTGCGCACTTTCCTGCAACTTAGCGGAACACATTCTTTCAAAATCACGCTACTTTTGAATGACCCCCACAACCCCTTCAATGGAGCCCCCAGGCGAGCCTCCCCTTCGTATGACCATAATCTTAATCTCCCCGCACCGGTCGACGAAAGCGTGACCTGCGCTTACCTTGTCTTGATCATCCTGGTCCAAGAGTCACCTGCTCATGTGCATCGTTGGCGCGAGTTTACGTCGAGGACGACCTCAAAAACCCACATACGTCAAGCACTCGTACTCATGTCGCGCCCTTCCGTTTATCCAGCCCATATGCTAGAAAAACTGCGTCTTCAACTCGTACACAGCCAATTGAATATAAACCCTGACCATCATGAACCGTCGATTTTTCCTGGTTCAGCATCTCCCATCAACGATCTTTTCTTTTTGGCACCAGTTGGTCCTGGCTTTCACCCTCTATGTTCTCATCATATCACGTCAATTTGCGGATACACTACTGCACAGATGACGGTAACAAAAATACGGCTAGCACAGCAAAAGTTTTGTTGCAACTCTTTGGTGCACTCGTCAATCTGTAGACCCCCGCACTCGAACTAGATATGGATCCAAATGGGACTGCTCCCCACACCCCACGGACTGGCGGATTTCCCTCTCCCGGGAGTTCGAACCCTGATCATTTCTGATATCCCAAGAAACATCCTGCGGCGCATTGCTCGAGAACGACTTTCGTTCGCTGGTCCGTTGGAGGAGTCAGAGGAGCATGTCATGTTTATCCAGATGATTGGCACCATCAAGTTGAGATGTATCATCGTATTGATCGTCTGAAATCTGAATGTTATTGCGATGTAGTTAGCAGGCAGTGGTCATACTTAGCCTAGTACCTTGGTCAGTCCCTCACCATGTTGCATATATATCGCTCATGGCAACTTTGGTCAAAAAGTGGCTTTCCTCGGGTCTTCTGATCCGCTAAACTGATTTCATTAGACGATGTATGTCCATACTCAATACTTATTCAATATTAGCAAGCAGGAGACGACATCGGATGGGATCCTCCCTCCGGTACTATCAACCAAAGCCAACGTCCGTGGTATGTCCTGAGGCCCCACATCCTTTGGCTAACGTGAGAATAGGAGGTCAAGCGGTCATCGCGGGCTTGGTAAACACCGCAAATACTAGTATATGTCATTCGACTGGCGTGGCTGATAATGCGCTCACCTCTAGTAGACGGAAGCGGGTGCAGCCTCAACCTGATGATGAACGACAACGCCAAATGGCTCTACCCCTGCTAACTTAGCTATGCAAATGGTGGCAAACACCCGGATCCACCACCCTTGCTGGAGGGGTACCCCACATCACCACAGAACACGTCATCATTTTTCCGTCACAGAAGTCTGGCTTTCCTTCGAATGTGCGAGACTTTGACTCTCAATTCCTGTAAGTTGGTTGTTTTGCAACTCGATGCCCCGTGCACCTGTACTGAGAAGAATAAGACAGGCTCGTCGACTCACCAGCAATCTTTGTTATTGCCGGACAACCCATTTTAATACAAACATCCTGGCAAGCTGTACTCGCATACGTAGGCCATCATCTGCCGCGGTTGAGACCCCGAGTATCGCCCATGTCTTCCCCCATCGCTGAGATACAAAAGACGCCGGCGGTCATGCCCCAATAGACGATACGAGGCCATATTAGCCGGGCACGAGATGCTGTCCACCTGCCTGGCAGACGGCGCATCATCACATGTTCGGTTGACGGCTTACTCCGACTACGGGACCTGGAGAGCAGCGCGCAGATTGGGGATGACTGGATGAGGCAGGAGTGAAAACCATAGCATTGCCTTCAAACAGCAATACTGTCGCAGGTGGAAGCCATGATGGGAGAGTGAGGTTGTGGGATTTCAAGAAGGGCTGTACCGGAGTGTAGATGGCGAGTGAGTCGTGAGCGGATCCTGGGACGGGACGGCATGAGCGTGGAATGTCAAGAGCGGCTGGGCAGCGGTGCGTGTCCACGGTGGTCTATTCGCCCGATGAAACAAAATTCGCAACTGGGGGATATTTCAGGAGCGGATTGAAAATCTGGGATGCCAAGCCAGGACCTCTCTCCACTCTCGAACATCAACAAGTTTTAGGCTTAGCGCGGACAGCGAATGAAAAGAAGTTTACTTCCAGGTCGGAACCTGGAATCAGGATATTCGACACTACCACTTGGCAGCAGATTGCTATTCTCAAGGGTCACAAAGCACTGTCTGGGCCGTCTTATTACGGAACAACCGCTTCCTTGTGAGTACGTCAGAAGATTTCACAGCTCGCCTGTGGAATCTCGATACGAACCTCCCAGTTGAACCATCTCTCCAGCACAAAGATTATGTCAACTGCGCTGTATTTTCCGCTGATGGAAGGCTCCTAGTCACTGGTTGCAGGGACAACAATGTGTATTTGTGGGACATTCACGCCATCCTCAAAGGCGGCCTAGAAAACTTACTGGTGTGTGTGTATCTAATGGCTCTTTGATAAAGACCATATTAATCTCCCACTCGCAGGTTCCAGCGGGAAAGTCGTTGATGAATGTACGCGGCATGCTTTCCAAATTTCCAAATGATTTTAATATAAACACTCTAGAGTGATGCTATGCGATGTCCAGCCCAGCTCAAAGATGCCTGTCAACGGCCGCGAAGGTCTTTTGATGGCGCGTAAGTTGACATTCATGTGCGCCGTAAGCCTTTTTAATAAATTTATCAGTTTCTGTTCTGACCTTTGTTCTCTCAGTCCCCCACGACGCGCGGTATCTATCACCGTTTCTCTGTACACCGCCCCCGTCGCGCTCTCGCACT